>CM047512.1:807313-1302313 GCA_026122265.1 Ammodytes dubius | reverse complement strand
TTGTTAAATATGCTGCACAGTAAGAAGGTCTAAACAAGGCTTTCAGTGACTTTAAGAAAAGTGTGTTTGAAACTGTGTCGCCTGGTGGCAGCTTTTTACTCTCACAATGTTTTTTTTTAGATAATTGCACCTGCACATTGCAATTCATATTGCCTGGAAGGCATACCTGTGAGTGTGTATGTGTCACAATCGTTATATCTCGGGACCAGAAGGCACTGTCTGTGAAATTTGAAGTGAAGTTGGAAAAAATGAGGGGTACACGTTTCAAGCCAACACCTTAAGCTACAATTTAATGTAGGAATGACTATTGAAAGTGTTTAGGTGATGTGCAATTCTCACTAGAGTAAAAAGTGTGCCTACTAGCTCCGGTCTCCCTATAACTGCATTCACGAACAAGTGTTTGGTTCTGTCTGTATTTACGTACGAGCGGGGATGTGAGTGAGATGATATGGCAACAAGTGGACTAGGCAGTGTGAAGGCATTTCTCTTCTGGATAATAGTGTGCTTGTATCAGCTAACAGGGGAACTGATAAGAGCGCCAGGGATATTTCATCATCCTCACACAATCCTTTTTCCGACAAGGACCATTTTTCCAAAATGGACGTTGAACATTGAGGCCCTGACCCCATTACATCACCCAGGTACCTGTTGCTGTAATCGCTACATGATCTCTTCAACACTACAGTCAGAAAAAGAACCACTTTGGATAAGTGTAACTGGGACAGGGATCTCCTCATGCATTTTGGCCTGTCTTTGAATCTCATATGGCTGCAGATCATTTGAAATAGTATCAATCTGTATACAGGCATTGTTTCATTTATTTTATGCATAGTAAGACATGTAAACCTAGGCTGGTCCTACCAGACCATCGCACTTCCTTTCATTTGTACAGAAGGTCTGCAACTGTTCAATTGACAAACGTTAACTCACTTGGAGGCGGGTGTCTGTTGAAGGGTTTAAAATGATTGGATCTGCCCAGTACCACTCTGGATCTGCCAACCAATCGCATAGGTCGTGACGTATGTCTATGCGCCGGGACCGGCCGGGAACCAACAAAACTCAGCAAAGCTTGTTCTTGCCTCCGGCTTTAATTTATCGATTTTCGGCAGCTGTTGCCACAACAGACTGAATAGCTTCTCTCGTATCCTTATCCATTGTCTTCCTTTGACTACAACTGAAACTGGTGCACGACCTCGACGTCATCGTTCTCAGCCACTCCCTCTGTTCGCTGATTGGACCGGTAGAAATCTGGTTTAGCAGAAACGCATGAATACACCGCAGCCCCAGACTGACTACTGAAGTGAAATGAAAATTGAGTGGAAGTAGGTAGGCGGGCGGTGCCAGGCTAATGTAAACCTGCAAGCCAATAATATGCCCATCTCGTCTGCACACACATGGCACGTGGCTGTGTAAGGTGGTGGACATTCATAAGTCCCTCTGATCCCACTGATTAAAGAAATCCCTCCAAGCTTCTAAATACCAGAGAGCGAGAGAGAGATCATTCATCTGCGTGTTATATTATGCCTCAGTGGATTGACCTTTGACTCAGCTCGCCTTCCCCCTCTCCTCCTTCTCCTCCCTCCATCTCTCCTGGCATGTCCTCCAATACTGAGCCTCAGCCATCCAAAGCACCAGAGAAAAATGAATTATAAATCCCCCTTGGATACATTAACTAGACCCACTTTATATGCCAGGAGTCAAATTACATCAATATACGCTTTGTGCATTTGTAAACGCCTTTCAATTATTGATGTGATGTCATTACCCGAGCGACATATCGGCCATGCATGAGAAAGATGTGTCATACAGCAGTGTTGACTAATCTTACAATTGTTTCACACAGGCTTGATTTGAGCCACTTGGGGGCAGTATAAGCTGTAAATATTATAAAATAGTGTGGCCTTATACACATAGATATGGCCAATGTGTAGGCAAAATGTTGCTTATTTTACACATTTAGCACAAACAGTGCAACATTTGTTTTCCTGTCTTTTAAAGGGACACCTCACCTATTTTAACATTTTAAATTGACTATAGTCAGAAGTGAGTACTACAGAGCCCATATGGTTATTTATTTTTTTGTCAGGACTGAGAGCATTACTCCTGTTGGGTCTAAAAGATGCGATGTCATGCTTTGATTCCCCTTACCTTACATAGAGTGCAATATAAATCATCCCTGAAGCCTTTTATACGTCATACAGCTTTAAAAAAAACAACACAACAACCTACCTTTGCCCCTTTGATGTTTTCACGGGCTGACTTCAAAGTGGTCCATATATTTGCGATTTAATTTTAAGCCATTCACTCACTCTGGCCGTGCATTGATATTGACTATTTTGAACAAAAATGCCATTTTTGCTCCCTCACTCTCTCTCTCTGTCCCTCTCGCTGTCTCTCCTTCTCTCCGTCTCACTCACTGTCTCCCTTTGTCTCTCGCTCCTCCCCTCAGATGCATAAAATCTATATTGTTGTAAATGAAGCTGTGAGGATCGATGCTGCAGGCAGGGTAATGTCGGAGCGCTTGCCACCAGTGTATTGCTACAATGATCTAGTGGTTAAAAACACATTCACAAACAGAGAGAGGGGGGGGGGGTAGATCTGAGCCAAGCAGAACGCCCACATTGCGCTCGCTGGGGACATCATCAAATTAAACAACAACTATGATGTCTTTCTGCTCCGTGGCCACACTAACACACCACCCACCACCCTGTCTCCTCCAAACACACGCTCACTGCTTTCTCTTCTTTCTAGTGCGTATTGACAGGAGCCTCCTCTGGGTTCAGATGTATAATGGAATGCATGACATGATTTGTTTGGAGGTTTAGGATGAAGGGCCCATTAGTTGAACAAGTACAGAGACAGATCGGTTTGACAAAAGTTTATGTCAGGGCAATGTGAACCTATCCACTGGGAGATATTTGTGTGAGCCTTGAAGCAGAGTCTGCGGAGAGGCTGAAACACACCTACACACGCACGCCCGCACGCACACATTCACACACACACACACACACACACACACACAACACACACACACACACACACACACACACACACACACACACACACACACACACACACACACACACAGTTACGCAATACAGAGATCTTTATAAATAATACTCATGCTGGTGCACATGCATTAATTTTTCTGTCCACTAACAACTAGGGATGGGATCGAAACCCGGTTCTATCAAGGACCGGTGTTCCACTTTTTTCAACCCGAAATCAAGTAACAATTTGGGCTTATGATACCACTATCGAGGTCTCGTCGTTTTTTATCTCCAATAGGTCCTGTAACGCAATTGTGTGTCCCTCGAGTCGCGTCACGGCATTTAATCAAATCAAACCAATCATGCTGCGTGTCGCCAATGTTTATGAATGAATGCAAACAGGTAGGCTATTAAAAGTAAAACAAGTGAAGTCTGGCAGTTAAAGCCACTACGAGTAAGATGGCACGTTGGCGTCCCCTTTGGACAAAAGCGGTAGTATTTTTACGACGCCCGCTATCGCAAATGCTCGTGCCAGGCGCGTGAGTGTGGACTGAGAAGGGCGCAATATAGTGCATGTCTGTGTGTTGAAAGTGTGAGGACTCTTTTCGGCTCTGTGAGAGTGGTTTTGACACTGCATCAACTAATGCCAGTCAGTACACACACCTGATTGCAATGAGTTGATGTAGCAGCGTCACCTAACTACTCTCTCTCACGGAGCTGTGTCCTCACAGACACAGAAAGCGAGAGACGGCAGTTATGGATCACGATGAGGTAATGTGTTTGTGTTGTTGATGTAAATAATGACTATTTCAGATAATGGTTATCTGATGATGGTGAAGCAAAGCAAACTTTGAGTTAGTACCAACCGCTCATTCATTTAGGAGTAAACACTACTGCAGTCTAGTTTCACTCTCGTGAAATTGTATACACGTTGCTTGGCAACGCCCTCCCACCCGTCTATCACTCTCCCTTTTCGCTTTTCTTCTCTTTTTTTTCTTTGATGGTTCAGCCCCGTTATCAGTCATTATGACGACAAATAACTTTCTCAAACAAGGCTCCCGCTCCCCTTCCCTCACCTGGAGGGATAGGCTTCTCAAATCGCGTTGCAGCGCCACACTGAAATCTGCAACCAATACGGATATGTGACCATAGAGCCTGCACGAGCGAACCGAAAATCGGACTGGGTATGCGACCAGACCAAAAGCAGTAATAAAAACTATATAAAAACGTCTTTCTTTGCACTGATGGTCTCGTTTGCTGTTAAAGGTAATTTATGATTATCAGAGGAAACATGAGGCTGTTTAAAAGATATTTAAATGTTACTCGTAGCCGCTTTAACTTCACTCGCGAGGATGGCTGAACGGGCGAAAAGGTCTATGGTTTGGCTTTATTTTACCAAGCTCGAAGATAAAGCAGAAGCGAAATGCAACTTATGTTGCAAAATAATTTCTTGTAAAGGGGGGAACACAACCTCAATGGCCAAGCACATCAGCATTGTGCATCAAATAAAGGCCAAATGCAGTACCTTCGACTGTCTCCGGATTGAAAAGACTCCTCCTCCTGCTGCTGCCGCAACAGATGTTATTCCAACATTCTGGAGTAAAATCTAAAATTATTTTGCAGTGAGGTTATTATCATATTGCTGTTGATTCACTTTTCCCCATTGTGATTTTTGTAAAAGTGGAAAAATAAATGAAAGAGATTGCATTGTTACATTGTTAACAGGCATAATCAGGCAGCACTATTGTTTGCAACTTTTAAGTGAGCACTCGGGTTGTCTCCAAAAAGATATTCCTGGAAACTCTTTTTTTGATTTCTCCCCACTCCCTTTTTGCTTCACCCCTTCTTATTTCCTGTGGGATTAACGTCACCTTATACCTGTGTGTTTCTGTGTTTCCACAGCAGCATTCTGGATTAGGGGAGAGACTCCTCATCCTTACAGTAAACAACTCACAGAGGCACACACACACACACACACACACACACACACACACAAACACAAAATGCTCTCACACAAACACACACATGCTCTCACACAAACACACATCTATCTATCAGTGGGTATAATTTCCGGTGTGCAAACAGCCTATGATGCCCACTTCTGGCACGTATGTACGGGAGCAATTAGTTAATTGTAGTATGCTGAATATACATAAATGACACAATAACTCCAATAGCATTTTGGAGTATTCGTTTTTATTCTTGACATTTCTTGACATGATAGAAAAACAACTTCCTTATCTCGTTTTTTTCTCTCCTGTGGCCCTAAAACTCTTTAGTATGTAGTGTAGTAAAAATAAAGAGTATGTGGTTTGGAACGCAGGGTTTGTCCATGCCCTATTGGACAATATAATAGGAATTCTTAAGCCAGCGCGATGTGCAGAAGGGGTCAACATGTTTCCCACTGTGTGTCTTGCTGAGCAGGTCAGTCCTCATCCCTGCTCACATCAGCTTTGATCAACACAAACACATTTACAGCTCCACTTGGCCCAGCTAGCATATTACCAACTACGAAAGAAAGAAAGTGTGTGTTTAGCCATCATGGTCATCACCTTTGCTGTTTGTGTGAAGTTTAAACAGCAGGTTTTACCAGCAGGGACTAGGGGCTGTGGACAGACCTTATCACAACCAGGGCGTATAGTGTTCGCATTATGAACACAAGACTTTGACTGGAGTGATGCTCTGATCCTTGTCTGGAATCCACTGAGCAGCAGAGTCAACAGGCGATGGGAGCCTAAGATAGACAACTATGGGCAGTGTCTACAGGGCCACTGTGCTTTGGACCAAAGCTCTGTTTGTTTGGCGAGGGCTGGTTCCCTTCTCTCTATTCATCTGGTCTTGGCCCTTCTTCCACACTATTCTAGACCCTCTGCTAAACAGCACAGATTATGTAGCCTGGCACCGACCGCCTACATACTTCCGCTCAATTTTCATTTCCCTTCAGTAGTCAGTCTGGGTGTGCGGTATATTCTTTCGTTTTCTCCGGACAGATTTTTGGCGGTCCAATCAGCGAACAGAGGGAGTAGCTCAGAAGCTGGCCCATGACATACGTCACGACCAAACGTGATGCGATTGGATGGCAGATCCAGAGTGGCACTGGGCACATCCAATAGTTTTAAACTTCAACAGACACCCGTCTTCAAGTGAGTTAACGTTTGTCAATTGAGCAGTTCCAGACCTTCTGTACAAATGAAATTAAGTACAATGCTCTGGTAGCACCAGGCTACAGATTATGTGGGATTTCCCAGGTATTTCAGGTCAATGTAATTCCACCGCTGGAGTAAAGTTCATATTCTCATCTCTGCACTCGACCTTAATCATGCTTCCTCTAACAGCTCTCCCTTATAATCAGAGTCTTTTATCCACTCCTTTGCCTCACACCGAACCCCGCTGACTAACATTTGTCGACGCAAATGTGGTGTTGTGTTCCAACAACACGGAGTGGCAAAGCACTTGAGATGTAATTAGAGTTAAGGATATTGATCACAGCTGGGCCAGGCAATGGCGTTATAAATAATAGCTAGCATGAATAAGTGAAAGCGATAGGTGAGCTCCTCTGTGATTTATGTATGGACTCCCGTAGTCCGCGGCATACATCACCAAACAGCCATGTTCTTATTGAGTTATGAAGCATCCGCAGTATAGCAGCAGAATAATGGCCAACTCCATGTGTTGTGTGTGTCTACTTAATCCATGAGCTAATATAACACCCACCAGTAAAGCAAGCAGTGGGGAATTCTCATTGTACTGAATTAGTCTTTGGTATCATATTTTATATTCATCTGATTGTAAGGTCTCTATTGAATAAAGGTCCATCCAGGCTGGGTGAATGTGTCAGTGGGATTTTTTTTAGCATCAGTCAAATTAAAAAAATGTAAAGAATAAAATGATCTCAGGCTTTCTTAGTAGCTTGTTGCTTCCATCAGAACATGGAGTTTGTTGAAAAATGTAACGATACAAATCTCCTTACTGTAGGAAACAGGATCTCCCATGCCACCACAACAGATTTCAATATGAATTTGATTTGATGAGCAGAAGAACAGAAGCAGCAGCAGCTGTCATTTATAACTAACCATGTTAACATTTCCTGACAAGTGAACTGGAGTGGCACTGGAAATAATAGAGTAATTGACTGTCTCTGAAGCCAAGGCAGAAGTGCTTTGAAATGACTAAAACACTGCAGAATCTCTTAAGGAGGAAGTTTTGGGGAATAGAGTTCAGTTTACATCTGGTCTCATAGCAACAGCAAATGTTTTATTTTTAGCTTGGGATATGAATGTAGGCACAAAGATGTCTTACAAACATCGTTATTATGTGTACGAGGCAGCAAGGGATGGGTCCCAAATGCAGACAATAGAGGCAATGCTCCGCTGTAATGCACATTTGAACCTGCTCAATGCACCTTATAACATGTCGAAATGCACTTTACACTTTATTATAATACTATGCACTTCATAATTCAAGCACCTCCCAAAGCACTTTATAAATCATTAAGTCATCCTTGTGTGTTAAATGTTGTGGTCGCAAATGTTGTGCTGCTCAGCCTCAGCTACACTTCATCTTTAGTGGTATTTAGCTGATCTTACCACGCTAACCAGCTAATCTAAGCTGGTGACAATAGTTAACTGTAAGCATATGCACGCTTGTCTTCAGCATTTAAGGATTGTCATTGTGAGCACGTTAGTATGGTGATTCAAGTATGACGCTATACTGTATACTGCTGTAGTCTCACAGAGCTGCTAGCATGGGTGGTGGAAAAAACACTTCTTGTACAGTTCTATGTTTGGATTCAGACATGTTTACAGATCTGTGAAGTATCTGTATTCAGTAGCACTCTTCTAAGTCATCTGCAAGACTTTCATACTAAACAAACAACTTATTTGTGTTTGTTTGGTATGAAAGTTCATGAACTATCAATTCATCACTATGAATGTTTCTTTAAACTTTAAATGTGAATTTGGCTTACACAATCCCAAATATGGAAAGTGAGATATACATACTACATTTTTTTTAAAACCAGTTCTCCGGGTGCTTCAATGACTCTTAATAATGCATTTTATTAAAACATTATACAATAAAAAAAAATGCTTTCAAAGTGCACTAATGAAACAATTTTTTTTTGAAAGTGAACAGCATAAACCAGACAGACCTTGCTGAAGGTTTTTTTTTAATGGCCTTTAAGAATCTTTGTTATTTCTCTGGACAGAAGACAGTGTCTTTACACTGCAGGCAGGCATCTAGTTAGGAGTTCCTGCCGTTTTGTGCAGCGTCTTTCACACCCTCCTCCTAAGTGACACTAAGCCTGAGCAACAGGGGAGGCTTTTTAACAGGGACTCACAAACAGCCATTACCCTCAGTCTCTTAAGTGCTGTCTGTACGCTGCGCTGACAGATCACTATCCCCTATGCCATTGTGTGTGTGTGTGTGTGTGTGTGTGTGTGTGTGTGTGTGTGTGTGTGTGTGTGTGTGTGTGTGTGTGTGTGTGTGTGTGTGTGTGTGTGTGTGTGTGTGTGTGTGTGTGTGTGTGTGTGTGTGTGTGGTGCGCCCGTGTGTGTGTGTGTGTGTGTGTGTGTGTGTGTGTGTTTGCTGGTGGTGGTGATGTTATCTGTCTTTAGCATGAAGCGCTCATTTTTTTCTGTCCTATACAAACACAGCAGTACAGGGCAGCTTAGGTCAGCCTCGACTGCTCTCTTCAAATTCACTATGTGTTCCACTGACATTGACCCGCACACACACACACACACACACACACACACACATGCACACACACACACACACACACACACACACACACACACACACACACACACACACACACACACACACACACACACACACACACACACACAACACACACACACACACACAGCCTCCTCCTCCTCAGCACGCCGTCTCTGTGGGTCTGTGCAGAGAAAACCTTTCATCAGGCACACTTGAAGAGAGAAAAATATTTTAGCCCAAGAGGAGAACAACAGGGGCTGCGGAAATTGATTTTGATTTGAAAGTGACGGCAAATAATGGGGCTTGGGAAAATAGTCCCTGCATTTGAATCAGTATTCTCATTCCAGAATGTAAATGGCCCCATGCCGAGACTTTGGAGGGGGTAAACAAGCTTAGATTTCCAACACACAATGAGAAAGGTAACACATGAGACACCTTCCATGCATGCAGAAATACACGTGGATGTATGGGCACTCATTCAGCCAAGGGTTCGCTGGAATCGACCATGACTCAGGTGGCAGAGCGGGTCGGCCAGTGATCGAAGGGTTGGCGTTCGATCCCCGCCCTGCCACTTGTGTCATGGTTGTTGTGTTCTTGGGCAAGACACTTCACCCACCTTGCCTCGTGTGAATGGCAACGTGTAAATGGGAACAGGT
Source organism: Ammodytes dubius (assembly GCA_026122265.1). Lineage (NCBI taxonomy): Eukaryota > Metazoa > Chordata > Actinopteri > Uranoscopiformes > Ammodytidae > Ammodytes > Ammodytes dubius. The sequence continues at coordinate 1,292,946 of CM047512.1, read as the reverse complement.
CTCCCTTGCAAAAGAGTCTCCGGTCTCAATGGGATTTACCTGTATAAATAAAGGTTAAAACAAATGTTTTAGTAGGCCCGCACATACACAGCAAGGACTACAGTGAACACATGCACCTGCTTACACATGAATGCAGCAAAAAGAAAAAGAAAAAAAACATTGGTATGTCTGTCAGTGGCTCATTTGCAATAATTGAATGGTGGAAAAAACAATTTCAGCTGACAAATCACAAATTGGTAATTCGAACCAAACCCCATCTCTCTCTCTAAAGCCCACTTGCAAATACATCCTTCCAGTGCTGCTGACAGTTCTGAAAAAAAAAAATATATATATGTGTGAGTTGCCAAATTATACATCATTAAATCCAACAAATTAATCATGATTTTCAGTGACAGTGTTGCGGCGTTATAAAACGAAGACTGACAAACGAAGCCCCGGCGCCATCACCACTTCTAAATTAATAGTGAGTGACACTCCCCCCCCCCCCCACACACACAAACCCACACACCCCCACACTTAATTAATGGGGAAACAAAACACAACAAGAACATCCATCTCCATTTGAGGAAATGAGCGAATGGGTCGACTCGTGTCATTCTGCATTTGCTGCCCGTTGACAGCCAAATGTAACACAGAGATTGATAGCATTTAGCGAGTTTTCATATGCACAGGCCAGCTCAAATGTTGTTTTTCTAGCCTGCGATCTCTTAAGTAGACACCTAACACGCCTGGAGCTCCTGACACTGAGTTTATAAGCAGACATTCTTTTCAGCGATGCTGTCATGTATCTGGTGAGTGACAGCTCCTAAAAGCCTTTTGCACTCTAAAGCCATGTCTTCTTAACAGCGATGACTGGGCCTATTATCTTACAAGATGAAAGCCGACGCTCCGCCATGCTTTCCATTTTCTGCATAGGCCTTCACTTTACAGCCAAGCTTTTTGATGTCTGATTTGTCCTCTCGTTTGCCCTCTCTCGTGGCTACGGTCAATATTCAGCAATCATAATATCTTGATGGTCGGATGTCAAGAGACTTTTTTAAACTGCTCTGGTGTCCTGATAGGAATAACACACATAAGGGGGCAGTGGGGAGAGAGGGAGAGAGAGAGAGAGAGAGAGAGAGGGAGAGGGAGAGGGAGAGGGAGAGGGAGAGGGAGAGGGAGAGGGAGAGAGAGAGTGTGTGTGTACATGTGTGTGTGTGTGTGTGTGTGTGTGTGTGTGTGTGTGTGTGTGTGTGTGTGTGTGTGTGTGTGTGTGTGTGTGTGTGTGTGTGTGTGTGTGTGTGTGTGTGTGTGTGTGTGTGTGTGTGTGTGTGTGAGAAACCATCCTTTTTTAACGTATCGACGTTTGCCTCGCTGACCCCTGGGAAAGCTAATGTTAGCCACTTGTTCCACAGTGGTTTTAATTGCCTCACATCCTTTCCTCTGGGGCTGACAATGAGCCGAGGCGTTGGGTGTCCTCTGGTTGAGTCGGTCAGGCCCTGCTGCAGGCTGTCAGATGGGGAACAAAGTGATGAGCCAGACGCCCGTTGTCTGATCACATAGGACTGATGCTGTGCCAAAAACAGCACAGAACACTGGCTCACTCAACAAGGTTCCACACACACACACACACACACACACACACACACACACACACACACACACACACACACACACACACACACACACACACACACACACACACACACACACACACGCGCACGCACGCAGGAACATATTTACTCCCGACCTGGGCCATTAGAAAAAAAAATCTTTTCCTCTCTTCTTTTTCTCTTCTCCCTATCTCTGACTGTTTCAATCTCTCTCATCTTTTCGTCCCTCCTTTCTTTTCTCCCGTCTATCCATCTCTGTTTACTCTCTTTCTTTGCGATCACCAAACACTTGCCTGTTGTTTTAGTTGTTTAGCTGTTCTTGTGAAGGAAGCACGGCTGAAGCCCTCCCCATGCTCCCCATTCAAACACTCTCTTCTTTTCCTAAATGATTCTGAGTAAGAAAGTGGGTTTCCTGCTGTGTTCATTTTCACTGTAACACACACACACACACACACACACACACACACACACACACACACACACACACACACACACACACACACACACACACACACACACAAACAGGTGTATTACATTTATGGGGATTCAGCATTTGAAAAGAAAAAGGATAAATGTGAATTTAGACAACTGTGCAGAGCATCACCTTTCCTCTGGCCAGGCACAAAATGCAGCATTACGGCCCCCACACACATCCTACCTCTACTGCGCGTCTACCTCGCGTCTGCGTCTGACTTTTTGTCACAGACTGTGAAATCAACGTAGAGCGAGCACACATCCAACCTCAGACGCACTGCTGATGCACGTCGGAGGCACGTCTGCAGCGACGCTCCCCTTCACCTCAGGAGGCTCGCCTATTTTTTTCTGAGAGCAGCGCGTCTCTCTCGCGTCTCTGTGCTTTAACTGATAGAGAAATACTCTGCTGACAGTCATACCAGCAGCATTCACTCTAGTTACACGTTTACCCGGTGTGTTTATTTCAAAATAAAACATCCCTCAGTCGTACGCGAATAATCCCTTTATTTCACGATTTAATTGTGCAATCAAAATCCGAGGGATTTAAAACCTAATTTTCAATTAGTTCTGGCATTTCATTTTTGGATAAATGACACATATAGAGATCCAATATAGTGAAGAAATAAAAAAGATCATGATGAGCGCAACAGTTTTCCGTTGCTCTATCTGTGTCTACGGCCTTCTTCTTCCCCGACCACACCCCCCTCTCTCTCTCCCGTATAAATCAGTAAAGTGATTTTTGAAATACTCTGCTGAGAGTCATATTGACTTCATACTGGCAGCTTTCGCTGTAGTTTCACCATTTCCTGGTGTGTCCCCTTCAAAATAAAACTTCCAACAAGCGAAAATATGGCAAAAAAAAGAAAAGAAATGGCAATGGGGCGCACGGATTACTGTCCAGACTAAAAATCATATGCATCATAGATGACATGAAAGAACTTAATTTTTAATGGGAATTATCTATGAAAACTCTATGTAGAAAGATAGGGCTTTTAGAAGCAGCGCTGCAGCAGCAGCAGCTGCTGAGACGTTGCATGTGTGTCCGAGAAAAGTCCGAGAGAGGCAGCAGTAAGGTAACGCGACGCGCTCCAGAGGTAGACGCAGGATGTGTGTGGGGGCCGTTAGACACCACATACAAACACACACACACACACACACACACACACACACACACACACACACACACACACACACACACACACACACACACACACACACACACACACACACACACACAAAAAGGTAATGTTATCAACAGGCCTTGTTTGTGCAGACTTACAGTACATTTGTGTCTAAAGTTTGTTACCCAGTGCTACACACTGCTCTGTCAGTCCTCACCTATACTGATCAAATCATCTGAGGTGTGTGTACAAAACTATATTTGTGTTCTATGAATAAGCTGACTTCCCCCTCAGATGTTGTCGCTTCCAGCTGCAGTGGGCTATGTATAAATCAATGCCTTAGTGGGCTAGAGAGGGAGTAGTTCTATTCACTCTGTTTCCCAGCTAGCTGTACTATGCGGGTAAAGGAATTCAATACAGAACACTGGAAGGCAAAGGCTTTTTCTAGGCTCACATACAGGAATGGATGTTCAGCTGATACAGATTGACTAATGAAGGAACAGCAGGCCAGTCAAGCAAGAACATACACTTTGTAAAACATCAACAGAGAATAAAACTGATTTCTGTGATGCACCACGGCACCTGACATTAAAGATAAACTGAATGGGATACGTGCATGCATGGATACACACGCACGCGGCCGTATCTGATACTGTGAATCTGCATTTGTCCTCACAAATGCCCCCAAAATCTATCTGAATTTGAATCTATGGCGCTTTATTGATTCAGATAAGGCACTCGTGTGTTTCTGCTCTTCATTTGCAGTCTGTGTGTGCAGCAGCACTGTGGACTGGATTAAGGTTGATGGCAAATGAATTATACATGCGGTCTGAAATGTAATTCTCTTCATTAGATGACAAATCTCTTGTTTGAATATTGCATCGTGTGGTAATAATACTGCTTTTATCATTGGCCACGCTGGAGTCATGGCACTGAGGAAAAATAGTCTTGTCATCACTGTAATGCACTGCCGCCGGTTCATTAATTCAAATACCAAATTAAAAGTTAAATTAAATGTACTAGTTGCGAAATTAATTCTGACATAAGAAAACAAGCAATGTCGGCTTCTCTGTAATGAATAATTGAGTGAAGAAGAAGTCGCTGTGTGTGTTTGCGCTTGTGTGTGTGTGTGTGTGTGTGTGTGTGTGTGTGTGTGTGTGTGTGTGTGAGCCCTGAGAAATTGGTACTGGGCCTGGTTAATAATAGTGGCAGAGAGGGTGTGTTAGCGTATGGCCCACTACATCACTCCTTAGCAGGGACACATCTCCAGGGCTCAGTGCCTCTGATGGAGTGTTGGACGGGGAGCAGACTGGTCCACACACAGCTGCTGATGGAAGGCTGGAGGACAGACTAGATCCAGGCAGCAGGGAGGCAAGGGAGTGAATAGTAGGGCACCTTTTGGTTCTGTAAGGTTTCATTCCTTTTTACAAAGACACAGTTAAAGCCACTACGAGTAAAATTGCCCGTTGGCGGCCTCTTTGGACAAAAGCGGTAGTATTTTTACTATGCCAGCTGTCGTGAAGCTGTTTTCTAGCTTGTGCCGGGCGTGCGAGATTCAAATGATCAGGAAGCAATATAGTGCATGTCCGTGTGTTGAAAGTGTGAGGGCACCGGACTCTTTTCGGCTCCGTGAGAGTGGTTAGTGACACAGCATCAACTAATGCCAGTCAGTGCTACACACACCTGATTGCAATGAGTTGATGCAGTGTCACGAAACACTCTCACGGAGCTGAAAGATTCCGTGTCCTCACACAAAGCGAATGAACGAGAGACGGCAGTTAGTATGGATCACGATGAGGTAATGTGTTTATGTTGTTGTAAATAATGACTATTTCAGATGAATAATGGTCATCTGATGATGCTGGTGAGGCAAAGTAAACTTTGTTTTAGTAGGCTACCTACCGCTCATTCATTTAGGAGTAAACACTGCAGTCTAGTTCGCTCCCGTGAAATTGTGTATACGTTGCTTGGCAACGCCCTCCCGCCCGCCTATCACTCTACCTTTAACCTCTTAGACTCTAGGGTCCCCTATTTAGGGGACTTTGTGATCACTCTCGCAGCAAAAGGCATACAACACTTCCATAACAATGTGGAAATAGTCATACTGCACATCAAATTAAACATGAGAAACTCAGCTACAAGCACATATAAGTAATTTTTACACACACCAAACACAACTCAAACACCAAGCATATTAATGATCAAATATCAAAATCCGAATAGCGTCAGAAAGTCAACCCTCTCTCCACATTTCCATTGCTACTGCCCCGATAGGGGAGAACGGGGTAATTTGTCACATGGGTTGGATGTCACATTCGTTATATCTCGCCACCAGAGCGCGCTAGCTCTGAAATGTTGATATAAAAAAGGTCCAGAATTGGGATCAGAGGTCACATACATAGACTTCCTTGGAGGAAGACAGCTGCATTTCAGGTGAGAGGATGTTTTGTGTTTTTCATGTCAAATTCAAAATATTTTGCTTCTCAGTATTTTTCTTCTAGGCTTTTACACAATGGGTTTATAACAAAACACTTGTTACCCTCAGAAAGTGTGAAGGGTAAGCTATAGTTTAGATTGTTGTTAGCAAGCTAATTAGTTGTCAGATGGTTGTTGGCCTTGATGCTAGCAAGAAATTCAGGTTGGGGTTGGTCGTCAAATTTTTTGGGGGGTTGGTTGTCACACGTTATCTCAAGGCTGCAGCCAGAAAAGGAACCCAATAACGAAAGAAATTGTCAAGCTGTATCCTCACTGACACCCCAGAGAAGGAAAGAATAGAGCAGGAAAAGGCAGCTTGCAAGCAAAAGAAAAAAGGGCAACAAAATCAAAACAACCCAGTGCATCCCAAACTAGACCAGCTGCCAAGGCTACAGTAAGTTATGTAGGCCTATTTGTCAACTTGACAATGCAATTAAACTTTCAAATTTGGTTCTGCCTCATTGCCTTCTTTTTAAGATTTTTCCCATTAAGATAACATTGTGACAAACAACCCATAGTGTGTGACAACCGACCCCTTGATGGGGTTGGTTGTCACAATGTGTCAGAGTGTCTTTGATGGTAAATTACTTCTTCATTACAATAAGTTGGAAAAAAAGAGAGACACACATTTCAAGCCAACACCTTAAGCTTCAATGTAATGTAGGAATGGCTATTGACAGATGTTTTGGTGATGAGCAATTCTCACTAGAGTAAAAAGTGTGCCTACTTACCCCGTTCTCCCCTACTTCATTGTATACACACAAATATCATCTCTAATGAAAGCTAAGACCATGACGAGTTCAACAGTACCACTGTCATGTCCCTACGATAAAAACTCAGTGAACCAGCGACCAAAGAATACAAAGGTAAACAATCACTTACTTACAGCGACCAACATAAATTCACTCTTACCTTTGAGATATTTTGATGAGAAGTTGTACTTTAGAGCAAAAAACTCCTGTTATAGTAAATCCAACATGTCCCCTTTCGTTTCCAACCATTTCCAAGTGAATCCGACTTTATTTTTTACTTTCAATGAGTCTCGTTGGCTCAGCATGCATCAGACAACATTTCCCGGGGGTACCATTTTGCTTTCTTACTGCTAGCCAATCATGTGTCTGGCACACATTTCGATACCTCCCCTAAAATCTATTGGCTCTTACGGTTAAAACAAGGTGTCAATCATCCGAAACGAACAATCATTGGCTGAGTTATTCGCCTGCGTATCCATCTTAGGCTACATGTAACAGTAGCCATGTTTACGCAGAGTGCGCAGAGCGCACGGTGTGAGACGGATACTGAGGAGTCCTGAGGAGTTTTGAGATAGTTTGTCGTTGTTTTTTGGTCATTTATTATCAAAAATGGCAGAACATCGCCGAACCAAGTGCAGTATGGATAAGTTGATCGAAATGATAACTGCTGAGAATGCTGACGAACTTTCTGCACGGGACTCCAGCTCAGACGACAGAGACCTCGGCAGCGACAGTGACTACATGCCGCCTATGGAAAGGTACAATTCAATTAATTAGTTACTAGAGAGACATCTCAAAGAGATGTTCATATATACCAGTATATAATGTATATAATATCAGTTTTATGCAAGATAAATGCGTGTGTGTGCCGGCCTGTGTGTGTGTGTGAGTGTGTGTGTGTGTGTGTGTGTGTGTGTGTGTGAGAGAGAGAGAGAGAGAGGGGCAGGCAGGGAGGGAGGGAGGGAGGGAGTGTGTTTTTTATGTTGTGTTTACTTCCAAGATTATTATTATCACATGTCTATTGCTTATGTGAATGCATGTATTGTGTGTGTGTTTTACTTCCAAGATTGTTATTATCACACATCTATTGTGATAGCTTTTGTGAATATATTGTGAATGTATTACACTTTCAAAATAAGGCCACTAAATAATATTTGTTTCCTTCCACAATTGGTGTTGCAGTGATGATGAGCAGCTTCATCTTCCCAGACAGAGCCATTGCCTTCTCAGATGCAGCTAGGAAGTTACTCCACCGCTTGCCTCTACCCCCACGCATGCCCATCTGCTGGGATCCCGAGGGTGAAGACATCCATGTATTGCAGGAAATGTCAGGTACCACTGTCTCACTGCAAAAAAGAACTGTTTCCAGCTCTGGCACGACAACAAGTAGAGAGGAAAAGGAGACTCAGGAGGGGCTGTTTTTAGTTTGGACTTATTGTTGATATATTGTTTTTATTTGGACTTCACAGTCAGTGTAAATAGTTTTGTGTGATTTATTTTTTTACAGTTTGTTTATTATTGTTGATAAATAAATATGTTTCATTTTGATTCAAACTTCAGTTGCTTTTTATGGTTCTTTGAAAATTGTATATAGTTTAGGTTGGTTATGCAAAAAAAAATCAAAAATCCAAAAAAAAGTCAAAAACTCTTGAAAATGTATGTGATGATCACAGATAATGACATAAAAGTGAAAAATATAGTTCAGTACATCAAAAACTTCAAATGGCACAGCTAGTGCCAAAGTGTGCCAAAATGTGCCAACATGACCATTTTGGAGAGTCCGCCTGACTAGTCTGTACTAAAACCTCTGTAATTCTGCTCTGCTTCACTTTATGAGGATCAAACTTTGCAGGGATAATGGTAACACCTTGTGCTATGCTTAGATGTAGAGTTTTAGCCCCATCAGCATCATTTCAAAGAGATATTCATTGTAAAAGTGTGATTTTTTTAGGCGGAAATGAAATCAGTTATTTATGCTTGTGTGCAAACTTAATTGACTCTGAGCCAGTGACATAAATACTGATACTTACACATCTGAACACATTTCACAAGTGTTCCCTTCATAATGACACCACAATTATTCAAATAGACCTTGTAGATGCAGAGATATACACTATTCATTTTAGGTATGTCATTTTCGAGCAGAAACCTAAAAAATAGGCTAGAGCTTAAGAGGCTTTTCTTCATTGCATTTTCTTTTTTTTCTTTGATGGTTCAGCCTCGTTATCAGTCATTATGACGACAAATAACTGTCTCAAACAAGGCTCCCGCTCCCCTTCCCTCACCTGGAGGGATAGGCTTCTCAAATTGCAAAGTACAAAAGGATCAAAAAGATAATACAATAAAGAAATTCATAATAGTGCAAAAAGCAAGGCAAAACAAAACAGTATATAGAAAAGTAAATCAATTGAACTCTAACTATCCTCGGGTGGATGGAAGGTTGTCAGTGTTTTAAACCTGCACATCACAGATGTTGGTTGCATCCGGCTTGGAATGAACTCTACGTGCAGTGTACGTTGATTGGCTTTGAGGGATTGTTTGAACGATTTAGCATATTTTCCAAAACGTGACAAAGTGTTAATTGGTGAGCTTCCGACAAAGACACGCTGTCGTGTTACCTACTCACTTAACACTTCAGCACATTTCAGAGGGAAAAGATCCTTCTCTGCATTCCACTAAATGTGTCTAGATAGATGCTATTTATTTTTTCAGGATTAGAATTTACATGAAAACCTCTGTTACGTCTATAAAAAATACAATGCCATTTTTATGACCTCTTTTTTCTAAAAGCAGTGTGTCATTGTGGCTCCTTGTCACATTTCAGGTGTCAATGAAAGATAGAATATATTAAAACATACAGAACATAGTCAAGGTAGGGCGTCCCGTCCCCCCCATGGGCCTCGGCCAGCAGCGGACCTGGGTTCGATTCCAGCCAGCGGTCGTTCTCTGCATGTCACTCCCCTCTCTGCCCCATTTCACCTCTGTCTCTACACTATCAATAAAGCAAAAAAATGCCAAAAAATATCTTTAAAAAAAAGAACATAGACACATTTATTGAATATTCGACAAATCACGTGATCACTTTTAGCATTATTGCAGGGATGTATGCAACGTGTGGAAATCAACACAACACCCTTCAGATGTACATACTAAATACACATCCAATGATGAACTAGTACTAAATCAAATGTGTCCTTTCAGTATGTCAATGTGTTAACATATTAACATTGTATAGCTGGATATCTTCCCTTTATACGGCTCTGAACAGAATCTGTGCTACTATAGAATATTCTTGGTTGTAAGTCGTTCCCTGACATCCCTGTCATCATTGAGAGATGATGGATGGGGTCTCGTGCTCTTCCTTGAACCTGTCTTTTTCTTTCTGTTGAGTTTTATTTATTTGAAGCTTTTTTTTTTCTTTGATCAGAAAATAGAGATAGAGCCAAGGGAAAGATGTTGGTTGACGGGGAACAGGAGAGTTGATGGACCAGGGGCCCAGGGTGAGGCCAGGCAGGGATACGCAACAGGGAGAACACTAAACAAAGGGAATATAATGCTCAAGAGAATGAACAGATTTGTATGGAGCAGACTGAATACAGGGATGAATTGTGTGAGGTTTGGAATAGATTCCTTCAAACCAAGACGGCAATGGGGGAGGACTGGGAAGCTACAATAGCTCTTTTTTTAAACTGACTGAACACTTGGGCAAAGCAAGTTTATTTCTAAAGCACAATTCTTAAACGAGGCCATTCAAAGTGCTTTACAGGGGCATAAAATATATCAAGATTAGACATTAGAAATTGCACAAGAGACAATAAAAAAATGTTTTAGTAACTACTTCATAGTCATGCATTAACTACTAGATTTTCTTTTTTTTAGTTCTTTTAGTTTTTTTACTAAAAGAAACTATGCAGTAGTTACTAGAAAAAAACTAAAACAAACTATGTAGTAGGCGATGCATAACTGTGTAGTAGTTACTACAATTTTGTTTACCTTATTGTATAGTGTTAGCCAAAAGTCGCAGCAGACCTCAAGTTTTCTGGGAGTTTGTTCCAGATATGCGCTACATAAAAACTGAAAGCTGCTTATCCTTGTTTAGTGCTAACTCTGGGAACTGTAAGTAGACCTGTCCCAGACGACCTGAGAGCTCTGGACGGTTCATAACGTATCAGCAGATCAGTAATGTATTTTGGCCCTAAACCATTTAGGGCTTTATAAACCAACATTAATATTTTACAATCAATTATTTGATTGTCAGGAATCCAGTGTAAAGACCTCAGAACTGGGGTGATGTGATCCACTTTTTTGGTCCTAGTGAGGACTCGAGCAGCAGCGTGGTTGCCTAAGTCACTATTTATTTATAGTCTCCAAATGCAATCCCATGTCATATCTCTTAATCAGCCAACTAGCTGATGATTCATAATGTCAAGATCAGAGCACAGGTGTGGCAGGACACTTGAATGTGACCCACTCTCTCTCACACCACACACCACACACACAACACACACACACACACACACACACACACACACACACACACACACACACACACACACACACACACAAACCCGCCGAGCCGCCCAACCTGCTTCAACCTTGGTGGCCCTCTTCAATATGCTCTCATTTTAGATAATGAAAAAAAGTCTGGAGGGGGGAAGCCACGGAGGAGATCACTGATCCACTCTAAGTGAAAACCTATACTCAAGTTAATGTGAACACCCTCGGGGGGGACAAAGGACTTCTAATTGATTAAGAACATTACCCGGATAAGAGTTGAACCCTTCTGTAGGAGAGAGCAGCTCAATATGGGCATTCCACCTCCAGTGTTAAGGAGATACAGGTAATGAAGATGTCTCTTTTTCCACTGCAGCATATGCTCATGTCAGTTACTGCAGGTGTTCATAGAACATCTCTGAAGATACAGACTGTGTCCACTAGAGGCAGTGTTGGATCAGAAATGTCTTCCAGGTTGGTCACAGAGGTAGAGAGAGCATCATGGGAACAACACTGCAGCACAGAATGCGTTCCAATTCACACACTACATACTAAAGTACAGAAGAGTTTTAGGGCCACGGGAGAGAAAGAAAAAAATCAGATAAGGAAGATTTTTTTTCATTATGAGAAAATGTAAAGAATAAAGATGAATACTCAAATGATATTGGGGTTAGTGGGGCATCTAGGTATTTTCAGCATACTACAATTGACGTGCATGTATTGGGACATCCTAAATCTTTTTCTGGCAAACTAAATAGTAGGGAAAGTATGGGTATTGGAACGCAGGGTGGGTTCAGGATGCACTTTGTTGGAATGGGGACAGGGTGCAGGTGCATTAGGATCAATGTTTTCCATGTGCTGAGGAATAAAAAGCACACAATGAACAGAGCTGATGCCCCAATTTCTTCTCAATTATTAAAGATATAGCTCCGGACAAAAATTAAGAGACCACTCCAAATGTTCAGTGTCTCTTATTTTACTCTTTAGAGGCATGTGTTTGAGTAGAATAAACCTTTTCGATTTTATAGTATAAACTACTGACAACATTTCCATCAAATTTTCAATAAAAAATATTGTCATTTAGAGCATTTATTTCAATAAGTAATGTAGAGATAAAGATTTAAGAAAAATCCAGACTGGTCTCTTCATTTTTTTTCCGAGGCTGTATTAAAATCCACCTGCATGACTTTAAATCCAGGTCAGCTCATAATCTTTATTTGGGGGGGTGGGGTTACATCTTTTCTTGTAAATATTGCATAATCAAAGCTTTTTTTGGAAACCAAAGTTTTCTCTCAGTACTGTTAAGCTTTTAAAATGTATTCCTTTAATTTTTTATTCTGCAGTGTTGACATGACACGCTGCTGCTGCGGTGATTAATAAAACTGTATCCTCCTTTGATGATGCTCATGCACCCGTGCTCAACACTCTGAAACAAGGGTGCACTGTTCAGAACGCCCTTTGATCTCCCCATGTGAGACAATACAGTGACTTTGTGAAGAGAGGGAGACACGGAGACCTGCTGGGATATACTTTGGCCCCCTTAAAATCCAACAGACACATCCCCTGCGTTCCGAATCGAATACTTTCTACTATTTAGTATGCCAGAAAAAGAGTATGTCCCAATACATGCACATTAATTGTAGTATGCTGAAAATACATAAATGTCCCAGTAACTCCAATAGCATTTTGGAGTATTCATCTTTATTCTTGACATTTCTCAACATAATGGAAATAAATTCTTCCTCATCTGATTTTGTTTCTCTCCTGTAGCCCTAGAAACTCTTCTGTACTTTAGTATGTAGTGTAGTGTAGTAAAAAGAAAGAGTATGTGATTAGGAACGCAAGGTTTGTTTTGCTGCTTGGTTAAAAGAAGAAGAAGATTGTACTGCAGTATATTCAGAGTCTGACCTGTATGCAAATGCAATGTTTTTGGGTTGTTTATAGTATGTACTCAGGGATGTCATCATAAATGCTGCTTTGAAATACAACAAATTACAATGGTGTTTCTGCAATATTCTATACGTGGCTAAGTGTCAATGGATTTCTTTGAAAAAGTAGTTTGTGTATGAAACACCTTTTCTCTGTAAGTCGTGGCTGTGATAAGTTTTTAGTATGCTTCTTGGCTGTAATACGTTTTTAGTATGCTTCTTGGATGTAATACGTTTTTAGTATGCTTCTTGGAAAGTGAGGCTACGGTCAAGGGTGGATCAGAGTTACCTCTCTGAAATCAAATGTTTTAGGATGGGATGTCTGAAAGGACCAAATTATATTTAATCCAGTACTCCCAAATGTAGTGGGGATTTGACCTGTTCAATATGTGGCGACGCGTTGCAACGGCATCACCCGCTGTGCAACTGTCAGTCCACACTTCTGCAACTTCCCCTTTCACCTTCTGAAACTTCTGAAACTGTCTAGTTGAGTTGCAAATCTTTGGACTGAACTGAGCTTTAGAGGTATTGGCTCAAAAATATTCTATATATCCTTGCACATTCTATAGGGAAGAATATAATGGCTAGCATATATATAGAAACATGTTTGTACTCACCGAAGCACCATCGTTACTTGCTTTGCCGTTTGACATGGCTAAAACCTGATTTTCTTTCCTGCATCAGTCAGGGGTATCCAAGGCAACGAGCTAATATTCCCACTCGCTCTCTTTGTTGAACGCTATCTAGCATCTATGATCGATTGCTCTTCCTTGGGTCCCCAAAGTTTTACTCTGAATTTCATAAATGGGATTTTGCATCTGAATTTGGCACGTTGAATTTTTTAACGTTGAATATTTGATTTTGAATTTGAGAACATTGTAAAATAAAGGTGAAAATTAGTTCTTTAAAATGTAATGAGAGGCAAAAAATTCAGATACATTATTTCAATGTGGCAAAAACATTCAGATACATAATTTCAATGCATAAATATTCAGTGCTAAAAATTCAATGGCTTTTTATTTTCAAAATCTGATGACACTCATATACTTCCATACATACACACCACACAAGTGCGAGTTGTTAAAAGTGGCGACAAAAGGGCTGAGAGCAGCAAACCCATATGCACTGGCTTTGTGTCTGCTTACGTTTTTGTATGAGAGCTGAATTCCAAGCCATACTGTTTGCACAATGTGTTGAAATGACATATAAAATAATAGAATAGAAATCCTATAGAAAAATTATTCACAAGAGTAGAAAGAAAATTAAACTGAATCAGTTTAGTTTTTACATACTTCCATATTGTGTTGAAATGCAAGCTGCATTGATTATTGCACTGTTCATAGAAAGTAATATTTGTGACAAGAATAGCTTTTTCTCTAATACAATATTAGAGAAGGTAATTCATCTGTTGATTGTATTTAATGATCATCACAAAAGTAGGACGTGATTAGCAAACTCTGAGTAGCAAACTCAGATGTGTATATAAATATATTTTTGAAAATCACAAATGGGTATTTATGTAAAAAAAAAAATATCGGGATGCATTGATAATCGATTTTGAATCGAATCGTCGACCTCTGAATCGGAATCGAATCGTGAGGTGCCAAGAGAATCCCACCCCTAACAGCAATCACTTAAACACTATACTCAGTTCACAACACAGGTCTCCCAGTCATTCAGCTTTTCAGTAATTGCCAGATAAAATGTTGAGTAGCCCGCTCGTTTTTATCCAATCAGGAGACAGAGCGCTATAAAGAGGCGGGTCTCTGTGCCCGTGAACGATGACTCACTGCTCTCCATCGCGGCACTATCTGACGAAGAAGACTCTGTGTTCATGAGGTGGTGACGTAGGGACGAGGGAGGGGACTGCTAACTGCTAGTCACTGACAGGAAGTTAGCTTAAAGGACTAAATCACTTACTTCTCCATTAAGCTAGCCAGTGACTGGGCTATAGGACCAATCTGTTACCAATAGAAACTGAAACAAACCACTTCAGGGGAGGACACACTGTGTAAAGGAGTTTAATTCATTTCGACCGAATGTCTTCAAAGATCAGCTTTGAAGACATGCTGTCAACAAACATGGAAAGAAGGAACATTCAGTGAGAATGAGTTTATGTTGCACATCTGCACACTCCCACCATAAATCAAATAAAGCTTTAGTTTTAGCTTTTACATCTTGCATGTGAGTAAAAAAAAAGGAAGAAAGAATCTGCCCTTGCCTGTGAAGCTGTTGATGTAGTTAGGTTAGGTTGTCGTGCAGCAGTGTTATGACAGTGCCAGATGAACCTTTGTACACCAATTCCCTGGCTGCTTTTTATGCTTGGCCACGGAGCGTGCCCTTCTTTATATGGGCTTGTGAGATTGCTGGGGAAGCACATCAATCTCCTGTGGGTGCGACGCTCTAAGTCTTCCCCCCTTCTCTTTGCAGGTGTGACCCCATTGCCCTTTCCTGTAGTGTCCACTGGGTTGCTCATATGTCTGCTTCCTCAACCCTGCGCTGCCCTGGTTATTAAAGAGCACCGGGGCCATATTCACCCTCGTCCTTCTTACTCTCTCCATCCGCCCCTCCTTCACTTTGTTTCGGCCTCTTCCTCTATCTCTCTCTCTCTCATTCTCTCTTTTCCTCTGTCCATTCACTCCGAGAATAGCACTGCTGTTGTTCTATTCCTAGTAGCCTATACCGATGCCGCTGCCTCACCAAAAAAAAAATCCAATATTTCGCCACTGAAATCTGCCAAACCTGTAAGACAATTAGCAATGGGGCGGCTTTATTAATTGAAATGTATTTATAATTCTCATCGGTAATCATGGTCCCCCTTTCTCCTTTGTTCCTGTTCAATCAGTCAGTGGATTATGACAGGCCGGCCCACAGGTAAAGAGCCCGGCTAATTAATGAGCGAGGGGTTGATTGTTCATTCCAGACCGAAGGATTTGCTCCAGCGGTGAACTGGAATAGAAGGCAAGGCAAGGCAAGGCGAGTTTACTTGTATAGCACATTTCAGACACAGGGACACTCAAGGTGATTTACAGGAGCAAGATTTTTTTTAAAGAGCATCAAGTACAGAGTACACATTAGAAAAGCGAATGAAAAACAAGAATAGAAATAAAACATTTAAATAAAATAAATAAAACGTTCAAATAAAAATAAAATAGAAGCAGACTTTGCTTTCCAAGGTTTCTTTTTTGCCTTTCCTCAGGTGGAATGGGTGAATACGGTAACAGAGGTCAAACCTTTATTTCGTTTTTAAAACATCAGTATCATAAATCAGACAATGACCAACATTATGAACAAATCCTTCTGTAATAGTGTGTAGAATAAGTATGCAAAGTAAAATTGATGAAAGTGCCTTAGAAGTTGAGATTCTTGGTTCAGAGTATTGAAAACATTTTTTTTTTAGATAATTAATGATAGTTATAGGAGAGGTAATAGACACAAACACACATGGTTTAGTCAAATAAACACCTACATGTAAATGTCGGTCCTTTGATTTATACTAGCATGAAATAATTTTTATGGATGCAAAATAGACAAAAAATATCAAAATTGACCATTGCTTATAAAACCTACGTGTTTGCCTGTGTTTAAGGGGATTGTTAGTTCATTGAGAATTAAAATGAACATACTGTTTACAGCTGCTCTGCTCAGTATTTCGACATTAGCAGTAGATCTCATCACATGGCTAGAAGTCGCTCGTTGTGACAATGGTTTTGCTTGATTTGTCTGACCCACAACTGTATTGTTTTGGTTCACTCCCTTTTAGGCCACCTGTCCAGAATTCACACACACACATTCACGCCTGATGCTTTGATCTTAATCCAATGTGGCGTCCATTGTCTTGCCCAGGCCCCCAGGACTGTGCCTTTTCCGAGCAGCCAGCATGGACAGGTGGCCACGCCTGGTATTACACGCATTAGACTGTCTGGGACGGGTCCGAAAAAAAAAATAAAGATCATTGGGTGCCGAATTTAAAGATTACATATAGAGAATCATCGGGATTAGTAATTTATACTTCCATGGTCGATAAACAATGCAACTGTGCTCGTCCCGCTGAGCTTAATGCACGGACATATTATAACGTTACACTGCTGGAGCATGAGTAACGTCAGTGAAACGTACCTTGCGTGTCATGCTTTAGGGGCGGCAGTGGCGAAGTGGGTAGGAAGATTGCCTCTGGAGTGCAGGGTCGGAGGTTCGATTCCTAGCATACCCGCCACATGTCGAAGTGTCCCTGGGCAAGACACTGAACCCCAAATTGCTCCCGATGGTTCAGAAAGCGCCTTGCATGGCAGCTACTGCCATCGGTGTTTGAGTGTGTGTATGAAATGTAAAAATATGTAAAGGGCCTTGTGACCCTGGTCTGTGAAGGGCGCTATATAAATAAAGCTTACTTACTTACTTACTTACTTACTAGGGGCGTGTTTGGCACCCATGAAGCAGAAAGTCACTTCCTTGTTGCTTCCCTGCGCCAATGAGCAGCTTTCATAGGAATGAATGGGCGCCATGTTTCAATACGGTGTCCATTTCTTTATATGTCCATGGTCTTGCCCAAGGATGACCATAGTGGATCATTAAGATCATCATTAAGACAGATGACATTTAAATAATAGTACATATTGGACTCACATTAATTGATCATCACACAATGGCTGTAACTAAGTCATGTGTTTTTCTATATTTTAAAATATAGAATTGGGAGTATATTATCTTATGCTCTTAATGTGAATTAATTGGCTTTCATCCAGTAATATGCGCTTTTCACAAAAATGACTGCATGCCATTGTATTTGGGATTATGTTGAAACTCCACTGTTAATGGAAAAATAAACAAGTAAACTGTGAATGATAACGCAGCACAATACCGTGTTTTAGTATAGTTTTATCACAGTGATGGACTGTAAATATGTTTGCAGTGAGTAAACTGAACAAAAAACACGGTAATGGCAACCCTACTGACAGTTCTCTACTGTAAGAATCAAGACAATAGAGCAATTTAGCATGTTTTATTAGAGTAACCTACTGTAGTAGTAGATGACAGGAGGGTAACTGTAAAATTAAGATTAAAATATTGGCAACCATGCTGCCAGTATTTTACTGTACATTTACGTTGTCTCTTAGGGTCCACACTGCTCCCGTTGCCAGGAGTTCTGCCACCAAACCTGCTCACAAACTGCTATGTGTCCTGAAAGTGGCTCTCTGTGGCTGGATGTCATCCTGAAAGCTGTTGGCATTATTGGATGTGGAACGTTTAATGCAAGGCTTAACACCGTGTGCTAATGTGCGGCGCGCTAAGTGTGATGAGCAGGGAACAGTTGAGCTATAGAAAACAGGTCCTGCGTTCCAATCCCCATACTTCCCTACTATTAAGAATGCCAGAAAAAGATTTAGGATGTCCCAATACATGCACATTAATCGTAGTATGCTAAACATACTTAAATCCCCAACTAGCTACAATAGCATTTTGGAATATTCGTCTTTATTCTTGACATTTCTCGACAAAACATTCTTCCTTATCTGATTTTTTTCTATCTCTCCTGTGGCCCTAAAACTCTTCTGTACTTTAGTATGTAGTGTAGTAAAGAGAAAGAGTATGTGATTTGGAACGCAGGGAGTTTGTGTCTGCAGTGTGTTCACGTCAGTATGACCCTGCTCACACATCAAAGCTTTTAAAACAAAACTTTCAACTGATCTAATAACAACCAGACAGGGGGCGCCCTTAGCTCAGTTGGTAGGGCGTTCCCCCCATGGGCCTCGGCCAGCAGCGGACCTGGGTTCGATTCCAGCCCGCGGTCGTTCTCTGCATGTCACTCCCCTCTCTGCCCCATTTCAACTCTGACTCTACACTATCAATAAAGCATTAAAAAAAATGCAAAAAAAAAAATTTTGAAAAAAAATAACAACCAGACAGCAACAGATAAAGATGTGTAGACCACACCACCATTTTGTAGACGTGAGTGACCTCACTGTTAGTGTAGTGAGATAAGACAGTGTGTGTGTTTTATGTTTTTATTGGGCTACTTCTGACGTGACATGAAAAAAAGCTGGCTGGCTAGCAGATAATATGCGCTTGTAAAATCAGCCAAGTGTTAGGAGCTGGACTGTATGCTGTGTAAAACCCAGCCTTTTATGTGCATTGGGTAGTTTTCCTTTTGCAGCCTAGCTCTACACCAAAGTATTGTTAATAAAAAAAGAAAAACGTGCCTGGAACCACCAGTGATGCTCGTCAAGCTCATTGAGCAAACTGCTTCCCTCCTGACCCCCTGATGTGTGAGTGAATGGAGCAGCTTTTCATTCTATAAGGCCCTCTGTCATCGCCATCGGATAGAGCAAAGGATTTCTTAAAGTGGTACATTGGCTCTCCTTCACTCAGTCAGTAGCTTTTAATGAAGATCCTCCTATCCTAATAGAGTCCTTCTGTACTCCCCAGTGGTTGAACTGCTCTTAACCCCTCCTCCTTATTCTACCCATCCCCCACCACTCTCTCTATCTCTTTCTCCTCAGCTGTTTTAATTGCTTGAAGGTCATTGAAAATAATGTGACAACTTATTAGTAACTCCACCATCTGATGCCACTGATGATTTTATACCTCACTTTGCCACAGCGCTTTGGTTTCCAGGCAATTACAGAGCATGCTATTTATTAATTTCACGGTTCACGGGGCATCACACGCTTATAAATAGTGAAGGATGAAAGCCTCAGTCATTCACAATGTCGGGCGGCTCTTATTGATTTTGGAGTGAGATGTTCCGGTGATGATGGAGCCTTCATCTTGAAATGTACCACGTGTGAGGACCAAGCAATCGCAAGCAACAACCGCGGTTGACATAAGTTCATGGGAACTTGTCCAAAAACTCCCCTCATGTTGTTGTAAGTGCAGGCTGTAGAAAAATGTCATGATTGTAATTACATAGAAAGAAGGTAAAATCTAACTTCACCGTGGCTGCCCTTTTTATTTCCACAGGAATCCATTTATCGCCAAAGCTAACTGACATCCCCCTGTACAAGTGTTCTACAACACTAACAGTACAAGTGCCGGGACCAATTATGTGTTGTTTCCTTGAAGCAAGGCGAAAGACAAAGAGGCAGTAGTTCTGTGTGGGTTTGAATAAAAAACCAAAACATTACATTGTGAACAATCGATCTTTTGCTTAACAAACAAAATGGTCCATCCCGGTTATTATTATTATTATTATTATTATTATTATTATTATTATGAAAAACTATATAAAAATAGCATTATTTGCACTGATGGTCTCGTTTGCTGTTACATGTCATTCGTGATAATCAGAGGAAAGATTTGGCTGTTTCAGAAATATTTAAAAATTCCAGACCAGTTTCCGCCTCTAGCATCCCATTGGCCATCCACTCAAGTGGCGCCTTATTTAAGCTGCTCTAGCCTGCCTACTGGTGCTGCTTCCTCTGCAAGCTCTTGCTACCCACCTCCACCCCACCACCTCCTTGTTAACTGTATTTGTCTATCAATGTCATTTATGTTGTCATTGATGCTGCTCTGTTCTACCTATAGTGGTCCTTGCTGCAGATTCCACACCTTTGGAATCCCATGTGCATGAGACGAGGATGTCTCCACTTGTCCCCATGTAGCTCATGGAGGACAGAGGGATGCTCTCTCTGCCTTAAAGCTTTCCACGTGTGCGTGTGGAGGGTGTGGAGATCCCAGATCAGAACCATACCGCCAAATATAATAACTGCAAAGTATTCTGCTAATTGCAATAAACTTCTATTTTTGACTAAAGTATCCCTGACTGAGAGGTGTTTGTTATTCCACACAGCCTCCAGCGTTCTCTTCTCAAGTCTCACTTCACATGAGTGGCTCTCTCACATCAGCGTGTGCTTCCGCCCGGAGGTGTTAAGAAGGCCAAAGGGAACATGCACAAGACTTTGACCTTTAAAGTCAACGGCATAAATGTTGAATGTTGGCTGTCACTGTTGTCTTGTTATCATCTGACAACATGAAAGCCATGAATGTCTGTCTATTGGCAATGATGTATTGATCTGCACCGGCGAGCTTGGTTGATGAATCATTTCTAGCCAAAGAATATTAAAAAAAATTAAAGGTTAGTGAATTTGGAAATCGCTTGTTGTAAAAAATCCCATTTTGTCAAGATCAGTGATTATCTCCTCATGTGCGTACTTTGTGTGCGCTGAAAAAAAAGCTGGTGTTAATTCACAGGCTATGCTCTGTAAACTGGTATGTAAACAAAGGGGTCCACCATAGCTATAGCGACATGCCCCTTTACAGAGCCTATAGGCTGTGTTTTATCCATAGATAGTAAATAATATGGATGTAGCATCCGGGCTGACCTCAGTTATTCACACGGCATCCAATAATCCTGGTTGGTGCGCGTCGCCATTTTGTGAGGGGGAGGGAGATACCTGACATAATACCTCCGAGGCAAAGTGAGGGACGGAGAGCTGTCACTCAAGAGATCGCGCCAATACATTTTAACCTCTGATAAAATAAAAACTAGCGTGGTCCTAAAAAATTCACCCCCCTCAGTGTTGTCATGGAGATATGACCTAAACATACAGACTAACATGGTTTTGTGGCCCAGGCTGTACATAAGTTTAATAAGACTTTTAAAACGGCCTGTCTAACAAGTGAGTCAAAGAAAAACTGCTCGGTCTTGGCACCACGCCCTAGTGGCACTTCCGGTTACTACAATTGTGGTCACTTCCTTATTGGATGCTGGTAAAAATCGCTGAGGTTGGAGCTTGGTTTTATCACTGGATATTGTTTTTCAATGCACACGCAGTGGGGACAGGTATGGCGGATCGTGAGGAGATATTCAC
This sequence comes from Ammodytes dubius, assembly GCA_026122265.1. NCBI lineage: Eukaryota > Metazoa > Chordata > Actinopteri > Uranoscopiformes > Ammodytidae > Ammodytes > Ammodytes dubius. The sequence continues at coordinate 1,271,300 of CM047512.1, read as the reverse complement.
TGGTTTTGAAAAAAAGTGATTTTGAACACAAGCATTCTCCAGAATCACTGACTCCAACTTGAAGGGCAGACCACCATTGCCTGTGTTTTATTATTACAGCAGGTTCGGTACAGTGTATAGCAAACAAGTATAGTAAATCAAGCCTAGGAGCACTTAGTGTGTTGACACTGTCGGGGAGACACTTGTGCCTCCAAAATCCCACTTTAATGCCTTTCTATATGAGACCATATATCTGTGGTGTAAAAGGCCCTGCTTAGGTGTGGTGTGTTGTGTGTGTGTGTGTGTGTGTGTGTGTGTGTGTGTGTGTGTGTGTGGTGCGTGCGTGTGCGTGGGTTTTGTTTTTTTTCATCACATAGCTCCAGCTGTAAAGGCCTTCCTGATTGAGAAGGCAGCTCTGGTTTTAACGGTCCGGAGCGCTCTGAACTTTACGAGAGTGACAGACAGGCGGTCTCTCTCTCTCTCTCTCTCTCTCTCTCTCTCTCTCTCTCTCTCTCTCTCTCTCTCACTCTCACGCCCCTGTGAGCTCGCAGCACAAATACCATGTTTGTTTATCTCTGAGAGAATTTATTCTGCTGATTCATTGGCTGCTGGAGCTACGGCAAAGGGCTGAAGAAGAAGGAATTGGATTTTCTCTTTTATTCATTCCCTTCATTCTTTCCCTCCTGGTGGAAGAAGCTGGTCTCCTGTGTGATACCAAGGGGAGAACTGGCTTCCTCCTCGCTGTGCTCCCCTGTGAAATGAGATTAGAGTAAAGGCAGGAGAGCCACAGCGGACCAGGGACATAATAGAGTTGTTATTCAATGTTATCTTGCTTCTCCCCCCTTGTTTTCGCGTTTTGCTTTCAGCTTCAAAATAGGCTATTACTGTCTATTAAATAAACACGTCGATGTATAGGACTTCATCAGGAATCATAGTTGAACGACAGAACACTGTTTTTGGATTATGGAAATATTTAGAATCCTTCCCACACAAGCACAATGCTATACTGGGTAAGGGGGTTGAGGCATTTCATTTAGATGGATTGACCAATATATTAAATTACAGATCTGGTAACAGGCAGAGAAAACCCCTTACCACCATGAACGATCTATTCACACTTATTATGTAGGTTTATGATTTGAGACGGATATGACTTGATGTGTTCTGAGGTTCATTAAGGATGACATTGAGAAATGATAAAGCGGGAAAAAAAAGATGTGCGTGCGAGGGTGTGTGTATGTATGTGAGCGTGTGTTTGAGCGCGTGTGTGTGTGAGCGTGTTTGTGACAAGCGTGTGTGAGCGTTTGTGTTTGAGCGAGCATGTGTGCAAAAAACAAATGTGCTCATGCCTCTCAGACAGGGCAGGTCATCCATGCTGAATGGCTTCAGAGGGGAGTCGGCTGTTAGCCGTGAAGTGGCATGTAAACCTGTGTGAAGAAAAATAAATAAATAGTAGAGGAAAATTGCCTGCTGTGATTTGCCATGCAAACACATTTTTCTATCACCGGCCTCCATCTGCCTGGGTTTCTGTCAACAGCGGGATACTGAAGTAAGTCTGAATGTACAAACGATAACTTGTTTGTCTGAAATGGTTTGGTTCTGCGGTAGGACCAGGCCCATAGTGCTGCTGTGTGTCAGGGCTGCAGGGAGAGAGAGCACCACACACCTCTGCCATTTCCTTCTTACTATTCCAGCAGCTTTTCACGCATCCGATGTGCAATCAGCCTGACGTGTGAGCGCCTGCCATCACGTGTCACATGGACGGCCCTGAGACCACAGGGAGCTGACCCAGAGCACAACACACTGTGGCAGAGAAGGGGCACAGGGAGCTCACATGCACTTCACATGGAGGGCACAGTATCCTGGGAAATTGATCAGCCCGGGAGTACCGGGAAGTGACGACGGGATCCCGTCTTCCCGTTTTTCTTTTGGGTGGGATATTTTTCATTAATTGTGCTCTTTACTAATAAAATATACTCTCGCCATCATGGCCTTTCAGACGGGAGGCTATTGACGTGTATGGTAATACATTTTCAATTACATGCGAGTGGAGAGAGAGGCACTGTCGCTCTAAAGACGGAGCGACAAGCGGCCGCACTACCGACTGGAAAAGCCACATGGAGGCGGTGTACTGTCTACCACTCGGTGGTGGCCAGTGCTCTGTTTTTTGCTGTGGCATGTTGGGGAGAAGGTGCTCACACAGCGGACAAAAACCGTCTGGACAAGCTGATCAGGAAGGCCAGCTCAGTGGGCTGAGCAGCTCAAGGTCCAGCAGGTGGCAGAGGCCAGAATCCTCAACAAACTGGATGCAATAATGACTAACCCCACTCACCCACTCCACGCCCTGAAGGTGATCACAAACAGCACCTTCAGTCAGAGACTAATTGCACCAATGTGCAAAACAGAGCGCTACAGGAAGTCCTGTTTACCAGCTGCCATACGGTTGTATAATGCACAAATATAACTTGCACTTTGTAGTATTTATTATTGTATTTATTGTTTTTTATCTTTTTTTTTAGCTATGAGGGAATGTGTGTTTGTTATGTCTGTCCAGACGCTGTTTTGTGTGACACTGTGAATTTCCTGCAAAGGATCATTAAAGCATTTCAAGTTCAAGTAAACTGTCACGTCTGTGCTCCTCTCACACACACAAACATGCTGACAATTTGACATGTTAAATCTTTTCCACTGCTTGCAACGCGCTGCAACGAGCAGTTCACACTGCTGCGACTTCTCCCCCGCGACGTTCTAAAACCGTCTCGTTGCAAGTCGTTGTGAGGCGAATCTTTGGTCTGAACTGGGCTTAATGCGCGACAGACAACAACCAACAAAATAAACCGGATACAATTGCAGTTCCAAATGAACCCTTTAGGAAGTGAGTGCAAAGTGTTGAACAGATAGAATGGTGAGAGTGTCCTTAATATCTGTACAAATATGAAGTACAATTTGGTAGGGGGCACCAGCTAATTTCAGTGTGGCCTATTTGTGGTGTTTAATAAGGGTAATGTGCAACTCACATCTCACCAAGAAATGAGTTTTTGTCCTGGATAACCTTCAGGACATACTGTAGTGTGTTAACCAGACAGAAAGTGAACTGCTTAATACAGCGCTGAGAGGAGATGATTTGCTAGCCTGGCTCTGCCCGCCTACCCGGTTCCGCTCTGTTTCTATTTCACTTCAGTAGTCAGTCTGGGGCTGCGGTGTATTTATGCGTTCCTGCTCAGGCAGATTTCTACCGGTCCAATCAGCGAACAGAGCGAGTGGCTGAGAACGATGACGTCGAAGTCGCACGCCAGTTTCAGTTGAAGTCAGAAGCCGGCTCATGACATACGTCATGACCAAACGTTATGCGATTGGTTGGCAGATCCAGAGTGGCACTGGGCAGATCCAATAGTTTTAAACTTCAACAGACACCTGCCTCCAAGTGAGTGAACGTTTGTCAATAGAGCAGTTCCAGACCTTCTGTACAAATGAAAAAAAGTATGATGGTCTGATAGAACCAGGCTAATGATTTGCAACAGGTGGCCACAAACCTTTGCCGGACGTAGTGATTATAGTGTATTTCTATTAAGGCACTCCTCTCGTACAACTTCACTGATGCAACTCTGTAGCACCACTACTCTGGTCAGGGAATTTAGCAAAAAAAATCCATTTGGAAAAAGAACAGTGATTGCTTTAGTACTAAAATGTGTGTCGATCTGTGGTGTGTAGTCTCCAGCAGCAGTGCAACCCCATTAATGAGTGTGTTTGCCAATTTTAAGAGCAGCAGGGGTTATTAGTGAATGTGGGGGTCTTGGTCCAAAAGCCATGCAGACACAAAGCTGTTAAGCTCCTCAGTAAATACAATGTCATTGCAGCCTCATTATTTTTTCACATCTATACACTTTGTGTTACAAATTATTATTAGTATTTGTTCTGTATTTGTTATCTGTGGACGTAAAACAGATGCATTTTTGTTCCTATTATTTTCTGCAAAGTGTATGTGATAGCAGCAATGGTGAAACAAGACAAATATATCACTACATGACAGATCAGATGTATGATGATGATGATATTTATAGACAGTGTCGCATGCATATGCCCAAGCTAATATGTTGACAAGAAAATTCCATATGTGCTCTGAAAAAGTAAAAATCCAACTTTTTAAAGCATACTGTACTCCACTGTACACTGCAGCCCTATGGGCAAAGTTTAAAAAGGCCAGTCTACAGAAGCTACAGGTTGCTTATAATGACTGCTTCAGGATTCTACTGAGGAGGCCTAGGTGCTGTAGTGCTAGTGCCCTGTTTTGTAATGCAGGTGTCAGCACTTTCAGAGCATTGTTGAGGAACCTGATGTATAAATTTATCTGTCGCCTTAATACGTCACAGAATTGCATTGTTGTTGTGCTGACTAATCCCAGCTACAGTACAATTCGTTACCAGTCACCAATGTGGAGGTATTGGTATGAATGTCTTTTATGAAAATGTGTGTAGGCCTATCTGTGGGGTGGGTTTTTTATGTTTTTTATGTTTTGTGTGTTCTTTTTATGGACCTTGAGTCTGACAATAAAGATGATGATGATGATAGAAAGGATTACAGCATAATGGTTTCCTAATGACCTTAATGATATAAACAGAAGCATGTTTGTTTGAAATGATCAGGCCTTCTCCTACACTCCTGTATACTAAACTTCCTTTTGATCTCCTTCTTTCCGTTGTACATCTACTAACAAGAGATGCCAGTTATTAAATGCATTGTGAGTCAGCTACCTGTAGCTGGACTATAATTGTCCCCCAGGGGCACTTCCACTGCTTCAGCTATGGTAAACGCTTTGTGGCTGTACGCCTATTGTGAATTATATCAAAGGAAATTAGATTAAAGCAATTGGATTTTCATGGTAAATTACTCTTTACCCCTCAAATGACCCACTGCTCGAGCCGCAGGCTGTTATGAGTAACTGTACATTACCATCAGTGGTGTGCTATGTATTTCTTACCAGTGGACATGAGGAAGATAGCGATGAGATGACTTGGGGTGGTAGGATGGCCAAGAGCAAAATGGTGGCCGACCAGTAACCATAAGGTCGCTGGTTGGCCCCCCGGCACCGGACAAGAGGGTGTTAGTTGTAAAACTAGTAGTGGCTGGTATTACGTCTACGGTGCCCACCATCTCTACCATTGTGTCCTTGAGCAAGGCACTTAACCCCAAAACTGCTCCAGGGGTGCTGTACTACAGCTACCCTGCGCTCTGACCCCCTCTGAAGTGTGGTAACTTGAGAGGGGATATGTGGAAAGACACATTTCAATGTAACCATTGACTAATAACTTAACTTAATGATTTTAAAGGATTCCTTCACTTCAGTAACTTAGTTTGCAGGCTAACAAGACACAATAGAGTAATGGTTTAGGGCTATCTGTTTTAGGAATGTTGTCTGTTTATATTCTTGTACCATAAGACACCAGACAGGTTAATGTATGAAAGGGCTTTTAGTTTGTTTGTCTGGGGATGAAGTGGTGGTAATGGATCCACCACTTGATCAGCCAGTGACATGAGGAAATAATATGCCATGAAAGTGACTTTTCATTTGCTGGCAGCACACATAACCACATTACACGCCAAACATAAGAAAAGCAGACGGACCAAATTAAGGGTTGTTTTCTCTCTTGATAGCCATGTATCTCATTTGCATGACTTTTGCATAATATAGTCCATAAAGGGAACAATATTCATAATACAACGGCCAAATCATATTTTTCCTTGATAGGGCATTATTTAATTTAACCTCATATGCACTGTCAAAAAGAAAAAAAAGAAAAGGCCCCACTTTGGAGCCAGGGAAAGACAGAGGAGAAAAAGAAAGACGTACCACTCTGTTAAATTGTGATCATATCTTTAGCGCTTCTCTCTGAAGGCCTAGCTCATTGAATCACTGAAGTTAGTAATGTCTGCTGCCATCTGCACTCCCTTAATTTAGTGTCATCAACCAAATTAGAAACTGACATTTTCACTGGGGAGGAACATGGAGGCAATTTGATCTTTTATTCTGGACAATAATGGTGAACACAGCCATACTTTTTTTTAACATTAACATCTGTTCCCTGTCCATACACATACTCAGTCTAAATCTGAATAAGGCTATTCTTTTTGTCTAAGGCTAACTCAAATGTTTCCTATAGTTATTACTCCTAAACCCTTCCCTATTTATCTTGTTTAATCTCTTCCCTGTGTATCTACACTGCGATTCTATTGTGTTCCAATACCCATACTTCCATACTATTTAGTATGCCAGAAAAAGATTTAGGATGTCCCAATACATGCACGTCATGCAGCATTATGGAGTATTTGTCTTTATTCTTGACATTTCTCGACATAATGAAAATAAAATCTTCCTTCTCTGATTTGTTTTCTCTCCTGTGGCCCTAAAACTCTTCTGTACTTAAGTATGTAATGTAGTAAAAAGAAAAAGTATGTGATTTGGAACGCAGGGGGTGTGTGTGTGCACGAGAGCATGAGATGGAGGGTGTTTGGCATCTTGGTGAAAACAGAAGACTAATCACCTTACTGAAATAATTGAATGTCAGCGCTGGTGTGGGCCGGGCTCAGCAGGACAGCTGAATGGGCCCGGCCCCTCTGCAGGGAGATTCATCTCTGTCAGCTTAGATAAACCTGCCGGACATCAACACCTTGGCACACACACACATCCTGCAGCCTGAAAAACCATGCAGGGGTAAAAGCCTGGCCCTGTCTGGCCTCCACTGTAAAAGACAGTAGGGCAGAAAAAAGAGCATGAGCCTTTTATTACCGCTCCCTATTTTAGCACTTAAAGCAGCTCCGAGTAACATTTAAATATATTTTAAACAGCCACATGTTTCCTCTCATAATCATAAATTACCTTTAACAGCAAACGAGACCATCAGTGCAAAGAAAGACATTTTTAAATCGTTTTTATTACTGCGTTTGGTCTGGTCGCACACCCAGTCCGATTTTCGGTTCACACGTGCATGCTCTATGGTCACATATCCTATTGGTCGCAGATTTCAGTGTGGCGCAGCAACGCGATTTTAGAAGCCTATCCCTCCAGGTGAGGGAAGGGGAGCGGGAGCCTTGTTTGAGAAAGTTATTTGTCGTCATAATGACTGATAACGGGGCTTAACCATCAAAGAAAAAAAGAAAATGCAATGAAGAAAAGCTAAAAGGGAGAGTGATAGGCGGGCGGGAGTACGTTGCCAAGCAATGTATACACAATTTCACGGAGCGAACTAGACTGCAGTGTTTACTCCTAAATGAATGAGCGGTAGCCTACTAAAACAAAGTTTATTTTGCCTCACCAGCATCATAAGATGACCATTATTCATCTGAAATAGTCATTATTTACAACAACATAAACACATTACCTCATCGTGATCCATACTAACTGCCGTCTCTCGTTCATTCGCTTTCTGTGAGGACATGGAATCTTTCAGCTCCGTGAGAGGTGACATTGCATCAACTCATTGCAATCAGGTGTGTGTAGCACTGACTGGTATTAGTTCAGTGCTTCTCAAATGGTGGGGGGCGCCGTGAGTTGTCAGGGGGGTGCGCGTGCTACCTTGATTTCCAACTGACCAAAAAAAAATGTTTTTTGAAGTGCTAGCAAGCGTGATGTGTTCTTGTGTATGCTCATAACCGTGTCCACATGTGTCTCCAAGTGTCTCTGTAGGCTATTTAAAAAGAAATCAAGCAAGTAGACTGGGGGCCTATCCGAAAAGTATTTTTTGCATAGGAAATTTCCTTTCCTATCGAGATGAACCGGAAGTACTCGGCGGATAGGTGATCCGAATTCTCAAAATGCTTAGGAAAGGCATAGGAAAGGAGCCTCGATTCATCCTTTAACCCTCCTTTAGCATAGGTTACTCCGGACCAACCTATGCCAAAGGAAAGGAGATAGTGGTATCCCATAATCCTTTACGGCGGCAAGATTTAAAGCAACAGGCCACCGCCGGAGTTTACCGACTCTACACGAATACGAACGAGAGGTAAAACAGAAGAGAGGAGAGGAGAGGAGAAGAGAAGAGAGGAAGATTTAACTCGGCTAAAACAAAATACCCCCCCCCCCCCCCACACACACACCACACACACACACACACAGGCTAAAGATAATAAAGAACTCATAAAAGACCAACATCATAATAGTTATTTTCGTAGCACATAATTTACACCATAAGAAAAGAAAATACCAACTTCACATTTAATGAAGTTACTGGGGGCAGTTCATTTCAACATCAACATAAGTGTAGCCTCTTTTTATTCCACATGTGAATTGGGATATATGGGAGTGATTCTCACTCTGTTGGCGACAACCTGATTAAAATCAATAGGAAAAGAACGCATGGATCAAACGAGCGCTTGTTGTAGTCCATTTTCGGAGAATAGTGTAGTTTCACGTCAGCAATAGTCGCCGTCGCGCAATGACGTCGGTTAGGAAAAGTTGAGTCGAATTCATTTGAAACAGCGCTGTCCTTTCCTATGTTCGATAGGAAGCACCTTTCATCTCTCCTTAACCCCGATGACGTTTAGGGGTTAAGGTATAGGAAAGGAGGCTTATAGGTTAGGAGATTGGACTTTTCGGATAGGCCCTAATAATAACATTAATGAATTAATGAAATTCTGTCTCCTAGGGGGGGCATGACAGAAAATAATTGAGAACCACTGCATTAGTTGATGCTGTGTCACTAACCACTCTCACGGAGCCGAAAAGAGTCCGGTGCCCTCACACTTTCAACACACAGGACATGCACTATATCGCATCCTGATCATTTGAATCTTGCACGCCCGGCACGAGCTAGAAAACAGCTTCACGACAGCTGGCGTCGTAAAAATACTACCGCTTTTGTCCAAAGGGGCCGCCAACGTACAATGTTACTCGGAGTGGCTTTATCACTTTACCCCAGCTGTGGGGTAAAGTGATCCACTTACTTTTTCCACTCTGAAACTACCATAACAACACATATTGTAACAGTAAGAATCCTGAAAGCTAGCCACACATTCCAGAACTAATGTCGGACTAGTAAAAGAATGATGGGGTTTGGTCAATTAAGCAAAGCAAATTTTCTAAACACTTGAAAGTAACTCTGAACTAAATACAAAATCAAATACAACATATTATAATTCAAAAGGTTTTAATAAGATTCAAATGAAAGATAGAACCAGTTAGATTAGAACACAGTCTGGGGGTCAGAACACAGGACCCTTAGAGCCAGCTAGTGTCTGGGGGTCAAAGCATAGGAAAATCAGAACCAGCGAGAACAGCCTGGGACTCAGAACACAGGAGAAGACCCAACTGGATTATAACATCAGCCTATCATACTCTACAACTAGGCCTACTCTACATTACAGCCCTGAAGGTTACAGGGAAAGATGAGAAGGTGCTCTTTCTGTGTGGTTGCCCCAAGTCGTCTTCCTGGTGTATTTCCTTGGCATGATGGCTTTTCTACAATGTGTATGACATTAAAATAAAACATATGCCATGTAATATTACATTAAAATATGTTTAAGACTAAACTTAACTTGTGCCTCATGGTGGAAAGTGAGACAGTGGCTCACTTTCCCCCCCAGCATTTGGCTCACTTTCCCCCACCACCACAATTTGAGAAAAAACTACCTCTCTTAGCATTTCAGGCTAATCTTCAGTTATCAGCATCACATGGTTTCATATGTTGGTAGTTCATCAACATGTATGATAGAAGCTTTTCTACGTGAATACATTTGCTTTGGCACAACAGTTGATTAAGTTGACAGCAAGAAAATTTACTTTTACATGCAAAATACCTATTTTGGTGAAAAAAACATGCTTACCACTACACCATGAGGTCCTCTCTTTCAGGGCCAAGGGGAAATGAGAGGGGCTTAAAAACATACATCTCACATGACCACAAATGTTTTCCATTGCCTAGATACAGGGGTGGCTCACATTACCCGATGCCTCAGATTCCCCCGTTCTCCCCTATAATATTTAATCATTCTAATTAACTTTTGGGACCAAATAAAGTTCACTGCCCGCCTGAGAGACCTATGCCTCCTCTTTTGCATTTAATACAAATTAAAGGAATTTAATACAAATGAAAAGCATTTAATACAAATTAAAGGAAAACTTGGGTGTTAATCCCCAACATTTACATGACAACTTTTTTTTTAAAGATTATTTTTGGGCATTTTCAAGCTTTATTAGATAGTACAGAGTTGAAATGGGGAGACAGAGCAAGAGAGGGGGGATGACATGCAGTAAAGGTCCACGGGTCGGATTTGAACCCGCAACCACTGCAACGAAGGCCGGAGCCAATATGCCACGTGCTCTATTAGGGCCGCTGCTAAGCTTAAATTGTCAGTGAGGCTCTTATTTGCCCAAATTCAGTGATAGGTTACACAATTAAGAAAAAACAACGATGGGCCTGTTCGTAACTAATTTATATATTTTTTGCAATGTAATGATTATCATGAATTTTTTTAAGAAACCTTAATAAATTAAAAAAATAAATATATTATATAAAAAAATGGGGGGGGGGGGAGCAGGTACTAGGTGCCCTATGCCATATGCTCTCTGCGTACCCTGTGTATAGGTAGCAGCGGCCCTGCGCTCTATCCACTAGGCCACCGGAGCGCCCCATTTACATGACAACTTTGACATTACTGGAGCTCTGTTTCCTCTGTTGATGGACAATTACTGTAAACTATCGTGCAAAATAACATTCTGTTTTAAACAATAATGTTTTTGTGTGTGTGTGTGTGTGTGTGTGTGTGTGTGTGTGTGTGTGTGTGTGTGTGTGTGTGTGTGTGTGTGTGTGTGTGTGTGTGTGTGTGTGTGTGTGTGTGTGTGTGTGTGTGTGTGTGTGTGGACTAATATTAAAGCTGCACAGTGGATCCCTCACATGCAAGGGGGTTGTGGCTCCTCTCGGCTGTGTCCTTGCCATCCAATCAAACTGCACCTTATGTGTCAGTCACAGTCCAGTGACAGATGGATGCTTAAGAGCAGTCATGCTTTGAAAATGAATGCTGGAATAATTTTCCGGTATTGGCATACTTTAAAAAACCTAAAGGCAAGGCAAGGCAATTTTATTTATAAAGCACATTTCAGGCACAGGGCCACCTAAAGAACCTGAAGTGCACCTACACGCTTGTCCTAAGACACAAACACATGCACAAGGACATCAGTCCATCTCACGATTCTCATCACGTAAACATAATCTGGTCTCTTTTGTGTTTGTCTTTGATCTTAGCTTTTTAGTGGCTATGCTACATTATTTAAGGCTAGAAACTGAAGGCATTTGGCTTGCTGAATTATTGCTCTCACCTTCAAGGACATGTGCTAATATGACGTCTAAAAGTTGTGTTGATCTTAGGAAAGGCAGGAACATGCAGTGACTATCTGCATGAGACTTTAGGTATATTCCAATATATAGGGTATATAGGGTATTTGTGTGTGCATAAAATCATTTCCCTGGTGAACGTTTAAACAGTTTTTTTGAAGGATGCTTGTGGGGGGCTAAGTGACATATTAACATGGATAATACCAGGCGCGTTCCTAGGTTTTTGAGAGATCCGGGGCTTAGAATGCGCGTAAAATATTATGCGCGCGCTGCGCGCGAAAATACGCATTTTAATAGATATAGCCTAGTAGTAGCAGGATTAATGCCTCTGGTACCATCACACTAATACAGTCACTAACGTTAGCTAGCTAGAGCATTCTAGCCACAGACAAAGTACAAGTATATTTACCATAAGTAAGGTTTTCAAAACGTTTACACTACTACTCACCTGTTGTAAACACTGAGAGACTGGCTGGCTGCTGAAGTGTACTGACCATAGATAGTATAATAAACTGACGCACTTGTTGCTCTAGTCCAGTGGTTCTCAATTACTTTCTGTCATGCCCCCCCCCTAGGGGACAGAATTTTTTTCGCGCCCCCCCTAAATTGAAATAGGGGAAGGTGGGGTGATTTGTGCATTTTGGAAGTTGCAAAACCCCTTGTTTCTAGAAAACCGTGGAAGAAATTGGAAATGTGACCACATATTTAAGAAGAGCCATCCATTTGACTCATCCTGTAAAGAAGGGAGACACAAGGAATAAGATATAAGCACATTTAAGCTCAAAAAACTGTGTTTTGCCTTTCAAAGTAAAATTTCCATGATCAAGGTTTTTTGATTATTGTGTCTGAACAATTATAGACACGTTTGAAAACATTTGACACATGTTTTAGTGCTTTGGTATGCTACACTTTGAGTCTATATAGTTAGCACAATGTCAACCCTAAATTGCTGCATCATGCCTATTATCCAAAATTCTGGGGATGGGGTGATTTGTGCGCAAGGGCCTGGGTGAGTTATAAGTAAGTAAGTAAGTAAAATGTATTTATAAAAGCACATTTATGACAGTTTGCACTGTCCAAAGTGCTGTACATAGTGCATTCAGTAGGTAAACAATGAAGGTAAAATAACAATAACCAAAATAAAAGACGTAAAGCCCATACATCCACATAAACACAGATAGTAGTGCAGAGGTAAGATAGTTAATGGGGAGGAAACATCAGGGTGTACATATGGGTTTTGAGCCTTGATTTAAAGGCAGAAATGTAGGGGGAATCACATTTGTCAGGTGGCAGTTGGTTCCACAAGCACGGAGCAACTAGTGCAAAGTACATTTCTGAGAGTTGTGCCAGTGGCATGGCTGTATACGCTGGTCACCAAAAGAAAGTGATTGTCTACAGTAGCTCAGAAGAGAGTGACATCTCAATTCCACTTAACGACACCACTGATGAGAGTTCAGATGGCCAGAAAGATGATGATGGTGACTTTGTCATTGTGACACAATGACGCACAAATCACCCCACTACGTGGGGTGATTTGTGCGACGAGACAACTTTTTTTCCGAAAGCTATATTTCTTAAACAGTTTATTCCAGATCCAAAGTTTTTATTGCCAGGGATGCACAACATCCTGAAATATATGTACATATTTGAGTTGGAGACATAACTGTCAAGGCCTCACTTTAAAATCACTTTGAGTAAAAAGTTGCACAAATCACCCCACCTTCCCCTACTGTTGAGAACCTGCTAATATTTATTTATTTATCTGTACAAAACCACAGTATGAGTTTCTGGCACGAGCATTCTGCATACAATCACCTTATTATCAAATTAGATAACAAAAATTAGCTGAGATATCTTCTGCAGCAAAAAAATTCAAAGTTCAGTTTATTAGCTCAATTTGTAACATTTAAACAAGACTGCTCAGTCTGTGTGAATCTCAGGACAGAGAAACAAGAGCAAATGATTCACTGAGGTTTGCATTTTATTGAAAACATTTTTAAACTGTAAACATAGTTAAGGTGGTGTTTTTTTGTATTATTATAGGCCAATAGGCCTTCTGTGATGCGATAACCAATAATTCATTAATGTTATTATCAGTCTACTTGCTTGATTTATTTTTAAATAGCCTACAGAGACACTTGGAGACACATGTGGACATTTATTTACTGCAAATCGCGGCCTTTCGCGCGGATATGACCATACACAAGCACACATCGCGCTTGCTAGCACTAAAAAAAAAAAAAAAAAAATTGTCAGTTGGAAATCAAGGCAGCCCGCGCCCTCCCTGACAACTGACGGGGGGCGCGCCCCACCATTTGAGAAGCACTGCTCTAGTCTGTTCTGGTAAATGAAGGGCGTTCAAGGACCGTCGGAAATTCGTTTTTTTTTTTTTTCCTTTTCAAAATTAGATTCGGGGCTAATCAAATTAGATCCGGGGCTTTAGCCCCGAATAAAACAGCCTAGCGACGCCACTGGAAAATACCTCTTCTTGACCCAAAAGAATTTGACCTTTTCTATTCCAGGGCAGGGTGAGTTTAATTCACTCCTTTGGCATGTCAACGCTTAACAGATGCAGAAAACTTGCCCTGAGACTCAATCATCTGCTGCCAAATTGAATCCCCTATTCTGTGTGAATGAACGTGGCAGCTTTGAGCAGGCTGTCATTCCATGGCCATGGAGTTTGAAATAACACCCAGGATGGAACACATGGCATAATGTATTGGCCCCTCACCTCTTCATCCAGTCATCTCCTTTTTCTAATTCTCTCTTCTTTTCTCAACCTCTTCTTATCCCGCAGAGAGAGAGAATGAGTGAAGGATGATAGAATCCTAGAAGCTTTAAGGCCAACAGTACTACGGTATCTATTGGTGGTGTAGAATGAGCTCCATTATTGCTCTCAGGGCTCAAATTGAAAACATTACTGCCACCCATTCACAGTCCTCAGACACAGAGGATGCTCTTTATTTCCAATCTCGAGTCTCCTTTCTGGTTGAGGGAGCGCCCACCCTGAGTGTGTGTGTGTGGGGGGGGGGCGGGGCGGGGCCTATGCGTGTCTGTGTGTGTGTGTGCGTCTATGTTGGAGTGAGAAAAATGGTGGGAAAGATAGTGTGTTTTTGCCTCCTTGAGGGTGTCTCAATAAAGTCATCAGTGCTGATGCAGTGCATATAGGTCACCTCTACTGAGCCGTTCTCATTACCGCTCGCAGATGGAGACCCACAGTGCATTTTTAAAAGAATAGCCTTCACATCACAGAGCTGTGGCATTAGGGCTGCCATGGGCTGTGGTGTTGACCTTGGGTTAGTCAGGACAACATCAGTATGCATTGTGTTTCGCTCCAAAGGACATAGTGCCATATTCTAGTGAGCTCCTAAGTGAGTGAAATCACAAGTTACTTACAAAGGTCGATTAAATAAAGGGTTTAGTCAGGCCCCTTCAACTTTGAAGTCCAAACTTTTCGCATTCATAGGTTTTATAGCTTACCCTGTTGACATGAAAACCGAGTTATAAAAGGTTGGAAAACATAATGTACCAAATTTGCCATAAGGTTGGCTTGGTTTGTAGTATTTTCCAGCAATGTATTGCATATTGACAGCATTGCATTCCATAGCTAAACGTTAATTAAACCAACCCCCCCGGTACAGAGTGTGCATACCTGTTGTTTGTTTGAGCCGGCTCTTTACCTAAAAATAATTCTGTGGAAATAGAAAGGTCACATCTCCCCCATCCCTCCTCCGCCCTTGTTTCTCCTGTCATCCCTTCCTTTTATCCGGAGGAGGCTGCCAGATTGCTTTAGCCTTTTTAGTGGGGCTAGCTGACAGACAGGCACAGGGCTGGCAAGGTCACAGCCAACACAAGCAGTCATGATACAAACAGCAGCTTTAATGGAATACGCCAGCACAGGTCCATAGTCTACCACATATGCTGTGTAGCTAAATCCTATTCAATTCTAACTAAACATGACAAATGTATCTTAAATTATACTCTTACCCTACAGGGATGCTTATCAAGAACTAGTAAACTCCAAATAAACTATGTTATGTGCCTGAGCTTAGAGCTAGCTTGGCCCTGAAGACCGCTAACCACAGTTCCGTGGCAGTGAAGCTGTGGAATTTCCACCCTGGCTTAACAGTGACCAATATAATCGCGGCAGCTAAGAAGACAAAGCACGTAATGAAATACATACATTTTGGAATTTCTAGAGGACACATTTCTTGTTACCAAAGAGAAGCTAATTGTTTCCCCACAGCAGTGCAAGCTACACCTATCAAATCAGTTGAACTCAACCCTTAAAAGTAAAATATGTATTCATTTTGCTGAAGACTTCACAAAATGACAAAACTAATGTTGCATATAGGCCATAAGGTGAACCAGGAAAAAGTGCCTAGAAAGTGATTTTCGTTCCCACGTCTGGGCACTACACTTTTTTTGCATTTTTGCATAGACAATGCCATTGTGGACATTAGGTTAAAAGTTCTCCGCAAAATATCCTGCAGTATTTTTTTAAGAGCCATAAATGTATAAAAATAGGAATTACCAAAAAACGAAAATCTTATGCAGCAGTTTTTTCTTGTAAATGTATTTACATTCATTCTGGAAACAAAATCTCTCTCACAAATTGACATTAATACATATACCTAACATTTGAGACAAGTATTTTAGCATTAGTATACTTTAATTTGAAATTAAACCATGAAATATACAAAAAAAAATAAAAAAAACGCTTCAAAATAAGTGAATAGCAACCTGTACAATTGAACATACACATGGTACATTTTGCTAAACAATGATGTTTTATACATTAAAAATTTCAGTAGATACTGTGTTATAAGAGGAAGTAAAAAATAAATAAAATAAAGAACACTTTGGCCCAAAATGGCTGACATCAATCAAAATATCGAATAATGCAAAAAAATTGATAATACAACAAAAACTGCATTACAGTTCACAATATGTACACAATATGGTATAAAACAATATTTACATGAACAAAACAATGTGTTGATGTCACAGCAGGTCTTGAGTTTTTTTTTTTTTTAAATTATTTTGTCTTAACTTTGCACATTGTTAAAGCCATATCTCAAGAATTCTTTGATACATTTTCCTCAAATTTGGCACAAACTCAAACTATGAATATTATATATTTTTTTAAGGTCAGGTGCACTGTAACCTCACATTTCATTTTTAAAGTATTTAACTTAAGTAACTAAAAAAAAAAGAAATAGTAAAATACTCTGAGGGATTTTTCTCAAATGTGGCAAAAACTAAAATTTTTATTAGAGAACTAACTGATTAAGTGTGACTTTGCGTATTCTGAATGAGGGAGACATTGTTCATCTCTTAGCTATCACTATCATCACTATCATCAGAGCCATCTTCCCATGTGCTTTTATCCTCTGTTTCCATGGAAATATTGGCACAATTTTGGCACCGACACAAATCAGTACACGACAGTCTTGCAGACATACAGGAACATCTTCCTGTCTCACATTTGCTCTGCTTGCAGCTGCAGTGGACTACCTTTAACACACTGTCAGGGGCAGGATTTGTAGTCATCCATGTAACTTTTAACTCCCCATCCTCAATGTGCCATCCATTGCCATTGGGTGAAGGGGCAGACATTATACCTTTGAGAGAATGTCTCATTATTGCAGCCTGGTAGTTTGCCCTTTTGCAGTGTTGGTGCAGGGCGTCACTTGTAGGAGGCATTGAGAGTTCCGGCAAAGCTGATGATGCCATGCAGAATGCTCTGTACCTTGCATCGTTGACATTTTCTGCAGATGATTGGCCATACAGGTGGCACACATATTTGCTCAGCACATCAAATGTTGACTGGTCCAATTCAAAACTGCTTCCCAGATGTGTAAATGCAGACAGTTATTCTTCCTTTTCGCAAGCAACAGAGAACGTCTTTCTTTTCCCCTTGCCATGAAAGGCGCTTGTGGAGTCGCAACCTGAGAAGGTATGAATTCCAATAAGTGCCGAACACACAATGTTTCCAAGGGCTGTTGACACCTTAACAAGGTCAATGATTCTTGTCCTGTTGCCAACTCCCGTGAAGAAATACAAGCTACATGGAAAATCTCTCTGCAGACTTAGAGCAATAACTGCCACATCTGTATCAGGGCTCTTAATGATGACTGTTTCATGTTCCTGTGCAGCATGATGTGCATGTAAGAACACCCTTGTGTCACATTCCTCATGATCACATTCAAGATCCTTAACAGCATTTACAGTTTGTGAACCATCTTTTACTTTCAAGCAGTGACACAGTTCTCCGTGTGCTATGTACACAGTCAAGTCCTTGCGCACAACAGTTAGATCAGCATCTTTCCACACATCAAAGAGGAATTCAGCCAGTGCCGCTTTGTTTGTTCCATCAGATAGAAACTTTTTCCATTGAGTTGGTGTCTTCTGGGTCCTTCCATAAATTTGCACCTGTTGTGTGCCACCAGCGGCTCTACGTGACCGTTCTACATTTTTAATGCTCATTTCAGGATACTGGTCTATCACAAAGTCTACCCTTTCACACTTGTGCTGCAGAGCCAGCTTGACTATGTACTGTAGTATGGTCTCAGCGAGCTCTCCAAAGGTGGGTGGTCTGGACTGAAGGGCTTGTATGACCGCCATGCCATCGAACAGAATAGCTCCATTTGCTGGGATTGTATCAACTAGGCAGTCCCCACCTTTAGCCTCTAATAAATCCATGAGAGCTGATTTGTTAGTTTTGGCAAGTGAACCATCCATACTGGCTAGAGGATAGGAAACCGTTCCCAGTGAGTAGGATAGAATCTCCCTAAGGTCAATTCTTCTACTCTGGCCTATTATGAGCAGTCTAGAGAACAGCTTCTTGTCAGCCCGTAGAATCACATCCTTGCCCGCTGCAGATTTCTTCTTCGTCTTTGCCTGGTCACTAAAGGTTTTCAGTTTAAGTGCCTTGATGGGAGCGAATATGTCGACAGATTTTGACAAAAGTCGCTGGTCCATAAACTCTTTGACAGCTTTTTCCCCCTTGTCTGGAGCTGCGAGCAAATCCTTTGTGATTTCTTCAACTGCTACTGTCCCAGAGCTAAGACACACAATACCTTCATGGTGTGTGTTGAAAGGGTTCAGCATAGAATCTAGGGTGGAACTTATTCTAGCCACAGCCTTTTCATCAGCATGAATCCGTGTGCTGTCAAGGTCTTTCCGTTTCCGTTGTTCAGGAGATTTACCTGCCATTGACTCACATTTTCTTGTTATAGCAGCCCTTTCATTTTGTGATAATATCCAGCGATAAACTGCAGCTCGATTCTGTGTTATCCCTGTCCATCCACCTTTTGTCTTGGAATCTCGGTTGCATGTTTCGCTCAATAGCCTGGTCACAGGCAATCGAGGCAAATCCATGGACACTTTGACGTTGGACAGTCCACTGGCCTTTAACGCTGAGGTCGTTGTGGCAAGAAGGATGTGTTACAGGCAAATTGACCATTTCCAGCCAGTATGCAGGTAGATACCTAGCATAGTTCACACGATCATAGGCAAAAAACATCGGCATCATCAATCGAACTGTTGACAGGTGGAGTTGCCAGTCAGATTCTCTTGTTGCTCTCACAAACAGAAGGAGTGTTTGAACCATATTGATGTATGAACTCCAGAATGCAAATGTTTGGTTGACTGCACTTCTCCTTTCCACATATTCTGCATACATACAACACATTTTTTCAAATTTGTCATTAGCACCCAAAACATTGATTGTTCCCTCTGGAATGCACATTTTGTCTCCTCAATAACATCCAAACACTCATATCTCTCCGCTAGTGGCAAAGAGTCCAGGAAGGTGTTTACTCTGGCGCGTTGCAGACACTCGTACATAAGCTTGTGCGCCCTTATGCTGCGGTTATACTGATGACCACTGATCACCCCATTGATGGATCCTGGGGCAACCACTTCAGACTCAATGAGTATGTCTTGCAGTCCTGCATCTCCAAACCTTTTTCCTAGAATACCGAGGTAGGACATGCATGTGTGAAACTCGCCTAGTCTTATCACTAGACGCTTTGTCAAGTCTTCGTCTTTCCAACGGATTTGTTGAGCTTTGGCATATATAGCTTGGTCAAACACCAACACGATATGGTCCAGTTCAAGCCGATCAGCAATTTGGACACTTCGCTTCAGAATTGTGTTTACCGTTGACATCTCTGTCGGTGAAGCCTCAATGACTGGAAGATAATGCAGTGCTGACTTTTGCAGAGTAGCATCACCTTGAAGCAATGTATGGAAACCTGTCCAGCTTGGGACTGTGCATCGTTCAGCATCTATGTATTTTACAAAAACATAGGCCAGTTCAGTTTGGGCTGCAGACACGGTGTTCAATCTGTATGTTTCCAGCTGCAGTGGAATACTATGTTGATGAAACAAGTTCTGTGGCCCTTGTCTTTTAGACTGTTGGTAGTGTTCTACAGGACAGCTAGGGGGTGCTTTGAATGAGGACACTCCCTTCTGTAGTGGTTGTCTGTTTGTTCTTGACGCAGGTTCAGCGACAGAACTTTGCAGCATAATGCCATTTGTATGGTGAGTAGTTCCACGACCTGATAGTTTCTCCTCCCCAAAGTCAATATTGTCCCACACCAGTATTGTAGGAGTCTTCTTTGAGAATCCAACCGGGATTTTGTCTCTGCCCTCTAGTAGTTGTAGTTGGGCAAGGCTAGTGTCTAGACTGACAACTGTGTCCCATGAAGCACAATGTCCTAGTCCACTCAGCAGTGACACAACTTGTGAGGAACCTGTTAAATGCCGAATACTTAGACCAAGACATAATGATTTGGGTGTCTGCCTCCGACCTTTAGATGCAAGATACATAATGTCTTGACAAACAGATATCACTTTTATGTTCAAATCTTTGGAATATCAACATAACAGGCTAATGTTGGTTCCTCTGTTGCACCTACAATCCAAGCAATAACATTGTACAGTTCAAGTGGCACAACAGATTTTGCATCGGATACATTTAAATCATCTGATGTGGGTGGCCAGGGGCACGTCATACCGGGAGAGTCACATAGTAGCTGCTTCAATATCAGCGCTGCACTATAAAGTGTCCTCGTGTTCTCAGTAGTTTGTGGACCAGCTGTTGTTCTTGCCATGTGTTCAGTGTCACTTTCAGCTTGGCTTAATTCAGTTGACTCAGTTGTGTCTGTACCTGATGGATGAGGTAGCCTGTCTATCAGCATATCTGTAGACAAAGTCTCAACAAAAACCAGTTCGCATATGTTGCGCTTGCTGGGGCAGTGAAACACCAGTTGGGGAAAGTCCAGGGTCAGCCTTCTCTTTAATTTATCCTGCCTGCAACATAAGAACACAGGGAAAGAGGAGCACAAGGGTTTAAATAAAGATATATTCATACTGAAAGTATTAGTAGTTTAAATATACTATCAAAGCCTTTTTTATTATTATTTATTATTCTTTTGATATTTTCCAGCATAAAAGTGTTTTACATCGCTGCTAAAAAAGCTTCTGTTGTTACCTGTAGTTTGAAGCATCACAATCTTCATGTTTTCGCACCGTATTTAAAAACATTCGTCGTAGCTGGTTCATTCTCAGCACCTCCTGATTTACAATTATCCTTTGGCGGATGATCCTCTCACAGAATATTTTGTAGCTAGCATCAAAGGTTGGGTCACTTCTGAAAAGAAACACACACACACACACACACACACACACTTAATATGTGCCAAAAGGCATGCAGTCAAGATTGTAGCTACATACAAACAGCCTTTACAAGTGCATCTAAAATAAATGCAATATCATGGAAAAGTCCATTCAAAAAGTTAAACTTTTATTTATTCTATATTCATCTCATAATTCTGACACTGTATCTGTCATGCATCTAGAATATGAAGTGTAATTGTTAATGTGTGTATATAATAATACAATTTAATAACTCACTCTTCTTCGTCTGCGGTTCCAGTAACTGCAGACTTTGTCATGAACCTGGTGTACTGTCTGTAACAGGACTTGTGGTACCGAACCTCCATGGCCACACAGTCTCTGTCTTCAATATGCAAGAGAATGCTACTGTCCTGCTTTATCCTGGCAGCGTTCATCAACTGGCCTAAAAATAAAAGATGATTAAATGGTTTGTATGTGTGTAAGTGCTGTGTGTAGTGTGTGTGTGTTTGTGTTTACCTGCTGAAAGCGTTTCTGCCTGTGAAAGATGGTCCTTCTGCCGTTTGCCTCCCACAGTAATGCTCTTGTCCGTTTTCTTGCAAATTATACAAAAGGCAGGGAGCACAGGGCCAGCAGAACCGATAGGCAGGCCCGTCTTCGATCTTAGTTTTTTCCTTGGAATGTCACTTGTCGAGCCGGTCGAGCCTGAAGCGTTGTCCGATGCCACAGACTCATCTTGACCCACAGCCAGCCGTTTGGCCCGTTTTTCGGCAGAATCCAATCGCTTTTTATCAATGAACCGCCGGTAACAAGTCGGGTGAAACCCAGCGTCATCGGGAATATCTTTATATTCAACATCGATACAGGATTTGAATGTCTCGGCTACTTTATGAGACTCGCCATGACAGCAAAGCCACCGTTTTAAACAATTCCTGTAAGTATCCCACCTTGTGATAGTGAAATCATTCACCTCTTCATTCCGTACAGACGTAACATGCATGTAGCATATTTTTTTGTTCTTTTTTCGAACTTTTTTAAGGTGTTTCCGATGTTTTAGAGTATTTTCCGTATTTTCCTCTTCATCGCTAGACGTTGTTGACATCGCCATCTTGGATCTGCGCGGCTACCTGATTGGTCGAATGTGAAGCACGTGACAAACAAATCACCATTTGGAACGAAATATTGTTCCGCTAAGCAAGAAATAGTCCCGACTTAAAACACTAATTAAAAAAATACTGCAGGATTTCAAGTGGAGAACTTTTTTTTTGTCATTCAAAACCAATATATCTTTTTAAAGAACCAAAATTTATTTAGTGCCCAGACATGGGAACAAGATGAAACGAAAAACGGGTTCACCTTATGGCCTAATATAATTCTGAGGTTGTGTACTAAACACCACAAAGGTTTCCATCAATTTAATAAAATCTGAGAAATTATTAATTTTAATAAAGAAACTAACGGTTTCACTAAACCCTCTACTTCCTGAAATGCGTCATTGGTCACTGTATTGATTGTGAGCCCCTTAGTGGCGAAATATAACATAGTCCCTGTGTTCCAAATCACATACTTTTTCTTTTTACTACACTACATACTAGAGTACAGAAGAGTTAGAGGGGCACAGGACAGAGAAACAAAACAGATAAGGATTTTTTTTTTCATTATGTCAAGAAATGTCAAGAATAAAGACAAATACTCTCTGTTCAGTCAGTTTAAGTCTTTCATTGATTTGATTTTATTGCGTCTCTAAATTGACAGGGGATTATACTGAAACCAAGGCCCCTCTCTACTTTCGTACTGAAAAAAACAAACAAGTTAAACATTTAGGAAGTCTGAATGATGGCGGAGTAATTATTTTAAAAATATAATATACAGGTTCAAAATATCTCTGGATGGGGCGCCTGTAGCTCAGTGGTTAGGGCAATACAATCTTCTCTGCATGTCCTCTCCTCTTTGCCCCATTTCAACTCTGTCTCTCAAATATGTCTAGTAACACAAAAATGCCCAAAAAATTATCTTAAAAAAAAATTACTCTGGATGATCTCAACATATAAATTGCAAAAAATACAATATGCAAATTAAATATCTCCTAAACTAATAATTATCTGTTTTATTTATACTCAGATTACATTCACCACATTGCTAATAAGGTTTTGAGCAGAACAAAGTAAAAATGTTACCACGATTGTTGTTTCTTTCACTACTTTATGGATGGGGTAACCAGGGGCCGTCGGTAGTCAAGTATGTAAAATAGGTTGGCAGGATGAGGGTTAAGGATACAATTGGTCAAAGCAACTATAATGTTATTACTGAATTTAACATCATAACCCCTTCCACTAGTCTACTATTAAAAAAGTAATCCCATTACTACAAAGGGTTGCTTTGTAATGAGTTATATCAATATCAGTTTAAAAGTCCTACACTTACTCATAACACAGGACCAAATGTATCTCCTTTAACTTTTAAAACTTGTACCCCAAGCATTTACATGACATTTTTCGCTACACTTGTAATTTTTTCGGTCGCAGGTTTCACATGGGCACTTTTCCTCATTTTGAATTCCTTCATGCTTGTCTGGCAGTCAGTAGCCGGGGTTTAAGCGAGGCACTTCTTTTTGTTGGGCCTGGAGCACAAACACAGGTTGTGAAGGCTAATGCTCCTCCAGCTGACAGCTTGAATAGAAGTATGTGCGCTGGAAGAAAAAGGCTAATTGGTCTGAATGGAAGATTTACATCAGGGAATGGCAAAGGTGTTGCATTGCGTAATGGCTTTCCATCATAGAAAGAAAGAAGTGACTTTCTAACAATGTTAAATGATGTTGTGAAGTGGTCCCTTGCACATCTGTAGAACGACCTCAACAACATTCCTATCTGACTTCCACTATAATCCAATTGAAATGTGTCTTGTGGCTAGCAGAACAACTAGAATATGGAGGACTACTGCATATCAGTCAATGCATGAAAAAAGGCATGTATCACTTAGTTTTAAGGTGTTACAAAGTTTTACTTGCTCCTTGTGAAGGCAGTGTTTCCAGCAATGACAGATTATGTTAGCAGCTATCTGTGGACAGAAGCAAAAAACACCTTTTAGAGTCCTTCTGAGACTATATTCAGTTTTTTTATATTCAGTATCTGATGTTTGGCGCCTTAATCGCTCACTGCACAACAGTGGCTTCGAAAGGACTGAACAGATGTGTCCGCATTGTAAAAGAGGGAGAAGGTTGACAAAGAGATAGAAGATGATGAGATAAGATGGGTGAAAGAGAATGATACAATCAAGACAGAGAGATGGAGAGATTGGAAAAAGAAAGAGAGTAAAAGATGAAGTGGCAGGATGCCAGTCCATTGCCTTACCTTATTATCTTCATCCCACTCAGTTTCAGATTGATCTACTCGTCTGACAGGGAGAACCAACTCTATCAGGGTTTTACAGAGTTGTTCACCTTTCCAAAACAGACTCAAATCAAAGCACAACAATTGGTGTTTATTAGTTTGCATTGTGATACAATCAATTCATAAGGTCAATATGGAACAGTCTTAATAGTACAGCGGATAAGCTCACTTACATGCTAACATTAACATTTCACAAATTATTAGAAAATGCATGACATTTCATACAAAGTAAGTACTTAGGAATATGTTCAGATGTCGAGGGTAAGTCAGTTCATTATTATGGAACCATGCACTGTAACTAAATAGGATATGCAAATTCATGTGGTAATGCATTTGAGATCAACAGTTTTAAGGAACTGCATTTAAGTCAAATCAAGGTTATGATTTACCAAAAACTAAACAATGCTTTTCTCAAATGTGAAGTTCTCCCTTCTTTCTAGACCTGTGTCAGATTTAAAGGTCCCATATTATGCTAAATGCACTTTTTAAATGTGTTCTAACATATCCATGGGTCCACGGTGTGCCTAGAGCAGGGGTCTCCAACAGGTCGATCGCGAGCTACCGAGCTACCGGTAGCTCGCCTGATAGGTTGACCGACTTGTAAAAAATAAAAATAAATTTTTTTTTTTTTTTTTACAAGTTAAAAATCTGATGAAGGTAAATGCACCTCTTCCCATGGTCAAAACTTTGCGATTTGCAGTAAATAAATGTTCACATGTGTCTCAAAGCGTTTCTCTATCAGCTGGTGTGTGTGCTGCTCTGCGGCTCTGCATGCGGCCATGCATGACTACGGCATGCACTGTCTTTGACCTTTGCATAAATGTATTTAATCATTTTAAGGGGAAAACACATTTTATTTATTATTTCAACTATTGAGTTATTTGTAAAACAGCCTGCTAGTGTAGCCATACAAGATTTATTTTCTGAATTTTCAATGCTGCTTTATTTTTACGTTTTAAATTGGGAAATATATGTTCCAAAACGACCAATAACCTCTGTATTTAAAAAGAAATCAAGCAAGTAGGCTAATAATAACCATTAATGAATTATAGGTTATCACAGTAGGCCTAATTGTCCACAATAATCTCACAACAGCCCCCTATCCAAAAAGGAACTTTAAAAATGTACAACTGTAAGGTCAGTTGTCTGTTTTATTCAAATAAGCAGTTGTTTATTTCTGTAGTGTGTATTGGCATCTTTGAGCAAAATACCCCCAAAATTTTCAGCGCGCCGCTTTGCGCCGCGCCTCCTCCACACCTGGGTGGTGACCGCCTTGACTAAGGCATTTCCTGGGGGAAACACTGTATGCGTCACAATAAGAAGTGTATTATAGACATTGATGTCAATTTTCAGTGATATGTGGCCCACAAAAAGTGTAAAGTAATGTGTTCTTGGACCTTTGATGGGAAATTATTTATGATAAGCATTGGGTATTGCAATTTCACACGTGTACAAACAGAAGCTTAATTCATTTGATGTGTGCTATGTAAATAAATATAAGCGATTTGATACAAGTAGCTCTTGGCCACTTACATTTTTTCAAAGTAGCTCTCAGTTGAAAAAAGGTTGGAGACCCCTGGCCTAGAGACTGCCAAAATATAAAAAAAAATAACAATCTCTCCTTTTCTCACTCTCCCCCTTTCTGAAACCCCCACCCCTCCCCCTCAATATACTCCAGTCAGAATTCTCCCCGTTTCTGACGTCAAAAACTGGAAAGCCAGAAGCTTCCACTGTGCAGCCCACACCCCTATTTCTTATTGGTCCACGGCCCCGAGATCCTCTCGAAAAATATTCCTTCATCCCCGTGTTGTTTGCTTGTTGCTAAGCGACAAGATGCCTGTAGTACAGAAAAGCATGGTGAATGTTGCATAATCCACTCATTTATCTTAACCCCAGCAGTCTATGCCTCGTTTTTAATAACACAACGGATAGGAAGCTACTTGTGGGTTTTTTCAAACAGTGAAACTGAAAGAAATGTTTTTATTGGTATTTTTGCCTGACTGGTGTATAGCTATTAGCTTTGGGACAAGCATTCAGCTTTTGCTTTCATAAAAACATATTTCTATCCCCCACACCAGTCTGGAAATGCCTCGTTTTTAACAGGACAAAGAATTGGAAGTTAATAGTGTAGTCAAGTCCACTTTGAAGATAATTTTTTCACTGATTTTAGTGGTATTTTTAGCCGGTAGCTCCCGAGCTAGCTTCGCAGTAGCCACCATCTTTTGTAGCATTTTTATTGTGAACATGCCGTTTCCATTAGCTTGGAAACGGCAAGTCAGTGCATCTGTATGAACATAGTCTTTCATGTAGACAAGGATAGGTCATGTCAAACTGTTCAAAGTACGTTACTAGCACTAGACTTGGTTCTTCTCATGGGTAGGCTAACTGCGCTAACAGGCCCAGCAAATACGTCATCATTGTTTACAAACAGACAGAGGGCGAGGCGTTTCTGGCTTCGCTTCCGGACAGGGGGCGGGGGCAGCTCAAAGATTGTATATTTACGAGGGGAGCTGCAGCTCTTTTTAAAAAATAGGCCATTGTGAGATTAGCTGAACATCAGCATAGTACAATACATTATCTGAAAGTTTTTTTCAGCAAACAATTAAAGAAAAACGTATTAGGGACCACTAAGACCATATAATATGGTGTATAATAGAAACGAAAAGTGTATAATATGGGAGCTTTAAAGTGCCATAAAAAGACAGAAATGTGTATCATCACGTAGATTTTCTAGTGCTTGGAAATTGTCTAGTGCTTGGAAACAGTATATATCTTATATATACTGTATTGGATCACATTGGGCATGTATTCACAGCACACATCCCACAAGTACCTATAGTCACACTGTTGCAATACTCAGAGACATATATATTTTTTTCATTTCAACAAATCTTTCTGTATACGTGTTATCTAGATTGTCACTGTATCCGTATAATCGCTGTAGTGATGCAAATACAATGTGAATTTGTAATGTTTATGAGTTCACATACATTATTGTGAGCAGGAGAGAAGTGTGATCCTCGTATATAGCAATGTCAATGTGCATCAGGGAAACTCTCACTCTCCTGCCGGGATCAAGTGCTTGATGAAACATTAGTTTAGCAACTGTGTCAAACCCTATTTACTCTGAGGCAAATGCACTGTCACAATGCAATAACATTCCCATTGGCCTCTGTTTGCTTGGCACCATGTTACAGGGGATGTTGAGGAGCTGCTCGTCAAACCAATCCTCAACTGCTGACCCCTTGGCGACCAGTGAAATGTTAGGGTAAATCCTTGATCCACTCCAGTTCCATTTCCAATTAATTTTCCCTCATTGTGTAGTCAATAAAAAAATACTACCTGTTTCAAAAGCTTATTGACTGCTCGGAAAATTGATTAATATTCCTCGTTTTATTTTGTAGGAGTGATGCTGCTTTGCCATATTAAAGACCTACTTCACCGGTGGGAATATGAAGGTGTATTGAACTCTGAGATCCTATGTAGTATAAATGTGCAAAGATTTTAGAAATCGGTTCATCCTACCCTTAGAAAAGGCAGAAACAGTGTTTTATGGTCTCACTGTCTAACCCCTCACTGGGTGACATCACACATGTGAAATGTATGGTTTTAGGATTAACAGGACAGCTGGGCCAAGGGAAGACTGAGGAAAGACAGAGGGATCTTCATTCATTATATTATAATAGCGATGTTATAATGATGGAACGCCGGTTCTGTATGGGTGAAGTATTCCTTTTTAAGTATTTCCTGTTATTCTTTATTGTAGACTAGTATCCATTGTGTTCGGCCTCTGTGTTTCTAGGTGAGACTCAAGTGCAGAAACCCCAACCCCAAGCATAACTCAGATACTTGGATGCATTAAAGGACAAACAAACTGCTCACAGAAAAGGGGAGAAATAATCACCTTAAACTCTCTCACATACATTAGATACATATGGCAAAGCCTGCCATTATAGTTCAGACAGTCAATTTGAGTCTCCCACTAAACACACATGGCACTCTTCACTGAAACACATACCCCACCTTTTGATCATGTCGTTGTACTAAAGCTGTCAGTGCCTTTGCTCGCTCATTTGCATCAAGCTGCAATAGCATTATAACCATTATACCATTTGCATTAGCCCCACATCCACCCCAGCATATACAGTACATGTATAGGCTCTGACTCTATGTTTCACCAGGGGGGAGCTTACAATCATCACTTCCCACTCTTGCCCTGCATAGCCTGTGTGGTTCCATGATAAAACATCAATTGAAATGAACATATTCTACTTTCCCATAGAGAACTTTATTCCATGTCGCGCAGTTGACAGTTTTTATTTGAGTCTGAAGGGCAGAGGAAATACTGTAATTGTGTTTTTTTATTTTGGCCTTGGAACAACTTTGTTGTATACATTCCTTCCTTCATATACAGTATGTCGTAATGTTCAGTTTTCTGTTGAAGATGTTCTGAAAGGATTTTGATTCAATTGTATGGTGTATGTTGGCGGCTGCAGTTTGTGGGACTGTATTTTAATTGAACTGTACTGATGGGTGTTCTGTTCATATTATTTTCTCCCAACCGAATTATATTCGATTACAGTAGGCATGGTAGCCCCTTTGAAATCATTACAAAGTTTAATCTACTCCTCTAAAGCAGTTTCAACAACACCTAAACAGTATAACCGCAATGGAGGTATGGTTTACAACAGGACTGTTGTATAAGACTGCATTAGTATTAGTTATCTGAAAGACTACTGAGTGGGACAGAGTGTAGAGTGATACTAATAGGTGAACAAATAATAGAGTGGTCAGTAAATGCAATAGACTATTGGCTTATACAGACGCCAGCAGCAGGCCTGAGATCAGTTTGTGGTGAGCTCCCTGGACAGCTCCAGGATCAGCACTCTGGACAGCAGATGTCAAAGAAAGCGCACAATAAATGAGGTCTGAACAGTGTGTCTGGCTTCTCACAGATGTTTGTTAAAATGATATTTAGTTCCTGGTTTAATACCTTTTTTTTAAATAAAAAAACAAAACAAACAACAACAGCAATAATGGTTTGAATTTTTACTGAAAAATGTCAAATACTTTGTAGTGAGCTTGTGTTACGATGGCAAAGGTTTGCCAAAGTGATGAATTCCCTCCTTGTTGCCAGTTGTGTCCGTCACATTGCTCTTCAAGGTTATCTCAAACACACAACACAAAGTACGCCCACCCAGCAAAGAGGGGCAGCAGGAAAAGAAGCAAAACCATCAGTCACTAATTCTGTTTCCCAGCTTGGGGAGGTGGTACAGCCAGAAGGGGAGGAACACTGACATACTCATCCCCAGCTGAGGACTCCCCACCAACCCCTGAGATAGAGTTACCACAGGGGGCCACACGGAGGCTAAACGTCCTCCTTCAGCAGAATGTTCAAAGGCCCCTCAGGGTCCCTTTGTACATTTGTCCCTCAGTGGGAACCCTTGCACCTGCAATCTCCAGCCAATCACCTTCCCCAGAGGGACAGTCTCATTTGTGTAGAGTGAACCTCATGTGGAAGTTAAGCGAAATTCACACTCCAAGGGACATGTTCAATAGAGGGGCTGTTAGATTATTTTAACCTGTTCTTCAAAAAGTATAACTTGTCTATACCTTACAGTAGTCACATTTTTAGAGGAATGAAAGGTGTATGTGTTTATATCAAATGCTGATGCTTGTTAATGACTTCATTACCTCCTATTCATGAGCACAATGACTTGAGTTGCCTTTCCAGTCAGTGTCCCACTCCCTCTGTCTCCTTCCTATCCCCTGTAGTTTGTCATTAGATGTGGGATTTAGTCTGTGACATCATTGGCAAAGAGGTGTAAAGCGTTATCTTTCTCAGCTATGTGAAGGAATTTGCTTTCAGAAGATAGCTTTGCCTTTTAAAATGGATGGGACTCTGCAGGCTCTGCACCCCGTGGTCCTCCAGTGAAAGGGCCTAAGTATTTGTGTGCCTTTGCCCAGATATAGGGTCTCAAGGCAGGGGACGGATCAGGCCTATCCCCCCTGTCCTGGCTCATAGTGATAACACCAGTCCAGAGAATGGATAGCTGCTCCACAAAGTATAATAAGTAGAGCTTTCATTTGCATTCAGCTTCCTTATCATAAGTCTTTCCTCCTCCTGTTTTTGTCACAGCAACAGATTAAGGCGGCAGTGAGAGCTAATGCTAGCAAATGTGATACTCCCTGCGTTCCAATCCCCATACTTCCCTACTATTTAGTATGCCAGAAAAAGATTTAGGATGTCCCAATACATGCAAGTCAATTGTAGTATGCTGAAAATACATAAATGCCCCGCTAACACAAATAGCATTTTGGAGTATTCGTCTTTATTCTTGACATTTCTCGACATAATGAAAATAAATCTTCCTTGTCTGTTTTTTTTCTCTTTAACTCTTCTGTACTTTGGTATGTAGCGTAGTAAAATGGTGGCCAACACAGTAGCCTCGTTTGAGTAGGAGCCGTCTTGCTCAGACCCGCACAATTATGACGCGCGTCTTGCTGAGCGCACAGCAAAAAGGCTGCAAAAATGCTGTGCGCTCAGCAAGACGCGCGTCGTAATTGCGATCAGATCCAGTATGTGTCATTTAGGGGCGTTGTCAATCAGCCAGAGCCTCTGCAGGGAAGTTTACTTTTTTTCCTCTCTGAGTTATCGGAGCTTCTAAGTCATGGTTCAAGTAGCCGCAGTATTATTATTTTACCGTGTTAATGTGCCTAGCTAGTTTAAGTGAATCACTTTTGTAAATAAATTCACGGGGTTTGCCAACCGTTGTTGTACGGCCGTTTGCATTGATTTATGCGTGCGCTGATTAACGCAATTTGCGGATTGTCACTGCAGATTAACGTGTCACCTCAAGTTAATGATGTGCTTTTGTCTATTGCTGTTTTCACGGTTTTTGAATGGTACATGGTGTTCTGGCCGATACACCTGAGGTTAATGTAGTGATTATAGCAGATCAGCGCCGAAACAACACACTTCCCTGTTTCCTACACAATCGTCATATTTTGTACCGTTATGTTCCAGCACACGACAGGTGTGAGCGTGAACACGAGAGAAAGTGTATTTTTATGTGTTGGATTGATGGTTGTGTAGCAAAGATGATGCAAATCCTGTTTGCCACAATCTAAATAGTTAATTGTAAGGGAACAGTGTGATTGATTTGAGGCTCCATGTTATTTTCTGTCTTATTTAATGCTGCTTTTTGCCAGCATTTTTAACCGTTTTTTCTTAGTCCTTAATTCTCTTCACCAGAATACACCAAATAGCTTCTCTACATGTTCAAATCACACACAAAAAATCTCCCCTACAGGGGTTTGTTTTCGGATATCTCACCTTTTTCATGGCTTATGAGTTTGCCAGTTTACCAGCCCTTCTGGCAACCTCAACATTACCATGTTCAAAGTCACTTAAAGCTGCAGTTGAGAGTAGAGCGTTGGGAAAACAGCCGTAGGCCTCGCTTGGTCAAAATTAACATGAGCGGTGGCAATTTTGGGGGGCAGCACACAGAGGCAGGGGGGAGCAAAGTGATAAAAAAATATTTTCAGACCACTTCACCTACATATAGCTGAATGGCTATTATGACAGTTTTGCCAAATATTACAGTAAAAAAAACTCTCAACTGCAGCTTTAAAACCCCTTTCTGTTGCTCGGTTTTATCCTAAATAAGTTGTCCTGTCAAGGTCTACATCCCTAAATGCATTGAGTTGCTTTCATGTGATTGGCTGATAAGTTATATGTGTTAATAAGAAAATGAACCGCTGTACCTAATAAAGTGGCCGGTGAGTGTATAATGGATTCCCCCTCTGACTCAATGCGTTCCATATAGTGATTCAAAGACAAATTTCTGCTGTTTCCTCTCCCTCCTGTCTGTCTTGTCCCAGAGCGGCAGGGTCTCTGACTGCATGTCAAACACACACACACACACACACACACACACACACACACACACCTTCTGCCTGTGACCTTTGACCTCCATCCATCAACAGAGGTGCTACCCGCCCAGCGGTGCCATGTATATGCTTCCTGTGCGTTCTTTATTGCTTTTTCTTTTTCTTTTCATTTTTTTCATTTCAATAAAACATTGATTGAAAAATAACATGCTATACCAATTAATCAATTAATCTTCGTAATTCAATGAGCGTAGAATGCCTGCTGTATTAAGGTGATATCAGTTATATTGGGCTACATGGTAAATGTGGGGCAATGCCTCATATCAACATTACTCAGAAAAAACACATATTAGGTGGCCTGTCATATCAATTCATACTTTTAAATGATAAGGTTGATAAATCAATAGTGGCAAATGTATGATTACACGTCCTAAAAAAGTTAGTGTTAGGGGTTGGGGTATGATAGATAGATAGATAGATAGATAGATAGATAGATAGATAGATAGATAGATAGATAGATAGATAGATAGATAGATAGATAGATAGATAGATAGATAGATAGATAGATAGATAGATAGATAGATAGATAGATAGATAGATAGATAGATGGGTGATTCTCATGAAGCCTAAGTGAACATGTCCAAGTCTTATTTCACAAAAGCAGCTTTTTATTATTAATACTTAAGATATTTTCTATAAAGATATTGAATGGCACTATAGGGTGAAATGTTTTTTTAAATAATTTTACCATTATTTTCATAATTTTTAGCAAAATAACCTGGTGAATTCTCATTACCGAAATGCGTCCGGATACATTATTCTATTGTTCTTTTCAATTCCCTAAAAATTCCTCTTCATATAAAATAAAACAAAAGTATGCAGTATTATGTAAAACATTTCAATATTAATGGTGAATAGGGATATTTATGATATTTAACCCCAAAAAATATTTATTTAATGGAAAATGACTGTGTCCGCACAAAAATTTTCTCATCACCGCAACGCAACTTCACCTGCCTATAAAAACTACCCTGTCACTTTAAATATACAAGCACTCCCATGATGCATTACTTGAAGCAGAAGATTCAAAATGGACACAAGGTCATTTGCACTCTCTTTACTCACATTATGAAATGTTTGTAAACGTCACTCAATCTTCCTGCTGGTTCACTATCGATTATCATTACCGATATGAGGTGATAATCTATAATTCTAAAACTTATATTACATCATTTTCTGTGATGGTTAAGACAATATAAGACTTCAACATGTAGCAAAGGTGGAAGGTGTGTAGCATGCTCGAATTTCAAGTTATTTGATAATTTAGCTATTTACTTCTCATTACCGTTACTCATTTTTCTCATTACCGCGTACTTTAAAGGCTCATATCGGTAATGAGAAGCTGTAGTACGGTAATGAGATCTTAATATAACATCCTTCAAATCAAAAATAAACCGTTGTTTTATATAACATCTTATTAATTTCTATCAATTATTATTATTTAATTTACTTTGAACAGTTATTAAAAATATAATTACTCAATATTAACTATGTTAACTACTTCGGTAGTTAACAATAAGGAAGAATTATATCTGACACATTTAATCTGAGAACAAAGGTATGAGGCCATATTTAAATGATAATTTTGAATGTTTTTGTGACTGCTGCAAAGACTAACAGACAATCAGCGCAAGAAGGCGGCAGCCAAAGCAAAAACTGCGGGAGAAACTATGGTTCGGATCCACTTAGAATGGATTGTGTGCACTAATAGCTCCAGGATTTACTGCGAATAGCGCCCACAATCAGCTCTGTTATAGCACAGTATCCACAAAGGAACTGCCGGCGCCAATCTTAGTAACACTAGGTGAATATGATTCTAATTCCACCCTAGTGGTATTCCCACATTTGCATTTCATTAATGAATCACTGGCTCACTTATCTTCATCCGCTTATGCAGGCTCCAGTCGCGGGTGCAACGGATCCCTCATGGACCACAAATTTCCCTTTCCTAGGCACCATTAACCAGCTCTGACTGGGAGATCTCGAGGCGTTCACAGTAGGGCTGGGCGATATGGACCAAATCTTATATCACGATATAGGTAATTTTATATCACGATATGGATATATATCACGATATAGTATTTTTCCTTAAAATTCAATGGATTACAATAACCGTACTGAACTTTAATCACATTAGATTATTTTAATTTTTGCTTGGAACTTAAATTTCTATACAAAAGAAAAACTGGTGCAAAATACTACACCAGTCTGGCTTTAGTCAGTCAGCGCAAAATAAAAATGACAGCATCAACCAAAGAGCCTACATTTTCCAATTGATAGTAGCCTATATCAAAATAATGAAAGATTAGAATTTTCCTGCAGTATTTGCTCATCTTCATTTAAAAAAGCTGTCAAAATTAACTAATGAGCAAATGTCTGGTAATACTTTAACTCCAGCTTCAACACAAATAATATTTTCAAGTTTGACATGTTTTAAAGTTACATAAAACCAGCCTTGCTGGCCGTCTCCAACAATAACAGCACGGGGGTGAAGCCCCGAGTAGGCTAAAGATGTCATTATTAGCCAGCTAGCTCACGAGAGCTAACCCATGTAGTTTGCTGCTTAAAACAAGCCAACTCTGCGTCACGGCAACAGCACGCTGAAGCAGCAAGCAAGTTTCCTTTGCCCGATGACATTTTTGACCGTTAAAAGCTGCTCTGCCACCGTGACACGGAGTTGGTTTGTTAACTTTACTGACGGCGCACCAAAGCTAGACCATGAGCTAGACAGCTAGAGCAACAGATGAGTCTTCTTCTGTTGCGGGTAGAGAAGCTGTATTACAGCCCAGAACTCGGCTGCAGAGCCCCCATGTGGCGCGGCGGTGTAACTGCAGTGTAACTATAGGGACTCGGAGGGACAGCTGCCTCCCGCTCTATCTATGCTCCCGCCACATTAAATTTTTTCTCCGCGATATAAACGGTATGGCCAAATCTCTCCCGGTAGACACTTTCATATCGTCCACGATATGATATCGTCATATCGCCCAGCCCTAGTTCACAGTATAGTACGGATAATATCTCCACTTAGACTTGGGTCTTGGTAGTGCCTGGAACACCTCCCTAGGAAGGCGCCCAGGAGGCATCCTCACCAGATGCCCGAACCACCTCAACTGGCTCCTTTCTACGCGAGCGGCTCTGCTCCAAGTCTCTCAGGATGACTGATCTAGTTCATTCGGTCATTAGCCAGCCTTCATGACCATAGGTGAGAGTAGGGACACAGATCGACCAGTAGATGGAGAGCTAGGCCTTCCGACTCAGCTCTCTTTAAAGAGGACCTATGATACTTTTCGACTTTTATGACCTATAAACGTTGTTATAATGATTTATAGTCATGTTTAACCATACTAGAGTATCAAATAATTACGTACATGCATTTCGACGTATTCCCTGCTGACCGTCTGGGGTGGCTATGCAGAGCACTAAACACTATGGCAGCCAGTCGAGAGTTCACTTGTTCAAATTTCCGGGTAGTTTCTGTCATGTTTCCATGTATGGTAATGCTGCTCAGGCAAGCTCCGGCTGCATGCCCCCACCTTCCTGAAAATCTCCCGCTGCTGGAAGGAAGGTAACCAATCACAACGGAGTGGGGTTTGCAGCAGGGGGGGAAGGGCGGAGAAGCTCAAAGCAGTGTGTAGAGAGAGACTGCTGTGCTCGCTAGGGTAAGAGGAAGAGTGTCCCGAAAATCTACATAGTTTTTTGTGATGTGATTTGTGTCATGTTGCTCTATAGCAGTTTTTAACAAGAAATTAAGACCAGAAAAGTAGTATAATAGGATCTCTTTAACGGTTCGGTAAAGCAAGTGCAATAAGGCCCTTGCTGATCCGATTCTCTGTCCAATCTCACACTCCATTTTTCCCTCAATCGCAAACAATACCCTGACAAACTGAACTCCTTTACTTGGGGTAAGGACTCATTCCCTATCCGGAGGAGGCAGTCCATCGGTTTCCTGCTAAATACCATGGACAAATCTCTACCGTTATACTGCCCGAACATAATCAGCAATACTATATTTATTACATACTAGTAGTATGGTCTGGATTGAAGCTATTTAGTTTCTAGTATACGGGGTAAAACTGGGCTGGCCTGTTTTTATTTCTTTAAATCAATCACAATCGTCTTTGGTGACGCTAACCCAAGAAGCCGTAAAGCGTGTGCAAATTGATGCCGACCATGGACCTATTGTAAAAGGTGACGACCCAAAACAGTTAATCACACACACACGTGCCGTGTGTGCAGCAACAATATGAGCTGGATACTTTCAAGCCGTATCAAACACACTTCGCAGTCTCTGTTGTCTACCGTTCTGAGCAAAGCATAAACGGTAGACTACAGCGGGAAAGAGGAAGGGGAGGAGTTTGACAACGTTCCCGGCTCCATTAGAGATCCGTGTAGATGCAGGAGTGGAAATAGAATCCGTATGAAGACATATTCCGCCACTGTAACTAACATGGGGGATAAAGTGTAGTACTTCCAAGAC
This sequence comes from Ammodytes dubius, assembly GCA_026122265.1. NCBI lineage: Eukaryota > Metazoa > Chordata > Actinopteri > Uranoscopiformes > Ammodytidae > Ammodytes > Ammodytes dubius. The sequence goes on along the minus strand of CM047512.1, from coordinate 1,234,533 downwards.
GATAAGGAAGTCATCCCAGAGCCAATCCCGGCAACTTCTTCTGGTCGACATGTTTTAGTCTTGCCTAAAATTTTGGCAAAGTACTAAACAAAAGACTGAATTAGATTCAATGGAACTTCAATCAATTACTTGTAATTTAAATCTTGTAACTTTCAAATGTCCATCAGTTATGTCATGTCCTAAAGACCTTTTCAATTAGGTGACATAAAATCATTCTCATTACCGCAACATACAATCTCATCCTCCGTAATGGACTTCTCATTACCGTTATGCATGAAATGAAACAGATATTTTAATATTATTATGTTCCAGATAAATGAATGTGTTAATTTATGATTTTATGTTCCTGAAGTATGCCCCACATGTGTTTTCCGTAAACAATTTCTTGTTTACAAAGAGATTATTTGAAAAATTGGGATCTAAAATTACTTCTGTGTATCGGTAATGAGAGTTTTTTCAATTTAAATATGATAAAAATATATATAAAACACTGCTTTTGATGAACTCTGCTGTTCATTACATGTGCTCATTTGTGTAAATGTGAAAAATTAAGCAAAATGGATTTTTTTTAAATGGTCTGCTATCTTCATTCACTATATCGGTAATGAGAGTTAATCTGGATCATGCGGTTATGAAATTGGAATAAAATTGAAATTATTTTTTCCCTTTAGTAACTTTTATCAAAAACTAAAAGTCTACATTCTATTTCAGTCACTAGAGCTAAAAAATCCTTCAAAAAGAGTGATTTTATTTTGATGTCACTTTGACACACTTCGTGAGAATCACCCAGATAGATAGAATTTTTTTTGTGTAAGTGTGTATTCTAGAACACAGTAACAATTAAAAGCACACATTTTAAAACATAACAACATAATACCTCATAATATTCTAAAACACACACACACACACACATGGAAGAGAACATTCCATATTACAGAATAGAACTATGTGATGTCATCATTTTGAGGAGAAACGTTTATTTCAGTCCTGGACACTCAACTGGTAAGCAGGAGAAAACACAAGCTCCCAGTCTCATCAGAATATCTCTTGAACGGAATACAAATATGGCATTACGTAGAAGGGTATTGAAAAATAACTTTATGAAGATGTCTCGTCTCACAGAGGTACAGTATTAATAATATATATTCAATTTATATATCACTTTTCTCGCACTTTTATTTAGTTACATTGTTATAGTTACATTGTTACATTATATTATTATTACTATGTATTAATCAACTTACTAACTACATTTACGCTACATGGGCAAGTGCTACTAAATATATATATATATACTATACACTACTTTATACTCTCTTCTCAACTAGATATAAAAGTGAATTATTGTAGTTTTTTGCATGACATTGATTTTAGAGCTACAGCTATTGGTTATTTCTCAGAAATCGAGGTAACATACAACAACAAATGACCAGTTTAGAAATTCAATGCACTGTTTTAGACTGTTTTAGCCTTAGGGCCCGTGTCCACCTAACACCTTTTTCCAGCGTTCGGGAGTGTGTCTACTGAGCGTTTTTTTCGTCCGCTTTTTTCAAGCGTTTTATGAGCTGGGAGAGAGAGTGCTGTGATAAGGGGAGAAAAAATGCTGATCGTCACCTGTCAGTCAGACCTATCAACACTGGTTTAACTCTTTAGGCTTTCTGTTTTCTATTTAAATCGTTACATTTAATATGAGTAGTCTTATGAAAAAGAGAATACTTTCCACCATCCTCTGTTTGGATGAGGAGTTATCGCGGCTCCTGCAAACACACACGGAGCAAGTTGTAGGCTGACGTGTGCGCATGAAACGATCCGTAGGAGATAAAAAATACAGCGAATCAAGTGTTCGCCTAATGTGCTCCCACAAACGGGCTCTCCTCCCTCTGTTCTGGTCATTTTTAAGTCACTATTTTCGTACTGTTTCGGGTAAACAGAGACGGAAAAAGCAGTTTCTCTTCCGTCTTCTTTGTTGCCAAGGCGACGAGTCCCGACGATCTACGGCCCTTTGAAAAAAGCGCTTGCGGTGGGAAAAAGGCGGTAGGTGGACACGGGCCCTTATTGTCAAAAGTATTGTTTGCACAATATTATCAAGTGTATAAAGCAGGCCTAGATTTTTACATTTTTCAACTTTCTCCCAACAGAATAACAGAGTCACTCTACCTCCTCTATATCCAGCTGAATTGGAAAAAGAGGCAGAAATGAAAACTAGAACGTCTATAAAAGTCAAGACATCGAAGAACAAACAACTGAGGATGTCTCAACTCACTATCAAACTACATTTACTTTACATACAAGTGCTGTTAATAAGTACAATTGAATTGTTCTTTTAGCCTACTTTACTATTTACATTTTAGACTAGGGAAATATTGTAGTTTGTATTGCATTACATTGATTTTAGAGCTACAGTTATTAGTTATCTATCAGAAATTGAGTTTACATACAAAAACAAATGACCAGTTTAGAAAATATTATGTAATGTTTTAGATTATTCCACGAAACTGTATACGAAGCTATTATATCCAGCTATATAATAATAATGGATTGTAAATACAGTGCTGTGTGAAAGTTTGTGAACCCCTTGAACCTTTTGGAATTTTATTTATTTTTACAATTATTGATTCATTTTTATCAATACCAGTATTTTTTATATGAAATAACAGATGTTTGTTTATCAATTCAACATTTTTTTTTCCAGAAATCAATTGTTAAAAGACATAAAACAAATGATTTGCCAACTGTTGTATGTGCAAAAGTTTGTGAATCCTGAGCTGCATTGCTTAAATCGAGCAGGTTAACACAATCAGGTGGGCCAAATTGATTTGAAATTCAAATTGAATTGAAATCACTAGATGTAATGTTTGGGTTGGCTTTTAACTGAAAAATTACTTTTCTTGTAGCGCTTGTGGATATTTTTGAAGGAAGTCTACTTCTAGGCAGATGTTCAGTCACTCTTAAAGCTCTCCATTTGTAGATGATTTGCCTCACGGTGGACCGATGGAGCTCAAACTTTTTTTTAAATAATTAAGCTGTCCCCAGACAAATGTGCAGCTTCACAACTCTATTCCTGAGATCCTCAGAGATTTGTTTCCTTTTTAGCATGTCTGACCTATATGGGTTCACTTTGGTGAGCCTAAACTGACCTGGTTTTATCTCTGTTTTATCTAGTGCCGCCCAATTTCTTCCCTAAAGATCTCTCATTACATTGGTCCATTTCATGACTCAATTTGGCCCATCTGATTGTGTTTACCTTGCTCGATTTAAGCAATGCAGCTCAGGGTTCACAAACTTTTGCACATACAACAGTTGTCAAATCATTTGTTTCATCTGTTTTAGCAATTGATTTCTGGAAAAGAAAAATGTTGAATTGATAAACAAACATCTGTTATTTCATATAAAAAATACTGGTATTGATAAAAATGAATTAATAATGGAAAAACATAAATAAAATTTAAAAAAGGGGTTCACAAACTTTCACACAGCACTGTATATGACACTTTAAAGTATTACAAAAACTCAAGCTCTTTTTATGAAACAGTAAACAGTAAAAGTAACAATAGAAATTATCAATATAAAACCAATAATATTATATTATGATATTGCACAAGAATAATTAAGTTTGATTAGTACAAATACTTGTTCATGAAGAGGATAGATAGATAGATAGATAGATAGATAGATAGATAGATAGATAGATAGATAGATAGATAGATAGATAGATAGATAGATAGATAGATAGATAGATAGATAGATCAAGTGTGAAAAGTTCATCTTACAGTGTTAAATTTCTTTCCAACAGAATCACATGGTCACTGTACCTCTTATACATCCAGCTGAACTGGAAGTTGAGGCAGAAATAAAACAGAAGAAACCAAAAAAATCAAGAAAAGAAATGAAAAGCAAGAAGTCAGTCAAGTCTAACAAGGTGATCAGAGCAGAGGCACGTCTTGCTGATATTCTGATGAAAAAGGCACAAGGAGATTTTTCACCAACACTCACAGAGAGAAAAAGAACCTCAAAGATCAGAAAGATAGCTCAGAAAGAAAAGTTTCTTTACCTGCCTTCACCTCTGTCTCTACCGGCCCCAATCAACTTCAGTGGGGATGCGACCAACTCCGACATTCTGGTAATTCATAATTTTACTTTAGGGTGTTAAAGGTGCTATGAAGAACTTTTTAATATTTCTGAAACAGTCTTGTTTTATTCCTCCGATGATCATAAATGACATGTAACAGTTAACAAGACCATGAGTGCTAAGAATGCTATTCTTATATAGTGTTTCTTAATTCCTTTGTCATGGGGTACGTTCATCTAGAAAACTATAGCCGGCGAAGTAAAAACACTACCGTGTTTAGCGATGTTGTAAAGTTGATCTTATCTAAATAAGTTGCTTACTTTCAGGGTTCTAAAACAGCGGGGAAAATTGAATTCAAGAAATAACTCGCTCTCTACTACCAAGAGAGTGAAATAACCTCTGAACCAACGTCAAGCTACGGAACAAAGGAGCTGGTCTCAAGAATTTGGTCTCTTCTTCTATCTCAACGGCTCAAAGTTCGCACAGACCCCGGCCCAGGCTCCTATCAAGCTGAGAGAAAAGGTAGGACAAGATTTGGTACAAACTGTGTCGACATCTGCCTCACTGTGTGTTACAGACAGGGCTGGACTGGTCATTGGGCGTACCGGGCAATGCCCGGTGGGCCGGCAGGCATTTTGGGCCGGGCCCATAAAAAAAAATTAAATAAAAAAAATTAAAATAGGGGAGAACGGGGTAATCTGAGTCACTTTTTACATTTGCTCCCCTCTAAGCGAGCTAAAATTATTTATCACTCAAATTTACACATTTCCCATTAATTAATCCCAGGATGTTTCCTAGAAATGGGCATTAGCAGAATGTTTTCAAGACAAAGGGCAGTGAAAATATGATTGTTTTAAAAAAAGTTGTCATGTGGCTCACTTTACCCCAGCTGTGGGGTAAACTGAGACAGACCAGAAAAATCAAGGGGGTAAAGTGAACCACTTACTTTTTCCACTCTGAAACTACCATGACAACACATATTGTAACAGTTAGAATCCTGAAAGCTAGCCACACATTCCAGAACTAATGTCGGACTAGTAAAAGAATGATGGGGTCAATTAAATTTGGTCAATTAAGCAAAGCAAATTTTCTAAACACTTGAAAGTAACTCTGAACAAAATCAAATACAACATATTATAATTCAAAAGGTTTTAATAAGATTCAAACGATGTCAAAGGGAGTTGCAGTTTGCGCAATTTCAAAACAAATTATGTTTAAAAAATTATTGAAAATTACAGACTAATAAGCTGAGCACAATGTGAATGTCACTAACATAACAATATTGTAACGAATAATAGAGGCCAGCAGGCAGACTTGTATGTTTTTGAATACTTTTGCAGATGTCTTTAGACTACCAGATAAGAAATTGAACAGGCCACATACAAGGCCACTTCACAGACAACCTGAACTGAGCTGAGAACTGCTAAGTTGGTCTCTAAATGCCATTGACCGCGTGTTTTTAACACGCGTCTGTTTGTTTTATTTTTTATTGTCAGTTTTATTTTTTATTTTTAAAATTTTCTGAAACAATAACTGTGTATCTGTGTATCTAAATCCGAATCTGATGAAAATGGGGGCGGGACCTGATAAGCCTTTGGCTTCTTCCGTCACCCTTCGGACAACACAAAGTTAAATGTATGAATATATGAAAGAGAAAATTGTGTATTGTGTGGAATTGTCCGAAAGAATAATAAATAAATAAATAAATAAAGATTCAAACGAAAGATAGAACCAGTTAGATTAGAACACAGTCTGGGGGTCAGAACACAGGACCCTTAGAGCCAGCTTGTGTCTGGGGTCAAAGCATAGGAAAATCAGAACCAGCGAGAACAGCCTGGGACTCAGAACACAGGAGAAGTACCCAACTGGATTATAACATCAGCCTATCATACTCTACAACTAGGCCTACTCTACATTCCAGCCCTGAAGGTTACAGGGAAAGATGAGAAGGTGCTCTTTCCGTGTGGTTGCCCCAGGTCGTCTTCCTGGTGTATTTCCTTGGCATGATGGCTTTTCTACAATGTGTATGACATTAAAATAAAACATATGTTATGCAATATTACATTAAAATATGTTTAAGACTAAACTTAAGTTGTGCCTCATGGTGGGGGAAAGTGAGACAGTGGCTCACTTTCCCCCACATGCAAAATACCTATTTTGGTGAAAAAAACATGCTTACCACAGCACCATGAGGTCCTCTCTTTCAGGGCCATGGGGAAATGAGAGGGGCTTGAAAACATATATCTCACATGACCACAAATGTTTTCCGTTGCCTAGATACAGGGGGTGGCTCACATTACCCGATGCCTCAGATTCCCCCGTTCTCCCTTTTTTTTTTTTTAATGGACCTGGCCCGGCCAAGTCACACAGCCGAGGTCCCCATGGCACATAAAGGTGCGCGCAGGCTGTCAACTTCACCTGAAAGTTAAAAAAAACTTTGTCCCATGCGGTCCCAGGCAATTACTCATTATGATTAGTTCTAGGCTGGGCCTGGCCCAATCACACACACAGCAGAGGGCTGAGGTCCCGCCCCTTGGGTCTCGGCTGTCAATCAGTCACGTCACTTACTGACAGAAAAATGTAGAAAAAATTGAAAGGAGGCGCGGAGAAACTCCGAGATAAAAAGAGACAAGCCCTTGAGGCAAACGCTGCAAAATGTGCTAAAATATCGCACATGTTTGCTGCGACAGCTGGCCCGGCTTCATTAGCACCTACACGGTGGAAATTGCGGCGGCGGAGGCTGAGGAGGATGTCGTTGATGGGGACGGAGAGGTGAATGAAAGAGGTCAAGAGCAGAGATGGATGGCGCTGGCGGCGGCCCAGGCTCAGGCAAAGTGGCGCGGTAAGAAGTTGAAATTTAAGTTATGTTGATAAAGAAATATATGTTAAGCTAGCTTGCTAAACTTTAACACAGTATACATGTAGTTTGCTAACAGTTAGCTGCCTGCCTTATATAACATCATGTTGTACAGAGTAATCTATAGAGCCTGGTCAAAGTGGCTATTTTAGTGGGATAACACAACAGTTAGCCCACTAAACATTTGCTAGCTTTTCTTTGGGGAGTTAAATAGCTCTGTTGACTGTGTATTGAAAGAACATCAGTACTTTGCTATTGCTAGTTGAACAACATTAATGTGAGGAAGCAGTCAGTGTTTAATTGCTTTATTAATTTATTAGGCTTAGGCTATATGGGTAAACAGCTTTTTTGGGACATGAAAACATAGATAAAACTTGTTTGTGAGCCAGCTTAATAAACTAAATGTAGACAAACATGTATTCCCTGGAGAAAACATGTGTTCTGATATTTATTGTGTGTGTGTGTGTGTGTGTGTGTGTGTGTGTGTGTGTGTGTGTGTGTGTGTGTGTGTGTGTGTGTGTGTGTGTGTGTGTGTGTGTGTGTGTGTGTGTGTGTGTGTGTGTGTGTGTGTGTGTTGTGTGTGTGTGTGTGTGTGTGTGCTTTGAGTAGACTTTGTGTCCAACTTACAGTGTTATTTTAGCTAGTTATAGTTTGCAGGTGTTAGAGCTTACAGTTATTATTATCATGTAATATTAGTGAAATATTGCTCTGCCGAGATTAATGATTATTCATTAGTAGGTAACCAGAGAAATAACACCAGTGAAATTAATGTTCCTGTCTCTCTCTCTCTTTCTCTATGTTTAGTCAAGTCAGACTGTTGGAGTAGGAGTGGTGGAGTCACAGGGAGATCAGGCAGTTGTAGACTATTTTAGTCGCCCTCATTCCACAAAAAGGCAGGAATTCTTTAAGTGTCACACACAGCAGGATGCCACAAACCCTGTCATCCAGAGGCTCTTCACAAGAACGGACGACATGGCATGGAAATGGCTGACTTATAGTGATCAACGTAATGCTTTATTTAGTTTTCTTTGCCTTGCTTTTAGCAAGTTCTTTCATTGGAGGCATGTGCACCAAAGAATAGAGGAGCATGAGAGAGGCATGGCACATAGACAGTGTGCTGAGGCATATGTGTTAAACTGCTCCAGAGCAAGCGTTGATCATCTCCTTGAGGGAAGACAGCTGAAAGGACACCGTGAGCAGGTTAAGAAGAGACGTCAGGTGTTGGTAGAGGTTGTGAAAGTCATAGGGAACAGAGGCTTAAGCTACAGGCAGGAGCACAATGAAGCTGCATACACCTTGGACATCAACAGTCTCGACCATGGCAATTTCCTATAACTTATTATATTGTTGGGGAAATATGCTTAAAGGAGCACCTCAGCAGTGTAATTGAAAAAAGCAAGCAGATCCATGCTTCAGGCACACAAGGCAGAGGCTCTCTCATCACCCTCCTGTCTAAAACAACTGTGAATGCAGTAATCGATGCTATCAAGCATGTAATTCAAGAGAGCATCACTGCAGACATCAAGAAAGCCAGAATGTATTCTGTGCAGCTCGACACAACTCAAGATGTTACAGGGAGAGAGCAGTGTTCTGTGATTGTTGAGGTTTGTGACGGATGCAGTCCATGAAAGGCTGGTTGCAGTTGTACAATGCAGCACAACTACAGGACAGTCGTTCGTGACGCTGTTAACTGAAGTCTTTGAGAGTCTGCAATTGGACATAGGCCTGTGCATTGGAAACGCCACAGATGGAGCCTCTAATATGCAGGGTCAATACAGAGGTTTCTCTGCATTAATGGCATCCAAAAACCCCACCCATCATCAGCATGTGTGGTGCTATGCACATGTCTTGAACCTTGTATTGTCCGATACCACCCATAGCGTCATCATGGTTCCTACACAGGGCTGCCAAGTTTCACCAAAAGTTTGGAGTGAGATTTTTTTGGCCGAGGGACCCAAAACCGTGTCCTCTTTCCCACCCAATAATTTTTGCTAGTGTCCTGCAAGTTTACATATTGTTCATAATAAATCAGAAATAAAAGACAATTAGAAAATGTGATAAAACATCAAAAATCTTATTAAAATAAACGAATTCATGAATTGCAAAGTCGTAGGACAGGTTTTAATTAAACATTGGGTGTGGACATATTATAAGTGGGGGTCTGGGGGTCCCCCCCCAGAAAATCTTGAGCATTAAACACTTAATTTCCTGCATTCTGGTGAATTTTTATGAAGCAATGTGTGCCTTTTCTGCATTAATTTTTATGTAAAGTAAAAGAGAACATTCAAGGTTTTGCTGACACAAATTTAATTGAATAGCCTACAATGCATGTGTAGTGCTTTCAAATATCTCCTGTAGCCTATTGTTAAAACATTTGGTTAAACTGTAATAAAGGTAATTATTCTATATCATGTCTACTATTGAGGGTTGAGTGGCTGGTGGTATTTTACTAGCAGCATTAGGCTTTATTCAAAGAAGAAAAAAATTAGGGAACAGTTCAACACCAATGCAAACTACTAAGCTAAAATAAAACATCTGGGTTACTTGGTCCCTCCTCTTAGGCTACCTTGATTTGTGTTATGAAAAGTGCTATAAATGTGCAATACATAGGCTACAGTTCATTACACAGAAGAATAAAAGCATTTCTATTGGCGGATGAGCCATTTGTTACTTTGCAAACCTAATTTTCAAACTAAATTACCAAAAACAATATACAAAACGATCCAAAGATCTTCTGAATTTACTTGAGTGAGATTGAAGGGTTAATAGGCTATGTTTGATGCATGCGCGCTCACCGGCCGGCGGGGACACAATTCTTATCAGCGGTAACTTGGCACGCTATCAACACACACCTCGGAAGAGAAGGTGCGGGTAGGGGGCTCGCCGGCTCGCCTCCCGCTTCGAATGCACAGTGCACATCAAAGCATAACGTTAACGCGCGTGCAGAAAGAGGATGTCACGGAACTCAGTCCGTTTAGGTTTTCAAAATAAGACTTTCAAAGTAAAAGTACCAAAAAAAAAAAAAAAATTACTGGGATTCATTTCTCTGCGTGAGAAATTGGAGGTGTGGCGTGTGAGCGTGTGCACTGGTTGATATGCGTGTGTCTCACGGCCAAAGCGTGAGACTTGGCAGCTCTGCTACAGCTTAATACAAGTTAAATTTAAGACTTTTTAAGACCTTTTTAATGCCACTTGAAATGAAATTTAAGACCGACGACATATTTTAAACAAATGGAAACATTTATTTAAACATATTTCCACTCTCAGTAGGCTTTTTGGAAAGAAACAAAAATTACCTCCTGTGCACATTATGCTGTAGAGTACAGGGAAGATGAAACAGATAAAACTCAACAGTAAGCCTATATCATCTGAACACTACAAGGAAAGTAAATGCAAGAAAGCATTAACATTAAAACTATCCACCTATCTATCTATAATAAAATACTGTCTTTAGTCTGCCACATTGTGGTGACTATTTGGTAAAACACAAATGATGAAATGCAAGAAGATAATATAAATAATGTAAACAACAGTGGACAGCTTAATTTCATCAGGGCGCTTGAAATTAAAGTTAAGACCATCTACACAATCAACACAAATGGAAACATTTATTTGAACATAAAAACATGACTTTTTGGTCCAGTGAAAAAAGTTTGGAAAAACACAAAACTTTCCAGCTATGGCATGGAGCTGCAGGCTTTCTTTTCTGCCATTTTTTCTTTGTAGCGCTTCCTCAGCGTGTTTGATTTGGTGATGAGCTGTGCCATCAGGGTGCCAGCCTTTCCCTCAGCTTGTGTGGCGAGCTGATCAGCATCATCCAGCAGAACCTTTGCCACCTCAGACAGACATTTTTTCTTCTTCTTAAGTTCCTCGATGTGCTCCACAGCTGCCCTTTGGCTCTGTCTTGCCATTTCAGTCATTTTCTTTTGCTTTTCCTCATCTAGGTACATCCTAAACCTTGACCTAGCCGATGCAACTGAGGACAGCAGCTCCTTGGTGATGGGGACCTTCAGGACACCCCCACAAACGGTGACATAGTCACAGATCAGTCGTTGGGAGACCATTGTTTCTACTAGCATGTTGCAAGTTTCAACCTCTTTGTTCATTGAAAAGCCTCTCTCAAGCCACAATTTAAACCGATCGAGTCTGAGGTGGGGAGAAAAAAAAGCATGGGCTGTAGTTGGCTAACAAATCAAAATAGACACCATTTAAAATAAGAAGGGCAGCAAATACAATAAAATTATTGTCCTAAAATTTAAATACATAGATAAATAACTCACCAAAGCAGTAGAACTAGTATCCAACCGCGTAATGCTCACTCCGTGTCCGTGACTATAATTAGCCTACCGCAACTAATTCCTCGTTAACGGTTACACCGGTCTGCTTTTGAATCTCAATCCCATATTCCATAATAAAGGCTTATTAACTGTCGTTGGCTCGGAGCGAATGTGCCCGAAGTCAGGCTGGCTTCTTTACGTGACTTTCCAAGTTTTCCAGCACCGCATTCAGTGCGGACCACACACTGGCTGCGCTGCATGGAGGTGGCAGTTATTTGCGGTTGCTGTTTGACACAATAACGCTCAGTTTATTTCACTTGGATCAAAATATTTAATTTGGGCCCTTTTTGGGAATAGGGCATCTCACGCACCATGAGATGCGTGTGCGCAGGTGGTGTGTGTCGTGGGCAAGTGATGGAGAGAGAGCGGCGGGTGTGTGAGAGAAGCTTCGCTCCTGCAATAAAGGCTCCTCAAGTGTCAGCAACGGCCCCCGGCTATTATTACCCGACCAGAGAACACACGGAAGGGGGTTCACCCCGACGGCGAACAGCCATCGGCCCTGGAGGGAACCATCTCCCCTGAGCCGAACAGGAGGTGGAATAAGAGATTAACGGTGATATTTTTTTTATCGCCGATAAGAGTCTGGCGTTAACGCAGCACGTTAACGCCGATAACGGCCCACCACTAATATATATATAGCCTATGTATAAAATAAGAAATAAACACAAAACTCTATAATTACATTAATCAATTCTGCCAAATCGTTCGCAAGGAATGGCATCATTGGCACATCTGTCTGATATGTGGTCAGGAAGGGGCTGAAGGTCCTGATGACAAACATGTAGAAGTACAGTTATGCCATGATGAGAGGATCTTTTTGTGCCGCTTCAAGGGTGTCAAAAGATGAGGTTCCTGGATTTGGTAGCCCCTTGGTCCTGACTGCATCCACATACATGGTCAATGAAGGCCATACCTCTAGAGCCCTCTCCACAGCTGGTACATTCTCAAGCCAACGGTGGCCACAGAATGGCAGTGGAAATTTTGTGTTTTTTGTAAGAACTGTGAAGTCCTCCCTCCTTGCAGGTGTGTTATGGAAGAGATAGTGCATGGACCTCAGAACTTTGTCCATTTGCCACATGATGAAGCCGCCTTTGCAAGCATTATGTAAGGTGTGGAGGCCACAGCTAGTATCACCTCTTCTCAACGAGCAGCGGGAGCCTCCGCGGCCCCTCCCCACAGAGTACTGACAGGTGGCCGGGTCCTCGCGCTGCAGCCCCTCCCAGCTGCGGTCAGAGCAGGAGATACACGCCTCTCCGCTTGTGTTCTGTTAGAATCCCTATTAGCAGTTGTAGTAGCAGCTTTCCCCCCCTCTTCTATGAGGAGTGCAATTCAAAATGTCATCCAGTGCTTTTTTAAACTATGAGCATGTATGATTACTGTTAGACTTAACATTATCACTAGGGCCCGACCGATATTGATTTTTGAGCGCCGATGCCAATTATTTTCAGAGAAAAATTGCGATAACGATTTACAGTTTTTTACGATCGCACAAACACTAAAATCAAAAGTATTACACAATTATCAAAACCTTAAACTCAAGAAGCAAACCATTGGCTATATGTGCACCACTATAAGCACAAAGTCAGCCTCACACTTTTTGCAAAACAATACACACAGTGATTTGCAAAACACTAAACACACTTAAACACATTAGACACAGGAGGATATCATGATGTCACCTCATTGCAATTCCAAAGCACTGACTGTCAAACTACCAAACACATGAGCCAGTCAGTAAACACAGCCATTAGGTGCGCAAACACATGATTGCTTTATTCTAAACACTCCAATCAGGTTCAAGCACTATACAAATGGAGCAGGTAAGTTCACCTGCCTTTACAGTAACCAAAATGGAAGGAGTCAGAAGAACAGTGAGAGTGAGGGTGAGAGGCGGAATCCACAGAGGTCCACAGATCCGTCATGCCAATATTAGCCCTTACAACACACCTCACATACTCACATTTTTAGACTGATTGCACAACATAGTCACAGCAGGTAACCAAATGCACCAGATGCAATACATTGTCATCTGGGACAATGTGTCATTCCATCGTGCTGCTCTGGTCCAAAACTGGTTTCAACACCATCCACAGTCCACAGTTCACAGTTCTATACCTTCCACCATACTCTCTGAAGGATGTGGATGAAATTCTCTGGACAGATCCAGCTAGGCGAAGAGATACTACAATGTCTAGTATGTTCTATACTGTATTTTCTGTTTCCTTTATCAGATTTTTTTATTTATGTATTACAGTATCTGTAATTTGTAAGCTGTACTAGATACAGTATGTTATGGGCGTTGTTGTTTCCTGGGATAACAGTGTTACTGTATGCAGACTACTGCACACATGTTTGGTTGTGATTTTCCATGTTGACTGATTTGGGTGTATGGAGAGAAATAATGATATTTTCCTCAGTCTGCAGCATTGGTCTTGTCAAGTGTTTGGTGAACTTCTTGTATATTTGCACTTTCTCTGTGTACTTTTTATACATTACTCAAATCACTGAGAAGTAGAATTACTAAAAGTGTTTAAGGTTAGCAACAGCAGTGTGTAACTGGTTCAGACAGAATTAAGTTATATGCAAAGTGTGTGTTTCATATGGCGACAAAATATGTTTTTTATAAAATAGTGTATAGTTTTGAAAAGAGTATTTCATTTTGCAAAGGGTCTGAAGTGTTTTGGTAATTGGGTGTTTAGTGTGCTAATTGTGTGTAGTGTTTTGAGAAATCGGGCCCTGTTTTCAAAATCGTGCTTAAGCAATCGAAAAAAACTGTAATCGGCCGATTATAAAAATTAAAAAAGCATATAAAACGTATTTTATGATACCTTAAATAACTTTAAACACTGTTGACGAATATGTGAATTGAATGCAGAACCTTTGAGTGTTTTAAAATACATTTACAGTAAAAAATGAGTGCAAATACAGCCTTATCTTATTGTCAATAAAATAAAATAAAAAGATCTTAAAAGAATTAGTGCAGGAACTTATTTTTATTGGTAACATAATTCTAACAAAGTAGTTTTTGACTTACATATTGTACAACAATCTTTTGACATAAAGTGCAGGAAGAACTTTTTTGTAAACTATCATAGCTGCCGCCAAGTCTCACTCTTTGGCCGTGAGACACACGCAAATCAACCCGTTCACACTCTCACACGCCACACCTCAAATTTCTCACGCGGAGAAATTAATCCCCAAAATAACATTTCTTTTGCGGGACTTTTATTTTCAAATTCTTATTTTGAAAAGCTAACAGACATGAGTGCCGTGACTTCCTCTTTCTGAACGCGCATTAACGTTATGCTTTGATGTGCACTGTGCATTCAAAGCGGGAGGCGAGCCCCCTACCTGCACCTTCTCTTCCGAGGTGTGTGTTGATAGCGTGCCAAGTTACCGCTGATAAGAATTGTGTCCCCGCCGGCCGGTGAGCGCGCTTGCATCAAACATATTAACCCTTCAATTTCACTCAAGTAAATTCAGAAGATCTTTGGATCGTTTTGTATATTGTTTTTTGGTAATTTAGTTTGAAAATTAGGGTTGCAAAGTAACAAATGGCTCATCCGCCAATAAAAATGCTTTTATTCTTCTGTGTAATGAACTGTAGCCTATATATCTATTGCACATTTATAGCACTTTTCATAACACAAATCAAGGTAGCCTAAGAGGAGGGACCAAGTAACCCAGATGTTTTATTTTAGCCTAGTAGTTTGCATTGGCGTTGAACTGTTCCCTATTTTTTTTTTTCTTTGAATAAAGCCTAATGCTGCTAGTAAAATACCATACTCAATAGTAGACATGATATAGAATAATTACCTTTATTACAGCTAAACCAAATGTTTTAACAATAGGCTACAGGAGATATTTGAAAGCACTACACATGAATTGAATGCTGTTCAATAACATTTGTGTCAGCGAAACCGTGAATGTTCTCTTTTACTTTACATAAAAATGAATGCAGAAAAGGCACACATTGCTTCATAAAAATTCACCAGAATGCAGGAAATTAAGTGTTTAACCCTCTGAGACCCACCATTCTAACATTCCGTTTTTCTATATTTTTGTATTTTACTTGATAAAAATCTTATTTTTTACACTAGCATTATGTTTTAACATCCAAATGAATCAGCACAACCTCAGGTAATTTTATATGTAACTCAATAGAAACTTTTTTGCATTTTAATATGGAATATCTGTCCAAAAACCTTATTAAACAAGTGAAAATCGTAACTTAAATGTTGTCATATTTCATTGTAAAAAAAACAGTGAACCATTAAAACGAAAGAAAATCTAAATGTAAAAAGTTGCACACACAAGTTTGTGTTCTGCCAGAAGTTACCAGAGGTTTCTAGCTTCTTCAGTTCAGGAGTTATGCTCATTGTTTTGGGCAGTGTATACAGGCGTTTTTACCACTGGAAGTGGTAAGATGTGTCAACAGCAGAAGCAAGACCCAGTGTCAGGTAAAACATAAGAGTTTTAATTAAATCTCACATAATATTGTAAACTTTGAACAATATGGTGGAAAATATGAACAATATGATTGGAAATATGATTGAAATATGAACAATATGATTGAAAATATGAACAAAGTAGTAGTAAATATGAACAATATGATGGAACATATAAATATTATGGACAATATGAACACTATGGTAATATGAACAATATGGTAGTAAATATGAACACTATTATGGAAAATGTGAACAAAATATGAAAAAAAATATACATGGTAAATAATCAAATCGTATCAATTAAAAAATCTTGTACGAACTATATAGACTATATACACTCTTCTATATACAGATAAGCTGTGGTATTCGTCATGGCAGTTTCTGTCAACAATGACACAGAGGGGCACCCTGCATGTTTTGCACCAGAATGGTGTGCTTTTTTGGCAGAGGACACACTTTCTTCGTCCTTCTGTAGCCTTTGACGACCTGTCACCGGGGGGAGCGATAGCAACAGGGGTATGGCTATAATGCCTCTCCCCATGAGAGGACGACCAGTCCAGTTCCACACCAACCAGTTGAGCTGCCAGCAGCTCCTGAAACTCCTGGTGTTTCATAGGTGCGTAGTGTGCACTTTCACACATTTCCTTGTGGAGGATGAAACTATTAGTGGTCGCAATGTCGATGAAGTGGTGGAAAATGGTTTTATACCACTTCATCGATTTGCGGTGCACAGAGTAGTAGCCAAGAAGCTGGTCTGACAAGTCCAGCTCTCCCACAGCAGTAGGTCGGGGGATCTGGAACCTCTCATATCCACCATCCCGAGTTTTCTGGCCTCTGGTAGTCGTCTCCCCACAGTAGGCTGTGTGGATGGTGGAGCACACTGACACCTCCCGAGTGTCCTGCCTTTTTACAAACAGCAGTGGCCATCCCTTATCCACCTTATGGACCCCTTGGAGGACTTCTTTGTAAGAGCATTCTCTCTGGTTTTGGGGTTCCCAATCTCCCCTTACGGTAAGTGCCACATGCTCCAAAGCCCAGCTCACGTAGGTGACTGAAAAGTGCTGGGCTGGTGTAAAAGTTGTCACAGTATATGTGGTAGCCAGAACCCAGGTACTCTTTTTGGACCAGTGTCACGACTGCATCGAATGAGAGCCCTTTCCCACTTCCAACCTGTGATTTACCAGTGTAGATAGTGAAATCCACTATGTAGCCATTTGTGTCTGCCAGTACAAAAAGCTTTATTCCCCACTTGGATGGCTTGAGCTTCAGGTACTGCTTGAGTCCAATCTTGGCCTTGGTTGCTACCATCCTTTCATCCACTGACAGGTTCTGCTTAGGATGGTAGACAGACTTACAGGCATCCCGAATGGAGTCACACAGAAGTTTGACACGGTGCAGTCGATCGTACTCCTCCGTTCCTTTCTTCTGGGTCACTCATGTGCAGATTCCACGAGATGGCCATGAATCTGTTTCTCGACATCACTGTGCGTGGAAAGGGGATGTGGAAAATGCTATTCACCCTCCACATGTCTCTCAGTTTCGGCAGGTGGAGGATTGCCATGTACACCAAGAGTCCAAGGAACTTTAAAAACTCGCCTGGAGTGACATCTGTCCATTTGAATGTCTTCCCCTTATCTTTGTTTTTAGCAGCGTATTTATTCGTGTTGACGATGATGATTTTTACCGTGCTGTCGTCAAAATGGGGCTTGGTTGGCTTTCTGCAAGCAGAGGTGGCTGCACACCTGGCTTACGTTTTGGAGTGAACCTTGGAAGGCAGTCTTTTTCGCTTTCAGACTTCCATGGACAAGATGTTGGTTTTCATGTCCACATCCACGTCCCATCCGTCTCATACCAGCTGCAGTAGGCCTACTGAGCTGGCCCACTGCAGTGGAGGGCTCAGGCTGTGGTTGATTTACAGGAGCTGCAGGGTCTGCTTCCTTACTGTAACATAAGAGAATGAACCAATCAACATCTAAAAATATAATCAATACTAATAAAAACACAGTGCTTTTTTTACTTATTAGTCTGTGTTGTTGGAGTAAAAACAGTCTATGCTATCTGTAATCCAATAACACATCTCTATACTAAAACTGTATATATTTAGAACTGCAACTAGGTCATTGTTACCTTTAAAATGAAGTAACTCTGTTCTTATAAAAACCCTATCTCCAAATCGATTACTTTTCCTAAAAGTGATTTATTTGTCATGACAAATGTGTTCCGAGTCTGACATAAACGTAAAAAAAACATAGGCAAAGCGTTTTGACAAGAAAACTGTTTTTATGATTTTTATGGCTATAATTCTGTTTCTGAACATGACCAAGAGCCACTTGGTAAAAGACACCTTGCTGCGCATCCCATCTCAGTGCCAGTGCGATCATCATCCACCCGCAGCAAGTACACGTAACTGCCACACCCCCAAACATCAAGTTGATTTCCTAGGTAGATAAGGCAACGATAAACGCACTCTCCCAGCTGCTCTTACACGCTAAACAACTTTACCACAATCACATCCCATTATTAGCCTATATGGATCTCACTGTTCAGTCTTCTAAAATGAGCGTCCTTTCTCGCTGTTGCGCCGTTTTATCAGCGAGGGTTAACATGCCAAAACACAGTCATTTGGAGTGAAAATAAGCCGGTGGCCAAACGACGACCAGAGGCCATCCATGATTTATATATAGCGGATTATTGCCTGTTTTGGCTCCGAGCACCGTTAACGTTACACACACACACCCGCGCGCCTCTATCCATCACACACACACACACACGAAGCGAGAGACGTCTTTTATTATAGTAAGGTTGTAGTCATTCACAATTTAATTATTTTCATAAAGGCATTATGCTAGCTAGGCTACTTACTTGTTATCCTGAAGAGGATCGACCCGTCTCCAAACTGCCGTTCATCTTCGGAGCAGCAAGACTCCGGGGCCGAGTCCTCAATGTAGTCACCGGCATCCTCGTCAAAAATACACTCCAATACCTCCTCCCTTGTGAATTTACGTTTCGCCAGCGGCGGCTCGCCCATAGAGGGCGATAGGGCGACGCCCTCCTTGAGCCAAACCAGCAAAAAACAACAATATAATAATGATAATAATAATGATGAAAAATATTTTTTTTTTTGTATTTATAATCATAATTTATTATTTCAATACAGTTTTTACCTGCATCTAAGTCTGAATATCATTGTACAATCAGCGTGTGTGCTCTGTACCGCCACTCTGGGCGATTTCGGACTGGTTGAAAATCGCCCCAAGCGCTCTCATAGACTTCAATGTAAAACTTTTTTTTCAAACTGCAGGCTTCACAATGCAATCTCTATGGGTTCCGGGGGTGATCGCCCTAAAGGCCAGGACACACCAGTCCGACTTGTTTCTACTTGTTCCGACTACGCAAAAAATGGAGTCGGCCGTTTCAGGAAGCTCCAGGCTTCCCGTCGCGGCCAGAGAACACACCAAACTGACTGCTGACTTTCCGTACGCTCTGTTGCTTGCGCGGGACGTAATGTCTCCATAACAGCAGGCGGTGCTAATCTGTATTGTGGCCCGAAAAAATACGAAAGCCGGAAATGATGGGACAGCTCTCTAGAGCATAAACATAGATAGAAATACGTATTTATATTTATGGACCATAAGAGCACAATTTTTAGCAGAGAGTGTCGAGCATGGTGTCGAGCAGTCAACAAGGGTTGATGCATGTGAGTACTCTCAAAACGAAACGAACAAACACATTAAAACGATGGCTAGCTGTTGTTAGCTGTTTGTGCTACCTGCCTCACTTCCGGGCTTCACTGATTTGCTAGCCCTCCACCAATCAAATTGCTCCAAATGAAAGACGGTCGGCCGCCGGCGCTCGGGCTCAAAACAAGCCCGACGACCTCTACGTCGGCCGACATCACGGCACACACCAAACAGATTTGTGTCCCGACCCCCTACCGACACTACAACGGCGATTATCTGGCCGGTGTGTCCTGGCCTTAACGTGTTGACGTCATACGTACAGTAAACAATGAACCAATTACAGTGACTGATACAGTCACATGTCCGGTATGCTACCCAAAGCGGTCATTTTCAAGACCAACATAACTAATATCGACTCAGGCTAGACTGGCAAGCTACTTGATCATCTCATTAAAAGGACTAGGTCCTTTCCAGACAAAATGTAACCATCAAGCAAGTATCTACCAAGATGGATTGGGGGATCGTATAAACGCGGATTTTCACGGGGCTCGTTTCAACGGCTAACGAGGCTAGCAGGATGCTAAGGCGCTAACGCTCTGTTCTGCTGCCGCTGCATGATGATTGTGGACTGTATACTGGCTTTTAATCCATCCTGGTGGCAGCACAGACACCGCATGGATAACTTTGGGTGTCACCCCTATGCATCATCTCTCAGAAAAGGTAAAACAAACATTGAACATCAATCTGCATATGGACGAGCCTGCGCCGTTCAACAGCTGATCCATAGACTGTTTACTCTGACAGCTGCTGTCCGTCCGCGGCATAAACCCGCCTACCAAGTAACGGTGCTGTAGACAGCATGGACATATAAAGAAAGGTAGACAGTAGTAACGCAAACCAATGTGATGATTGCACATATGCTATGCCAGCATCCATTTTTGTTTAATCAGAACACAACTGTCAAGTCAATCAGATTATTGTGATTAATTGTAGAGCAGGTCTCTTAACTTTTAAAGGAAGCCTATCTGAGGAGCACACTTGTAAATGACAAGTTATCTGTGATGGCCACAGCCGGATAATTAAATAATTTTAGAGCTAAAATAATTGTATCCAAGAAATTAACTAACTTAATGTCCAAAAATACTGTAAGTAGGCTACAATGCTTGTCTAATGTTGCCAGAGTGGTTATGCCAGATGAACAGGAAAAACAAACAAACTGTTAAATGCAATATGACATTGCTATCTGATTTAGGTTCATTTTGGGTCATTTTACCCATCATGGCAACAATTGCCCCCCCTGAGATTATTGTCAGGAGCCGCCACTGCGTTTCGCCATTTATTTTGAACGCTATTCGGTTGTTTGCTTTATTTTTTCTCTTACTGTCAAACTGTCAACTGTCAAACTCCGGTTGTCAAACTCAGCGCGAGCGGACATTGATTCACTCTGATTGGTCAGCCTACTAAAGCTGTGATGAGCCAATAGGAGTGTATAAAGTACTAAACGTCACTAGCTAAAATGGCAACTGAAGCTAATCTATAAATCATTTGTTTACTGCAAGACAGCGAGGGAGACGTAACTCTGTCTCTTGCTACTTAGTGCATACTGCGTGCATTCCACCGGTTATACTGCGTTACACTCAAACAGAAGTTACGAGGTTAAATCATTGGGTAAATAGTCTTCTCACACAGGTAATTTTTGGCTTGCTTTTTAGAGATTTTTGTCTAATTGTTAGCTTAAAAAACAGCATGTCTTTATCTGAAACCGTCAAGGAGATATGACGCTCTAAAGAATATATTGTATGTTGGAGCGCGGGCGCTCCCGTGGGTAACATAGTGTTAATGCTCAAAATTTTCTGGGAGGGGACCCCCAGACCTCCACTTATAATGTGTCCACACCCAATGTTTAATTAAAACCTGTCCTACGACTTTGCAATTCATGAATTAGTTTATTTTAATAAGATTTTTGGGTGGGAGAGGACACAGTTTTGGGTCCCTCGGCCAAAAAATCTCACTCCAAACTTTTGGTGGAATTTGGCAGCCCAGGGGCCTCATTTATAACGGTGTGCGTAGAAACCATCCTAAAACATTGCGTCCGCACAAAGCCAGAAATGTGCTGCGCAAAAAAAAATTCAGATTTATAAAACTGTGCGGCGCACAGTTGCACGCAATCTTCCCTTTATAAATACCCACCTGCGGTGAATTGTGCGCAGACGATCTCCACCCCGTGTCCTCCCACTTCACCTCCCAATTTCATCCCACAATCTACCATACATGGCGAATGCTAAATAGCTCCTGAATATGATGACGCTCTTAATAAGCACGGAATGTTGACTGACATGAGGAAAGAAGGGAGGTAACCGGCTGCAAAGAAAGCGACTGGGAAGGAAGAAAGCCTGTGACGTGCATGTGCTGCAGTAACTGTCACACACACGCACACGCTTATCACATATCATGATTGGAAAAGTCGTTATAGTCTTTGTAAAGCAGTTTCGCCCAACTTTGTGCTGTATGCAATATCACGTATTAGCGTACCTGTAGTATATGTAGCTTATATAAAATATGTTGTGACAAGTGAAATAATGCCTGTAGTCTATTCGAGAGAATTGTTTATCTCCCGTGAGATCCACACATTTCCAACAACGTCAGATTATAGTTTAATCTTCCATGGTGAATTGTTATGGGAAAGAGATGCGTGTAATGATTTGCTAAATTCATAACATGATTTTATCTAACGAAATATACAGTTTTAATTAATATCTGTTGGGCTTAACTTTGTACAAAACTACTTTTTACACACCTCTTAAAATTTGCTCTCCCGCTGGCCACTCACGGAAACACCTCCCGACGTATAGGATATTGACAACATCTTTGAAACCAAATCAATAATTATATAAAATAACTGTATAAGAACGAGGTAACATGTGTTGTGTGGGGCAAGCAGCATATGGATATTTTCTAAATAGAATTCTATTCACAAGCCCCTGCCAGTCATAGAATCCTTAAAGGATTACTTTACCGCTACAGAACCTGGGTTCTATCATTATAAAATGGCTAGAATAATGTAAGGAATTTGGTTTTTCTTGACTCAGTCTTCCCTTGGCCCAGCTGTCCTGATAATCCACCCCCAACCCCCACCCCACATAGATCTTACCGTGACGCGTAACGTGTCACGGTAAGATTTCTGGCTTGCGTGTGAGAAGGCGCGAAGACTACAGACCCACTAGTTCCGCACATTTTTCTGCCAACCAATAAGGAATGAGGGGGGCGGGACCTCCCTCACGAGATGTAAACAGAATGTCCGCCATGTTTCTTCCCCGCTAAGCGAAAGAACTAGACAGACTCAAACCTACGACCATGGCAGAAGCAAACGTTCAATTGGATATGACCGAAGTGGAATTTTTTAATCTAATGTTGGATTCGAACATCCAGGGCTATTTGTTCGAGCCAGAATATAGCGAGGAAGAGTTGAGAGTAATAGAGGAGGAGGAGGCTGCTGCAGCGGTCGCAGCAGCTGAACAGTTGCCTGTTGCAGAAGAACCGGAGCGCGCTGGAGTGAATTGTACAGGGCGGGGCAGCAAGCTGAGCGAGCGCGGTGCATTGTTGGAGTTGGAGGATTTATTGCATTTGAGCATAGAAAAAAAAAAAAACACATAAAAACACTCTTTCTGCCTTTTCTCAGGCTAGGATGAACCGATTTCAATTTTTTTTGCACATTTATACTACATAGAGTTATATACTTTGTATAACCTTCATGTTTCCACCGGGGAGTAATTCTTTAATATTGCCACTTCAGCAGAGGCAGGTTGTAGTGCAGGAAGCACAGCTTTTCAGCATTCTCTCCCTTGAGGGAGCTGCGCTTCTCCTCATATGTTGCCAATAGTACTGAACACCCTCTCACTTGGCACAGAGGAAGGTGGACAGCAAAGGTATCTCCTGGCCAGGCCCGACAGTCCCTTGAAGCGGGAACCGTTGCTCTTCCACCACTCCAGTGGGTTCCCCTTTTTCCGGTCTATGACAGGCTCCCTCATATACCGTTCCAGCTCTTCAATGATCTCCTCTGGTTCCTCGTCCTGAGTGATTGAAGAGAGCATGCTGTCATACTGACCGTCTAGAACAACGTGGGCCCGTTCCTCCTCCACTCTCTGTCTTTTTGGATCTCCCTCTTCTTCACAGGCAGTGTCTCCTTGTGTTTCTGGTGGATTCCTCTGTGCCTCTTCCATTACCCAGGCTTTGGCTTGACCTAGTGTCTCTGTTGACAAGGACCGCTCCTTGTAGCGTGGATCGAGCAGACATGCGAGCACCACCTCTTTTGCCTCTTTCACCTTAGAGAACCTTTTCTCCAGGCTCTCCAGCATGGTCTTTCTTAGAGTCGTGATTCCTCTACTGTTTGGTCCCTCTGACTCGAGCAGACACTTCAGCACTGCTACACAGGGTATGATGCAGGAAGCAGAGGAATCGGCCATGCTCATTTCAAGTGTTATATCTTCCAGTGGTGTCAGGGTCTCCGCCAGGTTTGCTGCCACGTCCCACTCCTCTGCACTTGGACATACAAAATGGCTGTGGTCACTAGAATAGGCTGTGATTGCTCTCTTTTACTCAATCATCCTGGCAATCATATGCAGTGTAGAGTTCCACCTGGTTTGCACTGCCTGGATAATGGAATGGTTAGGAACACCAACCTCTTGCTGAACAACAGAGAGTCGTTGTTGTGCGACCACTGAATGGTTGAAGTGTGTGGCTATTCTTTTTAGTTTCGCCAAAATGTCCCCCACCATCCTCTGGGAGTGGAGGCCATCATTGATCACCAGCTGAAGAGTATGAGCAGTGCAGCTCAGGCCAGGCATTTCTGCAAGTCTCATGCCTTTTATCATGTTTGCGCCGCTGTCCCTCAGCACCAGGTGGACACGCTGTGTGTCAATGTCCCATTCTTTCAGTAAGTTCTGGAAAGTCTCAGCAATATACTCGCCTGTGTGGGACCCAAACATGGCCTTTACATTTACATGGTTCCTACAGCTTAATGCAAGTTAAATTTAAGACTTTTTAAGACCTTTTTAATGCCACTTGAAATGAAATTTAAGACCAACGACGCAATCAACAGAAAAGGAAAAAGGTACTGTCTCGGTGTTCAGACACCACAGTAACTTCAGCGTAGACGTCATGATCCGTATCTGGTCAACCAACAAAATAATCTGTATATGTATCTGTATTCAGATATGAAGCTGGAAATGTACCGGGGCTTATGTCTGAATTTTATTTTTATTTTTTAAATTATTGTCCCTTCAGTGCATCAAATTGATTTAATATTGGCATATAATTAAATAATTAACTGTCTGAGCCCCACTAGCCCTTTGACTGGGGGACATTGAACATTCAGAATCTGAAACAGAACAGAATTACATCACAGTAATTAAATCTGTCCGTTTTATTTTATTTTTTCATCTCTTTCTCCCATTTTATTTTTAACTCGACAAAGTGTTATGATATATCGATCCGAGATCTAATCGATCTATTTTGCCCAATTTATTTCCCTCTACTCTCTCACTCACTCTGTCGCTCTATATCTCCCTTTTTTTCTAACTTTGTTCAATGAATAATTACTTTGGAACAGGAAACAGCGTTTAGTGCTCTACAAGTGATCAACGCACAAAGATGATAGTTTTTTCAGCATATCTCTTAGTTAAACAGATTGTATGAACTAAACAGGCGAAGCCTCACATATCGAATATTTAAAGATCGATTTTGTCTATTTAATGGCATTATACAGCCCGCTGCCTGCTACTAGAGAGACGTGGTCCACGTTCAGAGGTTTGAAATAAATGAAAGGCAGGAAGGGCTGACGGTGACACGGGCTGCAGAAAATTCCAGCGAAGTGGATAGAGACCGCGGGTCACGGAGCCATGCATAAATGCAGCCGGTCTTTCTACTCTCCGCCACGGCAGCGGAGATGAACAGCTGATCGGTGCCACTAAGGCAGCACGCGCTGCGTCAATTTAGCGCTTAATAAATACATACTTTTTCCCCGAATATAGCGAGACGATTCGGGAAGTAAAAATATTCGGATCGATCTCATTATCCGTGCTTTTCCGAATAGCCTACACATGTTCGGATTCGGGCTCATCCCTAGTAGGCGTGCAACCGAACATTGTCTGGAGATTTGGTGCTGCTGTCCCGGTTGTTGATATCGGAGATGGGGGTGGAGGCACGGTAGAAACAAGAGTAGAACAGAACAGGGAAATACCTGGCGTTTGTTGACAGCTTGATTTTGAGGCTTTGTGTTTCGCGCTGTGCATGTACACCGTGCCTCGTATAAATTGCCAGGTACCGGTTTCAGCCAGGCAGAAAAATCCTTGTTGGATAGCCAAATTTTGTTGAATTTACCCATGATGCGGGCTGACTGCTACTCATGCTGCTACTGCTACCTGAACGACGTGCATCTGCTTTGAGTCACGGCCGCAAACAAATGTTTTGTTGGTTCCGCTCTCGTGATTGCGCGACATTAAACTATTCGGCAATTTATTTAAAAAAATTAAATGTTACCTATTATTTTTAGATTTGAGACCAATTACAATAATAAAATCCTACTTACCATGTGTTAACATTTTTAAGACCATTGAAAGATGGATTTAAGACTTTTTAATGCTAATTAAGGCCTTATTTTTAGATTTATGAATTTAAGACTTTTTAAGGATCCGCGGGAACCCTGATTTAACACAACTTGGACTCTCTCCCAGTTCTTGTCAATAAAATGAGCTGTCAAGCTCATTAGAGCCTCAGTGGATCCAGACCAACAGTCAGTAGTACAAGCAATGCTGCTTCCTGCATTTTCCACAGAGAGAAGTTGCTACGAGTCTTATCTGACATCTGTAAAAGGAAAAAAATGTGTGATTAAAAAAAAAGTGGGACATAAATATGCATTGGCTTAAAAAATAAAATTTAAAAAAATGTTTAAGTTACTTGGGGCATTTTGAAACTCAGATATAAAGCATTTTCCATCTGCAAGGCTTATATACAAATTATTTACAAATTATGCATTTATAATAAGCTACCGCAATCAAATGTAAAATACATAAATAACTCCCAATGTGCTGCGCTCGTGAGCAGTGACTAACACGTGTGCACTGAGCAGTATGGTCTCACCGTAAGAGTCTACTGTATAACAAATTAACATGGCCTGGGACCTAAAGTAAAACAGGCACAAACATGCTCAAACAACGCGGCTCGTGTACATTGGTGAGGTGAGCGCGCAGCTGCCTGCGTGAGCGTGCTTTCATGTTGTTCGGTAAAATTCAATCTCCTCTTTTTGACTCCGGCTAAAGTTGTTAGTTAGCAAGGCTAGGTTAGCTTTACTGTATTTGAAGGGTAGTGGGGGGTTAGGTGTACTTTTCCTTTTATTAAGCACGACCTACATGTTTAAAAGGACCAATTGTTCATTACACAAACTAGTTATAAACTTACCGTGGGGGGGGGGAACTCTGCTCGGTTTATCCAATGAGCTCAGCACATTCAAGCTAGAATGGAGTAGGACTCTGCAGGATACTAATCGCAATATTTAAAAAAATCAGTTGTAATCGGCATCTTTTTGGCTGATGTTGATTATTTTCAAAAAGGCTATAATAGGCCGATTAGATTGGCAGGCCGATGAATCGGTCGGGCCCTAATTATCGCGTTGGTTGTTTATGCGATTGTTACGTTCATAACACTAGAACCTCACTAGGGCTGTCGCGATGAAGGAATACCCAGTGCGGTGAGTCAGGGTGGCTAAACCGTGCGGTATGCGATATAATTGCTCCACCCCTTTTTATAGGTCTATATTTATTAAGCCAACTTGTTTGTACCGTATTGGTCCGAATATTAGACGGGTTTTTTTCCCCATTCAGCATAATAATAATAATAATAATAATAATAGGCTATATTTAATATATACAGCGCATTTCTCGGACTCAAATCGCTTAACCCTTATGCCCCGTTAAAAAAAAGTTACACTGGGACCGCTTCGTACATTTTGTGTATTTTGACCTTTAAACTGCATTAAAATGATGAAAGATCAATTTTTTTTCACAATTTTTTTTTCCATTTTTTTCATGAAGGGGTTGTTATTCAATTCATGTTGTGATTTAATAAATCACAAATAAAAATTAACCCTTTAGATGCCATTTTTGATCATATACCACTAACCGCTTTTTTGAAAAATACACATAAATTCAATTTTCAAATCTTTTTTTTTACTTTGATTATTATTAGTATCACCGGCTCACCCATCTGAATGATAGGTGAGAAAATTATATTTGGTGCATTATTACTTTTTGTTTAATGTCAGATTGAATAAAAAAGTTACACTGGGACCGCTTCGTACATTTTGTGTATTTTGACCTTTAAACTGCATTAAAATGATGAAAGATCAATATTTTTTCACAATTTTTTTTCCATTTTTTTCATGAAGGGGTTGTTATTCAATTCATGTTGTGATTTAATTAATCACAATTAAAAATTAACCCTTTAGATGCCAGTTTCGATCATATACCACCAACCGCTTTTTTGAAAAATACACTAAAATTCAATATTCAAATATTTTTTTTTAACTTTGATTATTATTAGTATCACCGGCTCACCCATCTGAATGATAGGTGAGAAAATTATATTTGGTGCATTATTACTTTTTGTTTAATGTCAGATTGAATAAAAAAGTTACACTGGGACCGCTTCGTACATTTTGTGTATTTTGACCTTTAAACTGCATTAAAATGATGAAAGATCAATATTTTTTCACAATTTTTTTTCCATTTTTTTCATGAAGGGGTTGTTATTCAATTCATGTTGTGATTTAATTAATCACAATTAAAAATTAACCCTTTAGATGCCAGTTTCGATCATATACCACCAACCGCTTTTTTGAAAAATACACTAAAATTCAATATTCAAATATTTTTTTTAACTTTGATTATTATTAGTATCACCGGCTCACCCATCTGAACAATAGGTGAGAAAATTGAATTTGGGGCATTATTACTTTTTGAATAATGTCAAATTGAATAAAAAAAGTTAGATTTCTACCATTGACTTGCATTATAAGAAAACTTTTTGGCAACCCGCCTTTAAATTAAAGTGAAACATTTTTTTTTGCCTCTGATTTCCCATATTACTGCAGAAAACACAATGCAATTGGGTAAAATGAAAGAGAATAGTAAAATTTACCCATTTTATCACCTCTTTTATCATCAAAATATGAATTTTTATGATGAAAACCACTCACTAAAACTACAAAATAACAGCTTTTTTTTTTTTTTTTTAGTGTGTGAGTGTGTGTGTATGTGTCTGTGTGGTGTGTGTGTGTGTGTGTGTGTGCATGTGTAAGTGCATGTGTGTGTGTGAAAGTGTGCTTGTGTGTGTGTATGAGAGGAGAGAAATTACAAGGGGTACAGATTTGCAGCCCTAATATCGTATGACACATGCAAACACACACACCCCCCCCCCCACACACACACATACACACACAATCTTATTTTGTCATGGACATGCAGACAACAGTCCCCCCCATCCATATCCAAACACATTTGACATTTTTCTTTAGATTTGTTGTCGCAGTGGCCAGTATTCCTGAAATTTTTTAAAATTATGAAAAATCCTATTTTTTTTCAGGTTTGTGTCATGAGGCAAGTTTTCCCCCAGTAATACACCATATGAAATTCATAAATCAACTAGATAATAGTTAAAACCTAAAATGTGATGCCTTACCTTCAAAATGAATG
Organism: Ammodytes dubius; assembly: GCA_026122265.1. NCBI lineage: Eukaryota > Metazoa > Chordata > Actinopteri > Uranoscopiformes > Ammodytidae > Ammodytes > Ammodytes dubius. The sequence continues at coordinate 1,205,393 of CM047512.1, read as the reverse complement.
CAAAACATTATATAAATTCTGATTTTATCTTGGCATGTCCAAGGAATCAAAAATACTGGTTTTATGGCTTTCTATGAGTTTACGAAATGGCATCTTTTTAGACAAGGATTTCAGTGTATTTGATTTGAGTACACACAGACACACTCCTGGATTTTTTTTTTTAACTTCAACCATTCTGACTAAAAGATGTGCTCACTAACTACACATCAAAACAATTTTATTGTATTTTTTAAATTTTTTAACTGGTTTGCAGCCATGAATTACACAAGGATGCCAATTTGTTGTAAAGGGTCACCATAGAGGTCAGGGGGGGGGGGCTAAAACGGGGCATTTTTTTTATTGACCTTATTTTTACATAACCTTATCAAGTTTACTACAGAAAAATGGGAAATTACAGTCAAAAATATTTTTCACTTTAATTTTAAGGGGGGTGTCAAAAAATGTCGTTATAATGGAAGTCAATGGTACAAATCGTGTAGTTAGCGGTCCCAGTGTAACAAAAACATCTCACACAGTCAAAATGAAGTGGAAATGGATGAAACTCAGAATATCAAAACTTCATTGTAAAACACACCTCCTTACCAAATTTTATGGCTAGGGGACAATCACAGCCAAAATTATCTCAAAAATGCAACCCCAGATACACAAATCTCCACCAACGGGGCATAAGGGTTAACATAGCTTCAGTTGTGTTTATTTTATATATCGGCTGTAAACTGAAACTAATGGAGATCCTTCCAAACGACAACTGTAACGTGCCCCGGTTATCATTTCAGCCTTAAACCACGGCGTTTATAGCTTTCGTTTCAGCACTAGGCTATGTGATTAACTATGAGCATTAAATAAATGTTGCGTCTCAGATGCCGAGGACAGCAGCGAGGATGACCGAACCAGGGCATCGAGAGATGAGAGCGATCACAGCGGAGCAGAGGAATAAAGTCTGTAGTAAACACATCAGAGTTCGGTCTATTTGTAGTACTTTTCATTTGCAATGAAGGAAAGTGTTTTATTAAATGTTCGTATATGATTTTAATAAATAAAATCAATTTTCTTTTAAAAACAAAATCTGGTCATCAAATCTTTTTTCCAAATATGAGTTTTGAAAAACGGGGTTCGTCACCTTTTATAACAGGTCCATGGACGTCACGTGCGGTTGTTGCAGTGACCGCCCATGCTCTGCGATTGGCTTGAACATATTGCAGTATTTCATCTGTGCGGTTATCGCGACAGCCCTAAACCTCACCTATTCAAATACTACTGTATAAAACCCCTATCTACAAATATGCAAATTAGGTGATGACGTCATCTGGCGACTTCTAGCGACTTTTTGGACAGCCAATAGCTACTTTCCTTACTGAAGAGTTGGCAACACTGTGTGGGGGCACGGTAGAAACGAGAGCAGAACAGAACTGGGAAATACCTGGCGTTTATTGACAGCTTGACATTGAGGCTTTGTGTTTCGCGCTGTGCATGTGGGACTCCACTGCTTTGATTCCCATCTTGCCGAGCTTGAAACATATCTTGCACAAAATACACCGTGCCTCATATACATTGCCGGGTACCGGTTTCAGCCAGGCAGAAAAATCCTTTTTGGATAGCCACATCTTGTTGAATTTACACTTTACTGCTACTCATGCTGCAACTGCTCAGCTACTGCTAGCTTAACGACGTGCACCTGCTCTGAGTTACGTCCGCAAACATATGTTTTGTTGGTTCCGCTCTCGTGATTTCGTTGCGACATTACTGCAATTCGGTAATGTATTTATTTAAAATAAAAATAAATGTTACCCATTATTTTTAGATTTTTACAATCATAAAATCCTACTTTCCACATGTTGAAATTTAAGACTTGAGAAAGATGGATTTCAGACTTTTTAATGCTAATTAAGGCCTTATTTTTAGAGTTATGGATTTAAGACTTTTTAAGGATACGCAGGAACCCTGGTCATTGAAAGTGGATCACTATTTGACCTGCTGAACGACATTGCTGTATTCATCAGGGAATCATACACAAGAGTGAGTGTGTGGGAGACCGAGAGCCAGGACAAGAGGCACAAACGCATCTCAACAATTGGAGAGACGAGATGGTGGGCTAAACATCATGCCCTGAGGAAAGTTTTCGGAAACTTTGGCAGACCTGATAGCGGCCTTTTTGTTGAAGTGGTGTCCACACTTTCTGCCATAATGAAGCTGAAGACACTTGCATCAAATGCACGAAACTAGAGCTGAAACGATTCATCGATTGATTCGAATAATTCGATTACAAAAAATGATCGATGAATTTTTCTTGCCTCGAGTCATCGTTTATTTAATTTTACAGCTGAGGTCACGGTTTTCCGCACGGACCATTTTTAGTGTGACACAACCGGCGCATACGTCACCCACAGAACGGACAGACGCGGCATGTTTTTGACTTGCGATACTACTGTTATACTGTCCCTCCAAGGATGTTATTTCGGGGGTTAACACCCTCACTTCTACCGGCAGTGTGTCTGCATTATCTCGTTTGTGCGCACACACACACACACACACACACACCCGGACTCGTTCATTGCTTCACTTCTTTATTGACACACACGCTACCGCTCGCCTCTCCTCGCTCACACACACACACAGACACACACACAGACACAGACAGACAGACAGACAGACCCGGACTCGTTCATTGCTTCACTTTATTGACACACGCTACCGCTCGCTCTCCTCGCTCACACACACACACAGCCGCTCGCTCACTTGCGCTACTCGGTCTCCTAACACTACGATAGACACCCGCCAACAATTTAGAACAAGAAAAGTCCTCCACCTCAGACGACCCATCTGTGTGGCATATGAGCTCACTGTGTAGCGACAGTGCCGTTACACTTTGTGTCACTCGATTTTTCAAGGAAGTCATGTCATTCAGATCTTCCTGAGTGACAGCTAGCAGCTAGCCCCCTCCTTCACAGACACCGCGCGCCCCCCTCCCTCCCGAATGTCGGCCAGCTGATGTCGGAATGTTTAAAAACAATGGTTCTAAAACAGAATTCAGAATCCATGGTCTGAAAGCATTTTTCAAAATCGTGCAGTAGCATTTATGCAGAGAACCCCATCTCAGGATTTGTTTTTAAAGCCAGAATGTGTGAAAACTATGCATGGGCTTGTTCCAAGTTTCCAAGCTTATGTTGTTCCTGAATTGCAAAGGTAAAAACTTGTAGTTCTGAAAGTGAAGTAAATGCTTACTTAAACCCAAGAATGTATGGCACATAAATTCACTTAATTTATCTGTCAACATTGTTATTTCTCATGGTACAAGTACAGACTAATAAACAATGGGAAAGTAACTAAATTGGTACTTTTGGTAGAAAATATGGTTTGCTACTCCATGCATTTTTTTAAATAAAAAATGTTGATTTTTCAAAAAAGGAAACAAATTTGTTGTTCATTGGTTGTTGGTTAATTGACATGTGTTATTTTCTCATGTTTATTTATAATTACTTTTCAATTAAGCAATGTATGTTTTATCCGATTACTCGATTAATCGATGGAATAATCGGTAGAATAATCGATTACTAAAATATTCGATAGCTGCAGCCCTACACGAAACAAAGCCAGAGGATACAGAGACGGCTTACTTCGATACGAAACTGTGCTCACAGCTCAGTTATTCCTCCGGGTGTTCAACTCACCACTGTCAAAATACCTACAGACCGGAGGAATGGACATCCTCTCAGCACATAGGATGGTCACCACAACACAAGATTCGCTTACAAAGATAGCAAGAGATTTCCCGGCTGTCAAAGATGCAGCTGACTGTTTTGTCCATTGGGCAAATGAAAAGCTAGAGGAGTGGGATGAACTAGATTTGGAAGTGGAGGTTGCACTACCTCAGAAAAGGTTGAAGAACAAGAAAGTCTTGCCAGGAGAGATGGCCCAGGATGAAAGCCTCAGTGATTCAGAGAAGGACTGCGGGTCCGAGGCGGCGGTGTAAATTTCCACAACATTCGCCCATTAGAATACGCCCGATGTCCAAAAACTCCGGAACACCTCACGGTAAAGCTGGCACTGCTTAACGCGAGGTCTGTTTCATCTAAAACGTTCATTCAGAAGGACTTCTTCATTCAACGACAACTGGATATTCTATTTTTAACCGAGACATGGACAAGCGCTGGGACCGGTGAGTCATCAGTTTTTGGTGAAATCTGTCCAACAAACTGCTCATTCATTAGCACGCTTAGGAGCACTGGAAGGGGTGGCGGCATTGCAATGATTTTTTAAAAAACTATTTTAAATTACTGATGCTACCTGTTGGGACTTATTCCACTTTCTAAATCCAGTGCGTAAAAGTGGAATCCAATACAACCCCCTTAGTGTGCGCCTTGGTCTACAGGCCTCCTAAACCAAACAAAGACTTCATTAAAGAGTTCACAGACTTTTTATCTGATGTTTTCACATCGTATGATCGCTTGTTGATTTTAGGTGATTTCAATATCCATGTTTGTTGTCCGGATAAACCCCTGGTGAAAGAGTTTTGCCATGTCATTGATTCGTTTGGTCTGTTGCAACACATTAATCAGCCTATACCATATACTTGGTCACACCCTTGATTTAATTCTGTCATATGGGTTTTCTGTAGCCTGGCACCACTCGCCTACTACTTCCGCTCAATTTTAATTTCCCTTCAGTAGTCAGTCTGGGTATGCGGTATATTCTTAGGTTTTCTCCAGACAGATTTCTGCCGGTCCAATCAGCGAACAGAAGGAGTGGCTCAGAAGCCGGCGCATGACATGGTTGGTTGGCAGATCCAGAGTGGCACTGGGCAGATCCAATAGTTTTAAACTTCAACAGACACCCACCTTCAAGTGAGTTAACGTTTGTCAATTGAGCGATTCCAGACCTTCTGTACAAATGAAATGAAGTACGATGGTCTGGTAGAACCAGGCTAGGTTTTCTGTTGACAATGTGCTTATTGAGGATGCGTCGATCTCTGACCATAAACCCATTGTGTTTAATGTTAACCTACCAAACCCTCTGTCTGTAGATAAGTCCCCAGGTCGCTTGTCTCGTTACATTAACTCTCTCACTGCTAGTCATCTCTCTGAATGTTTCCTGAGTAATGATGTGGCTAGCTCCATTTCTACTGCAAATGAGCTTCCTGGCAGCATTGATGACCTAGTGTCCCTATTTAACTCATCTTGCTCTAACATTTTAGATTCTATTGCTCCCCTTAAACTCAGACATCCTAAACCTAAGTCACAACCCTGGCTTGATGACACAACCCACTCCCTCAGGCAGGCTTGTCGTAGAGCTGAGCGGAAATGGAATAAGGATAGACTTAGGCTCAATCCCAATTCACCCCTTCGCCCTACCCCTTAGCCCTACCCCTCCGAATTGCGCGTTCACGTGAAGGGGTAGGGGTGTCCCAATTCCCTCTGGAATCAAGGGGTAGGCGTAGGCGTAGGGCCAAACGGAGATTTTCTGGACCCACACTCCAAACGAAGGGTTAAAAGAAATTTCCCCGAAAGCGGTGCCGTGTGTCAACGGAAATGGATGGGAAGATTGACAGCCGCGAATGTAAGTTGTTTCCTCAGTTAGTAAAGTACTGAAAATAACGATTATCACCGTATTATCTTAGTTTTACCATGTATGCTTCGTGGTTATGTTGTTTAGTGGATCAAGATTGTCAAAAAAGATCGCTAGTAACTAGCTAACAACACATAACAGTCATTAGCAGGAGCCGTTGACGCCCCCTTTCAGGCTACACAAACACACACACACACACACACACACACGTGCATTACATGATAGCAACGCTAACATAAAAAGTAAATAATTACATGATAAACCATACTATGGACCTGTGTGTCTGAAATAAAGTTTCAGACACACATTTAAATTGATGGGTGGATGATTGGGGCTTGTGTGTGTGGGTGGGTGTAAAGCAGGAGCTCAAAAACCTAATCTAATCTTCCATCTAATTTTTTTCTTACTTTTAGGAGAGCCAAACATTGAAAAGGCATCTACCTCTGTCTCCTCTCCTGTGACATCTGCCTGCGCCTCCTTTTCCACGGCCACCTCAAGCCCCTCAACTTCTCCACCAAAAAAAAATAAATAATAATAATAATCCAATCCTATTTTGGAGTTCCTTGCTGAGGAAAGCTCGCTTTTTAAGATTGTTTGAAAGGATGATAGAAAAAATTATAAATTCTTGTATTCCTGCGCTTTGTATATCAGTGATTCTTGAGAAGTGGGACAAAACAGGGTGCAATGTTGAAAAAATACAAACCCTATGTTTAGGCAAATTAAATTACATGTATGTATCCAACATATACTGAGCTAAGCTTTGACACAACCTCCCAGCTTTTGTCCTTTTTATCCAAATGGGCTTTTTAGCTTGCTATTCCTTACTTTGTGTCAACTCCGTCAGACACCAAAAAACACAAATTCATTTTCCCTCAATTTATGCTAGACCCATGAGATCACAAATATTCACCAAAACTGATAGAGGCCACAAAAAATATTTTCAAAATGTATATGAATGTAAAATAATAGAGTTTTTCTAGTAGCCATTTGGTTTTTCTGGAGTTTCAAGATTTTTAATGTAAAATATTCTAAAACTACAACACTTATCAGAGCCTGTCTGACTCTAATGTACTCTGCAGAGGTATAATGTGACAAGAGGTCCTTCATTGTAACAGCTGCCCCTTATTTTGGCTGATTTTATTACATTTTAATGGATTGTCTGACGGTGGTGACAAAAACCATATAAAACATGAATGTGTTGAAGAAAAACTGTTTTTATTGATATGAGAGATTATTTAGTGTTGCTTTTGATGAAAAAAGCACTTTTTAAATCATTAAAGTACATTTTTAATAGGTTTTATTGCATATGAAAGATTGAAACCTTCTCTGTGGAGACACTGTTTTGGACGTCATGTGAAGATAACAAGTGTCATATATTTTATATAATAACGATAACAATTCAATTTAAGGGGATAATTGTGCTCCAGACATTCTATTCTTAATCCCTAATACCATTTTAAATTTTAAATATTTTTATTTTTAAACATAACAGCAGTTACATATGGAAGACGGCCTTTTGTCCCAGTTCTCAAGAATCACTGATGTATTTATGTATTTATTTATTGTCACTTGTATCATCAATATAATTTTGTTTGATATTTTTATTTATTGTCCCTTTTCAATTGTTAATAAAAAATGATTGATTATAACAGATTGTGATCATTGATACCTTATCCACTAATGTAGATAGTAGTTACATGAAGGGGTAGGGATGTCCCATTTCATAGGGGTAGATTTTCCTCCCTACCCCTTCACACTCCGTTTGGAGGGCCAAGGGGTAGGGGTAGGGGTGAAAAGGAGAAATGGGATTGGCCCTTACCATCTCTCTTGACATTTTCAGAAATTCATTAGCGGCCTTCCAGACAGCAGCTAAGAAAGCCAGAGCCAAACATTTCTCAGATATTATTAACAAACAGACCGAAAATCCTTTTTAGTACCATCAACTCAATTATTAACCCCAAAGTCTCCCCAGAGGTCGAATCATCCACAGGTATTTGTGAAACTTTTTTAAGGTTTTTTATTGATAAAATAGAAAACATAAAACTGTCTTTTACCCCCTCTGCTTCCAGCACTTTACCGTGTCCCCCAGCTGTTACAGCTATATTTGAACAATTTTCACCAGTGACCCTTGATGATCTGAGAGATATTATCAAGCACATGAAACCTTCTACATCCCCCAATGATGCTATGCCCTCTCAGATAATCAAAGACGCCTTTGAAACCATCGGTCCGAGCATTCTGATCATTATAAACACTTGCCTTGTCTCTGCCACTGTTCCCTCATGTTTCAAGCACGCGGTTGTCCAGCCGTTGCTTAAAAAACATAACCTGGATGTTAATTGCCCAAATAACTACCGTCCAATATCGAAACTACCATTCATCTAAAAAATTCTTGAAAAAGCAGTCCTCTCAAGTATTGCCATTTCTCAACTCTGCCAATGTCTTGGAGCCCTTTCAGTCTGGCTTTAAGGCACGCCACAGCACTGAAACGGCTCTGCTAAAAGTGTCTAATGACTTACTCCTCACGCTAGACACAGGTGAAAACGCCATCTTAGTCTTATTAGACCTCAGTGCTGCCTTCGATACAGTCGACCACCCCACTCTTCTAGCCCGTCTCCAGTGGGTTGGTATAAGGGGCTCAGCTCTGCAGTGGTTCTCCTCCTACCTCTCCCATAGATCCTTTTCAGTGTCCATAGGTCAGCACTCCTCCTCCTCTGCCCCGCTGTATTGTGGGGTCCCTCAAGGGTACATCCTGGGTCCAATCCTGTTTTGTTTATATATGCTCCCACTGGGGAATATAATCAAAAAATATAACCTGTCTTTCCACTTTTACGCCGACGACTCACAATTATATCTCCCTCTGAGATCCGGGGACTTCCTTCAGATGCTCCAAGGGTGTCTCAAGGAGATAAATGACTGGATGGGGGATAATTTCCTTCAGCTTAGCAAAACAGAAGTCATCATCTTTAGCCGCTCCAAATTCAAAAACCCATCTTCACTGACCTAGGTAGTCTAACCCCATTCATTAAACTATCCGCTAGAAATCTGGCCGTCATTTTTTATTCTGAGCTGTGCTTTAAAAAGCAAATCTCATCTGTAGTGAAGAACAGCTTCTACCAGCTCAGAACCATCTTTAAAATAAAGCACTCCCTATCATATCACAACCTTGAAATAGTTATCCATGCTTTCATAACATCACGGCTGGATTACTGTAACTCCCTCTACCTTGGTCTCCCTCAGTCCCTCATATCACACCTCTAAATAGTTCAGAATGCAGCAGCAAGACTGTTGACTGGGTCAAAAAAGTGGGAACACATCACACCCGTTCTTGCTTCCCTTCACTGGCTACCAGTACAACAACGGATCATTTTTAAAACAGTTCTCATGGTATTCAAAGCCCTCAATGGTCAGGCTCCATCTTATATAGCAGACCTTTTACACTCCCACTCAGCCCCTAGGTCCCTAAGATCCTCAAATAAGGGTCTTCTCCACATCCCCCGATCCAGACTCAAACAAAAAGGTGACCGGGCCTTCGCAGTAGCGGCTCCACGCTTGTGGAACCAACTGCCACCTGACCAGGGGTGGGCAGAGTAGCCAAAAAAATTACTCAAGTAAAAGTAAGTTACTTTAAGATTATAATTACTCAAGTAGAAGTAAAAGTACTATAAAAATTATTACTCGAGTAAGAGTAAAAAAGTATGCAGTGAAAAGACTACTCAAGAGTACAAGTAGGCCTACTGAATTACTCCGGATTTATTTTTGAAATATACAGAGCAACACAAACGGTACAGAATAGACACGAACATAATATAAAACAGTAATGTTCAAATAAAGATATGTTAAATAACATAATTTAAAATAAAACAATAAATAGATAATAACCCTTGAACTCAAACAATAATAAATTAATTATCTGCCAAATTAAATACATCACCCTTCAAATAAAATGATAATAAATTAGGCTTGTCCAAAATTATATTAATTAAAACCAATACACTTATAACACTGTTGCAATTGTTTTGCACATACACATTTTAAAACAAATTCCTACAATATGTCACTGGCCCTGAGAAAATTATCTAGGTTGTGTTTAGCCCCAAAAATATAAAACACACAAAATTAAACTTCGTTACACATCAAAACCTGCTGGCACACTCACTTAACGTATGAAACTACAGAGTGGCTGAACAAAGAGACAACTCTCAGACTCTCACACAGTCAGACTGGGGCATGCGAAGTGAGTAGGCTACAGGGAGAACAGGACATGTGTCAAAGAAGAACAGTGTCTCTGTAATTGCGAGTGTGTGGGAGTCTGTGTCAATGCGATTGTGAGTGTGTGATTGTTATTTTGTGAGTTAGTGTGATTGAGAGCTTGCGAGTGTGTGAGTTGGTATTTGAGGCCAGGGTGTGGCTATTGCTCCTCGGAATCAGCGGTTTCTTCCATTTTCTCGACTCACCCAGATAGTCGGTAAAATATGCGTTTTAACCTACATGGCACGGCCACGGACACAACATCGGGGGTAAGTCTGCGGTCTCATTGTTTCTTCTGGAGGGTGCTCTGGCTGAAATCTTGTACACCCATAAGTGTCGGTTGGCCCCCTCTTTTTTGTCGAACCCGATCCAGAGGCACGGTGGCGCGCAAAGCTTCCTTCACGGTTCACATTCTCGATGCGGTTCTTCACCTGAATCAAAAGTGAAGTGTAGCCTCCGCCCAAAAGTGACCCGTCTGAGGTCATATCCGCAAAGCTCTTCGGGTACTGCCGAATGATATTGCGTATTACAGTGAGCCACTGTGAGCGAGTTGGGTTTGCCTCACGCTTTCTCATCTCATCCACAACTACCCGTACCATCTGGCGTCGGTCAACTGGTTTGGGTATCTTGCCGTCTACAATTGCGGATCTGATTCCCTGCGGCATTTGTCCCCAAGGGACCTGGAATGTTTCTGGCCAAGACAAGAAGTTTTCGGAGCTGAATGACCGGTATCAATTCAGCGATGTCTTCCGGCAGCACATAGTTCAGGTCATCTTTGGACTCCAAGCCAGAGCTCAGAAGCTTGGTGATTATTTGCCACTGGATGTCTTCCGGGAGGTTGGGCAAAGTTTTGCCAATAATGTCCTTTATTTCTTCAGTGAAGTTACTCATTCTGCAAGAAAGGCAAAGAATGGTGAAGAACTACTATCAAGGTGCCATGGAGAAGGTACCCAGGCAAGGGGTAGTAATCTAAAAGATTATCCTGATTAATACAACAGTAGCTTGTCTTCATCAGTTTGAGGCTGTAGACACCCATTTCAGGCAGACGCATAGCTTTATATTTTTCAGCAATAAAATACACTGCTGAATCCTTATGGACCAAAACCACTTTGATTTTTCCAATAACAAGCCCCTCGTCATCATCATGGATCACAATAAATGTGTTCTTTTTATATTGTGTACCCTTCACGATGACCTCTTGGCTACCAGAGTGTTAACAGCCTCAAAATTATAATGAGCAACTGCCCCTCTGATTTCATCATTGTAGTCACCTGAGAAAAACTGCGTCCCCTTCTCCACTGAAACCGCTGGGGGGGAAAGGCTTGTAGAAGCTGATGTCTCTCTGCAAGAGTAGAGCATGGATTCTTAAAGTTATGCAATTTCCTCAAGCACTGTTTGAAATATGTGTGTTTGCTCTCAAATCTTAATGTCCAAAGACGAATAAGTGGCCCAAACTGGATAACGAGCTCTGGATAATGACTGACGTAATGGTGTTTGGGCTTAAGTGGATGGTTAGGAAAGGCTTGCTTTCGGCAATGCAAATATTCATCAATCAATACTCTCAAATAGGCAATTTGGCCAGTAGAAATGGCTGGCGCACAAATGAGGTCAACAATTTCTCGAAGTTGTAACACCAACTGCCATATTTCATTGTCACCTGGATTTTCGATTTTTTTCTCCAATCAGGACAGGCAATATTCTGAGAAAACACCAATTTTGCACAGCATGGCCACCAAGTTTTACTCCCTCTGGATGAACTTCACAAGGTTTGTCATTAGCATCCTTACCAAGATACTTGAACTGAGTTATATTACGATTTAACTCAAGATAGCTAAACTGTTTATCCACCTTTATAAGATGGTTAATGTACAATGCCAGATCAGAGGACACTACACCTTCAAACAGATCATGGCCAAGGCATGGAGGTAACCCTGGCTGACATACATGAAAGTGTGTGAGCGTATTAAACACAGAGTCAAATTTAACACCTCCACTACATGAAGACTGTTCTTCACTGGTCTGGACATGATCACAGTACGACTGCTTTGTGCGAAAAGTGCCCTGGATAAGAGGATCTGCATGGAATGATGTTCTGTTGATCTCGCAATATCTGCAGAAGTGTGTACTCCTGCTGAAATTCTCAACAAACCCTCCTATGTTATGTGAGCCAAGGTTGTCACCTGCAATAGCACACAAAGCTCCTTTGTAGACGACTCCATCCGACAGAGTTACACCATTTCGCTCAAGATCCTTAAGATCATTAACCATGGAGCCCATAACCAAGTCTTGACCAAAATACTTAAAGTCCTGTTCTCTACAGAGAAGAACAAGTTGCATGTGATCAATGCTCGATCTGTTGTGTGGCATTATATCTGCGAGAGTGAGATACACTGCAAGTACCTTGTGTTTTTTCCTCCCAGATCCCAGTGGGTTGACAACCTCAAATGCATCCAGGGGCCTATTGCATAAAACTAGGATAAGGGATTAACCTAGGATTTTTCGGTTATCCTGGCTTGCGTTAGCCATGATCCGGTTGCATAAAAGCGGAGGGACATAAGTTACCCTGGAGATTCATCCTTGATAAACTTATTCTGTTGCCTGACTGGCTCAGTCAGCTGTCAGCTGAAGGTGTATTAACAGTTATTCCATGATCTTCTGTGTAATGCTTAAGTTTCAATAACCTGTTTTAAAGTACCATATAAAAGACTGCATTGTCATTTAGTTAAATAGTTCTTCTTTTTTATTATTTAACCTGAACCATTTATAATTAACTTAATTATAATTACATTAAGATGAAATTATATAAATTATAATAATTTATGTGATAGTCTGTTCATATTGCGGGCTATATTTATACAATTGATTATCGATGGTAGATGACGTTGCAAATGTGGGTCAAATAAATTCACTTTGTACTTATAACTATATCGAGGTGCATCTAAAACAAAATTAAATATCTATGAAAGTTTCCTTTTTTCTGTAATTTAATTCAAAAAGTGAAACTTAAATATGTTCTAGATTCATTACACATTAAGTGAAATTAATCTAGAATAAATAATCATCCAGGCGGCAGTGGCGAAGTGGGTAGGAAGATTGCCTCTGGAGTGCAGGGTCGGAGGTTCGATTCCCCGCCTACCCGCCACATGTCGAAGTGTCCCTGGGCAAGACACTGAACCCCAAATTGCTCCCGATGGTTCAGGGAGCAACACTCATACTGCCATCGGTGTATGAGTGTAAAGCGCTTTGGGGCTGAGAAAATCGGCTAGAAAAGCGCTATATAAGTCAAGTCCATTTACCATCCAAAAAGAAGGCCTGACATATTTCACTTTGTGTAATGAAAGTTTCACTTTTTGAATGGACTTTCCATGATATTCTATTTTTTAAATGCACCTGCAGACTGCTCACTGTCAACTATTTTATCATAAAACAATGCAGGGACATCAAAATTAGCTGGCAGAGATGACATCCCCTGTATAAAATGAACTGCCCCCTGACTTACGGTTTAAACTAGCAAGGCATTGTGGGAAAATGGGCCGTCTTTTACATTTTTACATCAGTAAATCTGTGTTCGATCTCTGGGTCTACTTCTGAAAGCTGTGGGCTGGCACTTAACAGAATGACTTACACCTGGCTTGACAAAGCGGCTCCTTTACATCCTGGATTGGCGTTTATGCAACTGACTAATCCGAAGTGCCCAGGCTAGACTTTGTCAAGGCTGGCTTTATCAATCATCCTTGATGTCTTTATTCCACTTTTATGCAATAGGCCCCTGATATAGGATCAAGCTCAGTGATGAGCTTTCTGTTTGGAAAAACACATTCTCTGCAATAGTTCTGCCATCCCACACATCCCGAAGAATATCTTTAGAAGCCATTCGGGAGTGTACTTGCTTATATTGTTCCTGCATTGACTCACAACGGAAGAGAGATTCAATCGTTTTTTTAATAGGCACATACTGAGCAAAACACTCTTTGCCTGCCTCATTCTGACCTAAACGTATCTGAACTGGCTCAACATAATTGAAGCTGTTCTTAAAAACAGTTTTTCTCTTCTGGTCAGTTTTCAATGCCTAAGTGTTGCAGGCCCTAAACAGATCCTCAGTTTTCAAGATGTCGATCACATTGCATGTGTCAGCTTCAGAAACACCAAGTGTAACCAACTTCTTTTTCAGTTTGAACATCAAATGTGATTGGCTCATATTGTGTATTTCCTGAAAATCTTCAATAATTGTCTGTATGACAGAGGCTGGAAGCAACAACTTTGCTTGCAATTTCAGATAAAACAGGGCTATGTCAAGAACTGAGATTCATCAGCATTTTCTGCATAAACCTCTGATAGCTCATCACCTGCATCAAGGTGTGGGTCAATCTGTACGTCAGAATGATCGTGTTGATCGTCCTGAGGGATGCCAGGATTCACAACTGAATCAACTAGATTTTCCTCAACACCATGTTTATGTTTCCTACTCATGTGTGACGTGAAGGTTGATAAAACTGTAAAGCTCTTATCACAGTCTTTATAAGGACAAGCAACTGTTTTCCCCTCCTTGATGTGAGTTTTCAAATGAGAGTAAAAGGCCTTCATATTCTCACACCTTGCACTGCAGAAGTCAACATGACATGTTAGTTCAACTACAGCACACAACCGAGGCCTAACCACACAGTTGTCTTTATGTCTATACTGCCCTACAAAGGCAAAAGACCTTAACTCACCAGAGTGTAGAACTGAGAAAAATGAGTTCAAAGTTATTTTGTTGTCCTGCCAAATCAGTTGTAGGTAGATTATTGACAATTTGGCATGTTATAGTATGAAAGGGAAGTTGTTTATCCCCCAAAAAATCTAAGATTTTAACTTGACCTTTGACCCTTGTTCGGAAGTTATTGTATTCTGCCTTTGTATTATCTACAAAAAAAATAATGAGTTTTCAAAGGCAAAAGACCTTAACTTCTATTCTATTGACAATTTGGATTTGAATCACTCTATATCAGCTCTTCCTGTGACAACAATAATAGCCTTAAAATAACATTTAGTGAGTTTTATCTATTTAGGCATATTACTACATAATTTGAATAAAAAAATAAATAAAATGAGAATTTTAAGGCGAGACACCCCAGGCGAATAGGATAACAATGTTAATGTAGATATCATCATGATACTTTGCCAGTTGATTACTGACATTAAAACAATTATCTTTTATATTACATTTTTTCTTTAATCTCTTAATAAACATGCAAATATGGCAATATGTAACCAATTATGGGTAATGTGTCTTTTTTTTTCAAACAAAAATCTAAATGTTGGATAAAGCCAGAGTTCAAATCTTTTACCACATATTAGTTTTAAAGTTTTTACACAACAGATTTGGATACAGGCTTTTTTCATTTAATAAATAAAAAAAGGTACATAATAATGTACATGTCTTCAAAATGCTTTTCCAGCATTTTTCTTTTTATCATAAATCAGACATTAAACAATAGCCTATATTAACAAATCCTTGTGACAAAACCTTGTGTATTAAGGGCTTTGACCTTTTATGGGTGTCACTTTAAGAGCAGTTGCTCTCGTTTTATAGTACGTCACGTGTGAGCTTAGTTTTGTTTTCTGCCGTGTGTGTCCATGGTGTGTCCAAGTGAGAGCTTCATGTCAGCGTGCACCAGCTGGCTCAACTTATATCTGGCTGTTTCCCGTGTTCCTGTGAATATTCCGGGTATTAAGTTATTGATAAAGTAAGTACCTGCTGCTTTGTTTTCTTTATTGTGAGTTTCATCACACATTTGTGTGTGCCAGTTTGATGTTAAATGTCCTTGGTTTTAAGCTAAGTTAAAGCGGCGCTGTTTAGGTTGCTATGGTATTTAATTGATAGCTTTCCATGTGAGAGGGAAATGTCCGGCACATGCAATGTAACCATTCTGACCTGCAGGCGGCCCGATTGGCTTTGCCTTTTGCGTGATCTGCTCTTATTCATGTAGTTTTCGTTTAATTTGTCTGAGTGCAATAACCTATGGCAATAACCTGTATGTTACTTTAGGTTATTTCTTCTGTATAGTATGAATGCATAGCTCTGTTTGAGTTATATATATAGACCTAATATATATTTACCTGAGTACAGTGTTATCTAGCCTTTCATTTTAAAAACCTTATTGTTGTACTTAGTTGGGATAATATAACACTTTAACGTAACCTTCCATCTATATTTCTTACATTTGCAAGATTGGATGTCAGTAATATGTCCTCTATATGCCATTCATAATTTTTTGATAACACTTATTGGAATATGGTTGTGTTGGATGACATTATCTGCATTTTTCTAGATTCGATGAAAAAACACTGCATTAATACATTTTTGATGCAATAGAAATGTATTTATTTATTTTTTCTTTCTTTATTACAGAGAGAGAGAAAGTGAGAGAGAGAGAGAGAGACTACTCTTCATTGAGGCCTCTGACAGCCAACAAGCTCCAAATGCTCTTCTGGTTGGCGGCATGAGTGGGACGAGATTCTTCAGTATCTCCGTCTTCTTGGCCTCCTCTACACCCCAATCTTGTGGCCTCAAGGTGGCTGGTACGAAGGACCCGAACTTCTTCTGGAGGAAGTCCAGCTCAGTGAAGTCCTCCTCCCATGGGATTTCTTCACAAACATGGACATTGACCCACGTCTCATTTGAATTACTTTCAATTCAGCCAGTCTTGGCATCTTCTTAACCTTGGCTGCAGAATGGCCATCGATCCAGGCCATGATCATTTCGTTCTTCAATTCCACCACCTCCACTTTCCTGGAATTAGAATTTGCGACCACTGAGACAAAGTCTGCAAAATCGAAGACTACCCCTCCTGGTCTGCGCCGCATCTCTTGTTCCACGCCATGGTGGAAGCTGTCGCACTCATAAATGTGTGCCCAGGCTCAAAAAATTTCAGGGTCACGTCATGGGCAGATATTGTGTCCGAGTTGACCAGTGTGACCAGGGATGACAGCAGACACCAGTTTTTATTTTGGGCACTACAGTTGTCCACCAGTACACGACATGTTTCATGTCCCGCTCCTTCTGTAAAGCCGCCACATATGCTGAGGTTACCTCTTTGGCACTTCGCCCCGCAACACCCTCATGCCAGACAACAGAGATGGTTTTGTTTTTGGTCTTCATGGCTCCAACTGCAGCAAACGTTTCGTGATATGTAGAGATGCGTCGGGTGAAAACCGCTGACTTCACCCCAGGCATACGCGGGAGCATAATAACCTTTTGAAGGTCGACACTTCTGACTGCCGTATTTTCAGGCCATTCCCTCTCTGCATCTGCCCTGTAATGCAGCCTGGTTTCAACAGCAGCAGATTTGTGCAGGCGCCACCTCTCGCACTGAGGGCAATCAGCAGCCTCCCCCTGATGATCAGCCTTCATGTGCTGGTCCTGGAGCAGAGCATGTTTGCTGACTTTACTGCCTTACGGTATGTCTCGTAAGAGCAGTGGTTCCCCTTGTGGATGAAGTCAGCAAACATAAGCTTCACGGTGACATCGCTCGGGAGATAGCGACGGCGTGGAGCATGTTCCCTCCGGTAGTGGCTGATAGACGGATGGAATGACTCTATGTGGTCTTTAAACGGCTTCATGTCCAGCTTGTTGGCAGGCTCATGTTTTCCTCTTTTGTCGTTAGGTGGAGCTAGAGCAGTCGTTTTATCTTTGCCCATCACTGACAGAACCAGGCTATCGTTTGTTGGGTGATAGCCTAGCGTGGAAAGAAAAAACAGCTTGCACACTTGCAGCGGGGTCTTGTGTGCATCCTGCAGCCTGTAAACAAAAGACCTGCTCCGCCGACTGGGATTGGCTCCGACCTTTGCCTTTGGAATCTGATTAACAGAATGAAACATAAAGGCCCGTTTCTGTCCATAATTCATCTTCCAATACTCGTTCCAAATTTCTTGCCGCCTGCCTTCAGAAAATTTTCCTGAGCACTGCCTGCGGCACTTGCTCCCACATGGTCCCCTCATTGGAGGTCGATTAATAGGCTCTGATGGAGGAGCAGGAGTGTTCTCTGGGGCAGCGGCTGGTGTCGCTTGTGGAAGAACTGGTTCTGGTATTGTGACGTTGGCAATCACTGGCTCAATTGCTGACTCAACCGGAACAAGGACCTGCTCCAGTGCAGTCAGAGAGGCAGGCTCCGGTGTCATGGGTTGCAAAGGAGTGGTGTCTGGTATGCTTGTGAACAGGTCATCTGCTCCACAAAATAATTCATCCGGGAGGTCAAGATAACTGTGGAGAACTGTCCACTCGTTTGCTTCTAGTTTTGCAGGGGGCATGCATTCAGTTGGCTGAATTGCTCCAGGAATAGAAGAAACTGAAAAGTATAAAAGAAAATAAATTAGACACAGCAACTAATAATGAATATTAGTATATATACAAATCTAATCCATTTTGTTTAGAAGCACATGGGTCATTCTTCAACTAGAGGCCATACAATTTTAAAAACTATTAAAAAGAAATATGTTATTGTGTTTATTATTTGTGATTTTTACTTAAACATATGTGTTGTAATGGTAATGACTGTGATGTGACAAAAAGTAATGTTGAATAATGTATATATGAATGAGCTAATAACCCTATTTTAACTCTTTAATTTGATATGCATATGTTTCAGTGATATAATGCCTATACACATATATAAAACATGAAGAAAAGTGATGGAAATGACTGTTGTGGAAATTACATTTTGTCACACTTCTTAACCCTCGTAATGTCCTCATGACTGATACACCCTTTGTCCTCTGGTGTCATTAACTCCACCCGGTTTGGTGTTTTTTTTAAAGCCTATAAAGTATAAATGAAATTGTCAATTTTGAGTTACACGTTTAGTCTGACTTCAGTTCAACCAACTAACACAAATGTTTCCCTTAGTTTTGGAATGTAGGGCCTAAATGTACCATGTTTTTATTTAGACACTCAAGTTGCAGGCAGACAGGTAATTATGGAGTGATCCTGGCAGATGCATGCATTACATTTTTGTTGAATGTGGTTCAAAATAAATGAGCTCACAAGCTTCTTAAGTAAAGCCTACTGCTTCCTCATCATGCTCCCTGTCTCACTGAGACTAAGGGTGTATTCACACATGCCGTGTTTAGTTCGGTTGAAACGAACTCAGATGCACTTCTGCCTTCAGTGCGCATCTTTCAGGCGGGTGTGAATACAGCAATCGCACTCGGGGGCGGACCAAACAAGTGGTCCGGGACCCAGCTGAAGAGTAGTCTCGGTGCGTTTCCAAACGCACTCTGCTGCAGTTCGTTTGTGGTGTGAATTTGGCCGGACTCGATCCGACCCAAATGCAGGACGCACTGTGCCTTTTCTTTCTTTTCTTTTTTAATAAATTGCAGTCAGCTTCACATTATGGGAAAGTGTTGTTGTCGCCATTGTTAGGACGATAAGTTGTGGTTTGACCGGGAGACCAGAACAAGATATTACATTTGATCGAGAGGACGCGTAAAAATGCTGAATGTGTTCAGCGATCAGATGAAGGAGAGGGGAGCGTCTCTCGCACAGTGCCAACAGGTTCACGCTGCGCAAGAAGTGTGTGTTTTTATTTTGCTTCCCATGTACGGGACCGTCAATACTATCCCCGTGTCAGTTTGGAGCTGAACTGCGCCGACCCAGCTGATACACAGTTTAATCAGCTGAGTGTCGGCATGAGCCTATTCTTCTCGCGAGCCGCGCGTCCAGCACCAAAAATACAGTAAAAATTATGTTTCATATCGTAGACTACAAGCCACATAACGTTGCATTGACATAGGGCTACATATTATAACCATATGAAACAACAATCATTTTATGTTTTTCTTATTATATTTATAGGCTAGATGTAGGCCTTTTTATTATTTTTAACCCCATATTATATCAATGGTATATTTCGCAGTTTTAACTTCGTGCTTCCTGCTTCTCTCCACCCCAGAATGTCTGTCCAATGAATGAATGACCTCAGCTCACGTGTGGTTTTGCTTCGTAATGCTGGTTCACTTGCAAAAGGGGCAATATGAAAGTGGACCACACCAAACAAAAAAAATCTAAACTCAATTTGGTCTGGACCAAAGCAAGTGAACTAGCGGACTTTCCCAGTGTGAATACACCCTAAAATTTGAAATGGCTAAAAGTCTGCAAGAAAGGATTGTGTTTTGTTTCCTTAACCATTGCTTGCCACATCACAGGCACAGGTGTGTGTGTGTGTGTGTGTGTGTGTGTGTGGTGGGGGTGGGGGGGGGGGGGGGGGGGGGGGGGGCTGCTGCTGCTCAGGTGCTGTGTGCTGTGTGTGTGTGTGTGCAAGCGCACATTTCTGCAAAAATGCCCAGACTATTAACTCAACGCTACAAGGCACTGTTTGTTTGCTACTTTTACTTTGATTGCCATAAACAGGCTACATATGTTTTAAAGTCGTTCAGCAAGTGCCGTGAGACCAAAATCACTTTATGGCATCTAATCACTTTATGGCACTACACCGGACGCAGGCAGCGAATCGTCTAATAGCCTACTGATGATAACTTTTTATGGATTAAGACAATGGATTTGTTTCCTCAATGGATGTTTTTTTTACATGGATTTTGACCAGATTTCAAGAAAAGGTGAGGTGCGATATAAATTCTATCTGCTGGGTTGGTTTGTTTGTTTTCGTTCAGGCTATTTTCTCCGAGCCGGGAGGCGTGTCGCCAGGCGGCAGGCGCCCCCAACTCGCTTGCGTTGTTTTCTGTCAATGAGTGGACTGGACTGTCATTGCCGGCAGCTAGCTCTAAACTGTATGGCCCGTGAAAATGTGTCCTTCCTAACTATATAGTATTCAGTCTTTGATTTGCAGCTGGCAAGCCATCTAACGTGTTCCCTTGGCTTATATGATACATATGTTGTGTTTTTACAAGTAATAGCTAGCCAACTTCTTTGCATCGATAGCTAGCTAACAGGGCTACTAGCTAAATTTCACAAAACCTGAAGTACATTGTAGGCTATATCTAATACATCTCCCCCGTACATCTTCATCATCCTTACCTGGATCTTGGTGTTTACGTTTCAAAGCCATCTCCACCATCATTTCCCCTCGAGAACAGGCCATTCTTATTAATGTTGTAATAAAGAAACAATCAGACAAACAGTTTTCTTTATACTTTATTGAAGTTAGGGTTTGTGACAGAAGTGCTTCAATTACATACAATATATAGGCAATAGAACACCGTAACTCAAGCGCGGCAAACAGTAAGTGACTGGAAAAACACATGAAAAACAAAGGCAGAGTGCCGTAACTCAGCAGTAACTTCATTCTAACGTTCGAAACAAAGGCAGAAGACCGTAACTGATGTTACGGTCTTCTGCCTTGGCTTTCCCTCTGCTTTTGGAAGATACGGCAAAAACAGCATCTTAGTTTGATAAGAAAAACACAAAATTGAGTCATGATTTTTGTTCACATGATAAAACTGATGACCATTGTTACAAAAATGACAAAAACTCATTTTTGAAAAAATTGAAGTTACGGTCTTTTGCCTTTGCACGGCAGTATAGATGTGACTCTTAAAAGTTTTGAAAAGTGTGTTTGCAATCTGGCAAAACACACTTAAAAGTTACATTTGGTAGATGTTTATGAATTCTCATGTGCCTTACATAAGCCAATAGTGCAGTTATGACAACAGACCTGACAGGAAAACATTTTTGCTGGCAATGAGGAAAAAATTAAGTTACCTATACAACTGCCAGCCTGTTACTCTGAATACTTCAGATCTTTAATGCCATTTCATCATCATTCAAATAAGTGTTGACACTATAATGCATAAACCAACCTATTTTAAGGATGCACGTAGTGAATAAATAATTTCCCTGATGTTTAAACGGAAGTTGTCATTTAGACTAGTCGACTTGTCTATGAGCATGAAAACACTGAGAAAACAAAGCCCATAGTAGTGTCAACTATAATGTTTAAACTTTTAAGGATACCTTAAGCCTCAAGCTGTTAATGACGTTGTATTGTGCAGCGAGCCGTAAGTAAGACTGCACATTAACCCTTCCAACCCGGAGCCCGCAGTACTGCGTTCTACTGCGTTCTGTCGGTGATTTCGTTATGTTTTAATAAATTATTTAACATTATTAAATCGCAGCAATATGGTTTAAGTATCTCCGGAAAGCTGGGATTCTGCCCTTTCCGGGATATATTCTCGCGATAGTATACGTGACTCATTTAATTTTTTTCATTTAACTTTTATTTATCCTCGAGAGACCAATTGAGGGGTGACCCTCATTTTCAATGACGTCGAGTTCAAACAAATTCAAAGGAAAAACAACAATACATTAACAATATTCAACGCAAATACATCAAATACACAACAACAGGTGAAGAGAAAAACAATTGAAACATTTACACAGTGGTGAAATTAAGTGGTAGCAATTAAAATTAAATGGGTGAGAGTACAATATAGCCTAATTAAAACAGTTACAGGTAGAGTTTGGCAGATTTAAAATAGTTTGTTTAAATTGGTTAAAGGATATGAAGTTATTTAGTTTAATTTGTTGCTGTAAGTTGTTCCAGGAGTCAGGGGCACTGAAGCTAAAAGCTGTCTTTCCTAGCTCAGACCGGGCTTGTGGGACATAAAGCATAAGCATGTCAGTGGAGCGGGTCTGATAAAGCCCATCTGAGATTTGCAGCAATTCAGTTAAATAACGAGGAAGCTTCCCGGTCAAGGCTTTGTAAATTAAGATATGCCAATGTGCGTCACGTCTCTCTTTAAGGGAGGACCACCCAACCTTTTCATATAAAAGACAATGGTGTGTGTCATAAGCATCTCCTGTGACTCACAGCCAGAGATATGTTGCTGAGAGGCGCGAAAATGTATCAATCCTTTCCCTTGCGCTACTGGCTGAGCCGCTTGTCAATCAACACCCTTTCCCTTGCGTGATTGGTAGAGCTGCTTGCTGTCAGATTTTGTGAAAAAACCATCCAATCAACTTAGTGTAATCACTAAGGACCTCCCCATTACTTGTCAAACAACATTCACTGAACAAAGGACAACTATTCATGCTCCTATATCGACTTCACCATGGCGCGGATGTTGAGCTACAGCTGAGGCCCGCGACGAAATTCAGAGGAGCAGTGACGAAGAAGACGCCAATTCCGACATTGAGGGCTTTGACGAAGAGGAATATGAAGATGACATGGATCCATTTGAAGACAGGTAAGAGCATTTATTTGACAAAACGTCTGTTTTTGTAATGGAAGCTAAGTGTGAACATGTAAACTAGCTTGAATGTTGCGTCCGTGACATGACCGATTTTTTTTTTTGGAACTGACGTGACAGAGCTGTATACTCTTGTCGCCAGCCTTCTGTTGTTTGAAAACAAGTAATAGTGTTCAAAAGGTAGAGAATATAAATATATTTCAATAGTCTTACTTTATTCTCCGCTAGTGTCTGTGCATTATTGATTTAGTGGGTGCAACAATGTAGGCTAGGTTCAAAACAGTACAATCTTCCCGCGTGTCTCAATTTTGTTTGCTAGCTGTCTCGCATAAATGGACACCCGTGTGTGTGTGTGTCAATATTTTTGCGTATGAGTACGAAAATGGTGAATGAACCGGCATAGGCATTAATCGGTGGCAGTGCAGCGCTGTCTGTTGTGGGAGATGGAAAGTCGTCATTTAGTCTGGCTGAGGGGAGGAGACAGAAGTTACGAGAGAGAGAGAGAGAGAGAGAGAAACAAACAAACTGTAGTAGGCTATACAGCTGTTTATAAACGGGTATAATAATTTATTTTAGAAATTGCAAATGAAGCTCTGTGTGTAAATGTAAGCTAGCTTGAATTTTGCATTCTTGACATTACAGGGACTGATTTCTCTATTGATAGCACTACCTTTGTTTACTTTTGTTTGAAAATAATAGTAATAGGTGTGTATTCTGTGTAAAAGTATTTCCCTTTACAATGTACAAATAGTACAGAATGGAAATGTTTGTGCATCGACTTTTATTACACTGTTGTTTGCAAATACAAGTTGTGAAGTTTGAATATTTTGTTATGAGATAATGAGACTGATTTCTGTGAATCTGTGGTCCAGGTCCAGGAGAAGAGGAGAACCACCCGCAAAGAGGTCCCGTGTCCCAACTCCACCAGCACCCCCTACGCAGCAGCGGGCTTGGAAGACCGAGGAAGACCAGGACACCGCTCCTCCTGTCTCCAGGTTTCAACCTGCACACACCCCTGGCCCAAAGCTAGGCACGCACTTCTACACACCAATTGAGCTCTTCAAATTGTTTTTCACTGCACACACTGTACACACACTCTGTAGCAACACAAACAAACAGGCTGCCAAAAAAATTGCCATGGGTAAAAAGTTTAAATGGACTGATTTGACAGTTGAGGAGTTTTACAAGTACATTGGACTCCTCTGTTACATGGCCCTGGTTAGACTACACCACATTGCTGATTACTGGAGGCAGAACCACAGTTTAACCTGTCCATTTGCCGCAACAGTCATGAGTAGGGACAGATTTGGTGTCATCTCCTGGAACTTACACATAAGTGATCCAGTTGATTTTAGTCATGTTTTTTGCAGTTCCCAACTTTTTTTTGGAAAATGACAGTGCATTATAGAAGCTAATGCTTTGTAAATGGGGATAATGCTTTCGCTCAGCAGGATAGTCTTTTTGTTTTCATGCCTGTTCACTTTTCTTGGCTCATTTGTTGTCTGTCTGTTCTCTTCCAGTTTTCCCTGGTGGAGACGAGACGGTGTGGATCAAGTCCTTCCTCTGGCAGCATCTGAAGTTCTCCTGCATCCACACTATTCATATTTTATTTTAGTATTAGCATGTTAACATTAGTCAATTATTGTATTCCTTCATGATTTTTTTGTATTGTTTGTACAAGTGACATCTATTGCATGATGTCCATCTTGGGAGAAGGATTTATTCATCTGTCACTCCATGACATTTCTCAATATTTTTCCCATTAAAGGGACTTTTTTCTCAGTGGAGAAGAAATGTGAAGCCTACTGAGGCAAATGTCTATTTGTGCTATTGGGCGTTAAGAAACTGTTGGCTTGGAATAAAGGTATTATTTCAGACAAATTTCGAATTTCTTTAAAAATCGGACTTCAAATTTCAACATTTATGTCAAAATATTTTTTTTTTACATTGGACTAGGGCAAAATTGAACCTTCCTCTCTGAGAGCGGAGACTGTTCTGAACATTTTGATATGAATCACCTGGGTATTATGTTATCTACTTGCCCTCTAAAATGGTAATTTATAAAAGCATGTAAAATCGAGAACCAAAAAACCAAAAAACGTTTGGACAAAAAGATCATTTTTGTCATTTTTTTTGCTCTTCCCAACCTTTTTATGGAAAAATTCCAGTACATTTTAGAAGCTAATGTTTTGGAGAAGCAATTTCAAGAGCCAAAATAACTTAATCAGATGAATAAAGGTATTATTTCACACAAATTTAGAAATTTTTCAAAAATCGGACTTAAAATTTCAACATTTATGTCAAAATATTTTTTTTTTACATTGGACTAGGGCAACATTGAACCTTCCACACTGAGAGCTGAGAGTGTTCTGAACATTTTGATATGAATCACCTGGGTATTATGTTATCTGCCAGCCCTCTAAAATGGTCATTTATAAAAGCATGTAAAATCGAGAAAATGCCCTTAGGGTTCAGAGGGTTAAGAAAACAGCCCCGAAATCGGATACACGTAATCTTCCGGGCAGAACACACAGCAATTGCTCCGTCTCCTCGAAGCGACCCAAGTGGGTGTATGTGCTGAGAGTGCTATTTTAGGTGTGTCTTTATACAGTTTATTTTCAAACTTTAGTGATGTACTGTTTACTTACCGCCGAGCTGCGGAGTCCCTCTTGTTCTGTTGGTTTCCACCGCCGCGTGTAAAGCCAGTGCAAAAAGCTGCACTATAACCTGGCTGAAAAACAAAAACACGGCTGATGAACGAGAGCTCTCACAGTTGGAATTA
Source organism: Ammodytes dubius (assembly GCA_026122265.1). NCBI lineage: Eukaryota > Metazoa > Chordata > Actinopteri > Uranoscopiformes > Ammodytidae > Ammodytes > Ammodytes dubius. The sequence goes on along the minus strand of CM047512.1, from coordinate 1,179,616 downwards.
TGAGTGATACAATATTGCTGTACCTTTTTCCTGCGGTCAAGATAACCCTTTTATTTTTGCTTTGTCTCTTTGTTCTCTCTCTCCCTGTTTCAACCTGCACTTATACACACATGTGCTCTAACACATTTAATGTTCGAGTCCACGGGCTGGATATTTGATTACTGACCGACTAGTATTTCCGGTGCCTACTAAGCAGCGGGCTTTTAAACGTTTAGCTGACTAGTCATGTGCATCCCTACATATCATGCAAATGCATTAAGCTCAGATATGTCCACAACAAGCCCAGTATAATTACTCAATGCTTTTATGTTGCCTACTCCCTGTATCAACATTAACACTAAAACCTCTAAACTAAAAAAATCAATTGCAAGCCAACCTTCGATCAAATCTAAAGTCAAAGAAATTAATGTATTTTATTTATTTTTTTAAATTATTCTTACCACTGTTGTACTTGAAATTGCTGCCCTAACCATCAAGTTTGTTCAGAGTTTTTTATTTGAAGCTATTAACAAGGAGCTAAAGGCAATCCACAAGCTAGCTAGCAACAACAACTTAACTCAAAGATGCTCAGAACAGTTAGATTCAAATAAAACACACATCGGCTCTAAAATGCACATAATACAAATGTTTGAGCTAGTCAAACTCAGTACTGATAAGCAAAGTTTTACACTTACCTTTTAATTTGTAGATTGCTCACAGGATTCATGCAGATGAAGTAGGCCTTGTTGTTGATATGCCAACATGCGGCTTGCAACACCAAATGTTTCCAAAAAAATACTGTAGTGTACTGTAATTTAAAACATTATCTTACTGTTTAGGGCTCATGTGCTATTTCTCAAAATGTAACATCCCACAATGCATTGCTAGCTACAGTATAACACCGTACTACATGAATACAGTAGGTTAGTGTTAAAATGTGGCCGTAAATTAACAGCAATTACTTACAGTGTAGGACAAAACCCGCCATGCCCAGGGCCGCCTGTATGCACGGGGCTGAAGCCCCAGGGCCTTACCGTCTCAATATAGGCCCCTGTTCTAAGAAAACCCCGAACATTGTCATTTAAAACAATAAATTATTGACTGGCTCATGATAGGCCCCTAATCTTCGTAGGGAGGGGGTAGGGGGGGCGTACGGAGATCAGGGGCCCGGCCTATCATAAACCAGTAAAGAAAAAGGAAAGAAAATCACATTATTTTTGGCCTATCATTCACCAGTAGGGGAGAACGGGGTAAGTAGGCACACTTTTTACTCTAGTGAGAATTGCTTATCACCTAAACATCTTTCAATAGTCATCTGCTCGGCTATATTTGCCAAGATAAGCATTGTGTGGACTGGCTGCAGGCCTCGTTCTGGTTTAAAAGGTTAGAAGAGTCATTGAGCTGCAGCCCGTGCCATGTTGCTGCTGCAGCATCTTCAGTAATGTGAGCACCGTGACATTCTCCTCGTTTTAGTGAGGGGCGCCGAGGAAGATACAGTCTGTCAGCATGACACAGATTGGTGGCTGGATGCTAAAGGTGGGGACTCTTTAGAATGTGCGGCTCTGCACTCAGTGCCCCTTATTTGCATGAAGTAGTTTGTATCACTAGAGTAGTTTGTATGTGTGTGTGTGTATGTGTGTGTGCAAGCTAGTGTAGGATAACCATGTAATATCTTATACGCAAGGAAGCATTTGGAAGCCTTTTACTTATATATTATCTCTCTCCTTCCCTTCCCTCCTCTGCGAAACAGTAAACAGATCAAGGCTACCTGCCTCCATTACCCAGAGCTCCTCTGGAGTTACAGCTCAGAGCTGCTCCAGGACCCTGCCGGCCCTCCCCATCCTTCTGCCCAGACGTGGGACTTGCCAGGCGGACTTAGAGAGTTCCTGACGGCAGGGCGACAAGCCAAGAGTGGCTCTGTCTTGGTATAACTCCTGCTGGAGGTGGGATAGTGCAGACTGGACTGTGGCCCATCCCTCTGCTGTAAGTGGTCATTAAAGAGCCGTCTGACAGTGCCTTTCTCTATGAGTTAGTGGTGGAAGGTGTCCTGTTCGCTGCACTATAGCAACTCCACTGGACACCACAGGGTTCAGTTTAATGGTGTCTGCTGGTTAGTCCTGATCCATCCGTCACTGTGCCAGTGTGTTGGCTATCATCACGCTCTGCGGCTCTGTGCTGTGCATAGTGTGTCATCCCCTTCACTGACAGTTGTAATCTTTGGTTTTGTGCAGATAGGACAAGGAACGACATGTGAGAAGATCGATAGGAGGCCAAGTGGCTGCTTCACTCGATTCTTTTTTTTCACCTTGTCTTATTTATTTATTTATTTTTGTCTCTTGTTTTCCTCAAATAACTTTATTGGTGTGAGATATGACAGAATCAGAGCAGAGTAGGTTGACAGGTTGATCCTCAGGTAATCTCCGTTAAGGCCCATCTGGCGTATTGCATGTGGACGGAATGTCAAGCAAATTTGAAATCAATTCATACAAGACGCCTGTAGATAAACCTTTGAACTGAACCGATTTCACAGAACAGGCCTATTGAATCTGCATGTGTGTGGCCCCTAAGTTACAGTCATCACATAAGCCTGGCTTCTAGCTCTGTAAACACAATGTTGTGCAGATGTGAGTAGGTGGCGTCTTTCCAGAAACGGTGCCAGTTTGGGAACTGCAAATACCGAGAGATCGGTTGTCATTTCAAGCAAAAGGCCCGGTTAGTGTACCAGAATATAAGGCTAATACATGCTCTTCAGAGTCACGGCCCACTATCACTAATCAGGTGCCACTATTTTCCCCTTCACCACACAAAACAATCTTCAATATTGATGAGGCATCATTTGATTACCATGGTTATATTACCCTTAGAGTTAATGGCAGATGTAATTTCATACCCATCAACGACAAGATTATGTTGTATTTCTTTTTCATCCTTCAATCCCACCGGATGTTCTCCGCTCCAGGTATTCCGGCAAATGGTGAATAGATTACTTTGGAGACGCCCGAAGCCTTTATGCCTTTTCATTGTTATTCATCCAGTATGGCGCTAGCTTTTATTTATCTATCTTTTATTTCATGTTGGGAAATCATGGGAGATAATGTTAGGAACAGAAGCATGGGAGAATTAAGCTGCATGGTGCCTTGGTTGGTCCTCCCGTCCCTTTCTATTTCCCCTCGCACCCCCCCCCCCCCCTCACTCTCTCTCTCACACACACACACACACACACACACCCCCCCCCTTTTCCCCAATGCCTGCCTCTAAATACAATCTACCCCATTTATCAGATGGTAGTGATAGGCTTGGGGAGCTCATGCAGAGGCACTCTGTCAGCTAAGCTTATGCTGTGTTATAGTGCAGCGACTGTCTCATATGTCACCACCTAAAGTTCTTTTCTTTATTTTTTTTGTTAGCAGCTTCTGTTTAAGCGTTTTCATAAGAACAAAACAAAAGCCTATACTGGACAGGACATGTACTGTAATGTTGTGGTCCTCAAACTTGTCCGTGGTACCCCACGACCCCTATCAGCTAAACCCAAATACTGTTTATGGCTCTGGTCAAACTTGACTCCAAAGCATATGACTGACACTGGTTGGTATATGTAAAAAAGTGTATTAACCGAAATTGCAAAGGCAGCGGTGGCAGGGAGTTATGGGTAAAAACCCAGACCAAGAGATACAGGCATCAGTGGATACATACGGCACACAAAATGATCTGTGCAGTCACACAGCTCACACAGGTGACTACACTAAAAACAGATGGAGGTCAGTTATCACTCTTAATTATAGAAGAGGATATTTTTAACGTTAATTCATATACAGCTTAGGTTATGTAAAATGGCATGTTTCTAGCTAAGGTGGGCCCTCTTTGTGGACATACCCTTTGTATTCAAAAAGCTTCTCTGAGTCTGAAGGCTTCCCAGCATATAATGTGGTTACACCTACCTGATCATCTGAATGTGCAGTTTCAGCCTCTGTTTAATTCTCCATGTTAAAAACTTATCTCAGTGGACGGACATAAGTTAAATCAAACAGGACCTTTGCCATGCGGCTAGAAAATGAATTGCCTTCATCCGTTCATTAGACCCTTTATCTAACTTCCCTTTCTTCTATTTATCTATCTGGGAGAGCGTTCATGTGTCACTGTCTCTTATCCCCGGGGACGAGCGAGGAGACAATGGTTCCATGGCGGCGTTTCCTCTTCGTTCTGTCTCTGCTCAGCAAAACATGACGGAACAAATGAACCAATTAATTGTGCCGGTGGCTGTGCTTGTCCCAGAGGGGGCATCTAAGGAGCTGAGCCTCGGTCCCTTAGATTAAAGTCAAAGGTATAGGCCTGACTGGAGACAGCCACTAAGACAACCGGAGTGAGAAAAAGCTAACCATGAAGTGAACACACACACGCCTCTTCACAGTGGACCATGTGTGCATTGTCTTGGATGGTAGGATGGCCTAGAGGAACGAAGAGACCACAAGTAACCATGAGGTCGCTGCTTGGACCCCCGGCACCGGGCAGGAGGGTGTTAGTAGTAAAACTAGTGGTGGCTGCTATTACATCTACGATGCCCAACATGTCTGTCTACCATTGTGTTCTTGATTTTTGATTTTGATAAATTAGTCTTGAGCAAGGCACTTAACCCTAACACGCTGTACTAATGCTGAACCTGCGCTCTGACCTCCAAAGTGGAACGCTTGAGAGGGGAAATTCGAAAAGACAAATTTCAATGTGCCCTGCATCAAATTGACTTACTTACTTTTTTGCTTTTGGCATTTTGATTGCTGTTGATTGGTGTCAATTTTAATTGGGATTCTTTTTGGAGAGGAACACACACGTAAATGAGACGAGTCAGCAGACGATGGTAACCACATTTTGCAAACGAGACAGACCTTATAGCTTGTAATATACCTTCAAAAGGGGGCTATACATGATACACCACCAAATCACCTCCATCAGTAGCATCTCCAGGTGGGGAGTTCAGGAAAGTCTAAGCCACTCTCTAACTTTATTAGCATGGATCCAATGTGTTGCTAGCCTGGTCCAACCAGACCATCGTACTTCATTTAATTTGTACAGAAGGTCTGGAACTGTGCTACTGGCAAACGTTCACTCACTTGGATGCGGCTGTCTATCGAAGTTTAAAACTATTGGATCTGCCCAGTGCCACTCTGGATTAGCCAACCAATCGCATAACGTTTGGTCGTGACGTATGTCATGAGCCGGCTTCTGACGGTGCGTACCAGTTATACAGGGAACTTGGAAATTTCCGACTTCACTACATATTGTAGCCTATGGATCTACCGGTACCTGGCAACGGTAACTTGCTAGAGCCTAACGTTTAGTTATTTGGATGAGAAAGGTTGTAGGCGTCCATACTTTCCCGAGCAGATGCACTGGAACACACACAGGTTGGAACTCGGAACTACCAAGTCGGAAATGTCCGCGTTCCAAGTATAAAGGAACGCAGCATTCAACTGAAACTGGCGCGCGACTTGGACGTCATCGTTCTCAGCCACTCGCTCAGTTCGCTGATTGGACCGGTTAAAAAGAAAACCCATGAATACAACGCACACCCAGACTGACTACTGAAGTGAAATGAAAATTGAGCGGAAGTAGGTAGGTGGGCAGTGCCAGGCTAATGTGCTGCAAGATGGGTTCCACTTTACTGTAAACAAGTGTTGTGCCTACACAGAGTGTCTCATTTGAAATGTTGTAATGGGTTAAGACTGATGCCACAGCGCATTCCAAGAGACTAAAGTCTAACGCATGTTTACATAAGTTTCTCTGTAGAGTCAACCATCCCAGACCCCTGTGGAGGTCATAAACTAATTTAAGATGGGATAGTCCATTCTAGGAGGTTGGTTAATCCAACCAGACCTTTGGGACAGGATGAAACTCTGTTTGAAGTGACTATAAGTTGAAACCAGGCACCCTGTTGTGTCTACCTTATCTCAACTGTGAGACACAAGCTTCAAAGCCCTCTTTTCCTAAGGAAGGAAAAGCATCTTATTGGCTGGTTTGAATGTAAACACTGCTTGCGGATTAGACTAACTAACTTCTGATTGGATGAGAATGCATTGGGACTGTTTTAATACAGGATGCAATCCTCTCATCTCTGCCATTCGCCATCGGCTTCCAGCCGTGATAGAAGGTACGAGATGCTTATACCTGAGGCCTAGGAATATAAGCAACCAAACCATCAGTCTTTATTCTCGCTGGATGAGTTGATGGACTGCTTGGAACATCTTCTTCTGTTTTCCCGGATTCGAGAGAGAGTTTCCTTGAAACCGCTTCACCAGAGCTGAAGCACACCTCAACCTCTCCTCAAAACAGGACCCCCACATGCGCAAAGCGTGCGCAAAGCCGCAGGATCCCTTCATCAAGACGCCTGCACGGACCGGAGCCAGCCAGCGGACCCGCCGAGAAGTGAAGCCGCCTATCACTTATCATCTGGGCCGTTCCTACGCTGCCACCAGACGCAGCGCCAGCAGAGAGCAAGGCCCAACGCAGAGGGAGTTCTCCGCTTCTCCGATCTACCCGTGGATTAAAAGCCATTTCAAACTCTCGCGTGACTTCAAACTCTCGCGTCTGCCACCTAAATTCATCTAAATTCTAAAGTGACGTTCCTCTGTCACACACACACACACACACACACACACACAACACACACACACACACACACACACACACACACACACACACACACACACACACACACACACCCACACACACACACACACACACACACACACACGTGCACTCACCTGCACATAGATATAAATACATGGGTTTATAATCTAAACTGTTCTTATTATTGCTTGTGCTATGTCTGCTTTCTTAAATTAGATTAGTTCATGGTTATTGACTTATGTGTATCGTTTTAATCAACTTGCCTAAGTAAATAAACCCTTACATTTTGATTTTAAGAAGCAGTGTCTGTGATATTTGTGTCTTGTATTTCACTAATGGCTGGTAAATAAGGTTTATGCTCGAATATTCACTCCTTCATTATCTTAAATGTACATTGTAACCAACTTTGACATTTTCAAGATACATCCCTTTAACATTATGAGACTGTTTTTCTGATTTGATTCAAAGTTCCCTTTTTCAAAGGGTGGTGCTCCGTAGGTATTAATAAGTAATTTGATTAGCTGGACCAATTAAATTGATCATTAATTAACAATTTTTCTTAATATTATAATTTCCTTGAAATTAATAATATTCTTGACTTTGACCAAATCTACCCCTTATGAATTCCCAACACAAGAATGATCAGTTAATACCTGCAGTATTGATCCGACTTGACCCCCCTAACATTGAATCTCTTTGCAGACAGCCATCAATCTATCCTTCTGTTATCATACACTCACAGATTTGAAATGTATGAGCTCTCTTGGATGACAGGAGAGAGAGAGAGATGACAACAAAAAAAACTGCTTTCAGGGTGACATCTATATATCTCCAAATATAGATTTGCTGCCAAGGTCAGATGCACACAGCACATTTTTCCAGCAAGGATATGTGATTCACCGATAATATAAATTAAGGAAATGCATAAATTGCATTTAAAACAGATAATCCACACCCCTTAGAGGTAATCTCCATTGCATTTTAGCTAAACTACACACGTCATGGGAATATTCATCCTGTGACCTTTGATACACAGCATGCTGAATGGGGGACTATCTCACCTCAGTTTTTCAGTAAAGGCTGTTCCCTTTTCTGTCAATCCCAGACTCACTCTGCTCTGATACTGACACTGCCTCCCTTTCCTATTTTGCTTATTTTCTGACATAGTGACATCCCCCCTCTCTCCTGTCCTGTCTTTGCCATTCTGACCAGATCTGCAGTTTCCTGTCCTAGGGTGAGAAATGGAACATTCAAAACCTCTTCATCTCCTAGCCAATTCTCAGGCACCTTGTCCCCCATGGTCAATTTGTCACCATGTGGACTGCCAGGAGGTGTCCTTGGGGCTGACCACTGGTCATCGCTCTCACTGACACGCGGAGAGAGAGAGAGGGAAAGAGGGGGAAAGTGATAGAGAAAGGGAGAGAGATAGAGAGAGAGAGAGAGAGAGAGAGAGAGAGAGAGAGAGAGAGAGAGAGAGAGAGAGAGAGAGAGAGAGTAGAGAGAGAGAGAGAGAGAGAGAGAGAGGAGGTTGAATAAACCTGACAAAGGCCTGAAACAGATCTGTCCCACTCAGCAGAGCCAAGGGAGTATGCAGCCAGGCTGTCAGCACCTCTCATTAGTCTAAGGCAGCCTCCCTGACAATGTGACACTGATTACTGAAAGCCCTGATTCAGACTTTCTCTCCTCTGTGTAGACGCAAACAGTGTCAGCTAAAGCGGCATGCACGTGTTCACAAACACACACACACGCTGGTTCAATTCGCTCTCTTTCCAACCCGGACTGCTTGAAGTACATTTAATTTCATTAGGGATTCCCCTCCCATCTCCAAAGGGACCAACGCCTTCATTAAGAAGAGCAAAAAAGGGCAAACTGGTGTCTTCCAGCTCTATTTAAATTGTATGAATTGATTTTCTCCCGGTGTAAATAAATATTAAATGGCATTAGAGTGCATGGAAGCTTTCAGACTGGCAGGAGGGTTGGACATTGCGGAGTGAAGAGTGGTGTTCGTTAAGAGTTAATCATTTTTATTGATCTGACTGACATGTCTCAGCAGTGAAGAGGATCTGATTGCTTTTGTTTGATCACTGTGGAGGATTGAAAGAATGTATCAGGGGCTGCAGACATCAATTGTTTCCAAGTACTAAATACTGTAGAAGAGTGTCAGTGTTGAAAATGTTTTGCACCACAGTGTTTTACTCCTTTCACAATAGATAAACGTAGATTTTATACCTCATGTCCAGGTTTTTTAACTAGCAGTAGAATAACAACTGAAACATTTCTTGGGCGCTCCTTGGGCTTTTCAGCCAGTGCACGCTGCCCTACTGAGAAATACAGAGCGAGTGTTGTGGGGCTGATAGGCTTAACCCTCCTCATCTGTTAGAAAGTTGCACAGTTTTAGCGATCTAACAGCCCGAAATACTCCAAAAGACAATGATTCTCATCCAATATTGTTTTTCACCTCATGACTAACTTATTATGCAATCATATCCATGCACACATTGTTTTAAATTGAATTTCTATCGTCCCATGAGCCTTTCATCTTGAAATATACCCATAAATAGACTCATTTTTTATTTGACAGATGTTTCACTCATTTTATGTCCTATAGTAAGGACAATAACAACATGCTCTCTGACTAGAATAGACCTATAATAGAACACACTATCAATTATGTTTTTTTTTTTTAATAATTCTCTTTTGTTTTAACCATAGTGACATCTGTGGAGTCAAAATTGACCCGTAAAGATTTATGTTAGGTTAAAGAAAAAACACATTTGTGTCAACTTTGGCAATGGCTTGAATGTAACCTGCTTTTATTTATGTGAACAAGTTACACACTATAACTCTTAACCATAGGTGCACTGTAAAATGACACAATATTGACAGTCAGTCCACACCCTTTCTCCTTCCTTTTCTGTGTTGGTTCAAGGGGGATTTTCATCTTTGAACATCGATGAACATGGTTAACCATTTCAATGATAGTAGTCCGCTCTAGAAGCTGCTGCCCCTTTCAAGACTAAATCAGCCTCTAAGACCAACTTGTCACCCTGTATAAATGTCGATGTACTCACTACAAAAACACAATATAGACAGAACTTAGGTGGAAACCATCTCGACTAACCAAACAAATAAAAGACACACAAGCTACTAACAGTTCTTCAATCATATCATCACCACAAACAACGACATCCAATGTTTCTTTTTCATCTATTGTGTCCCCCAGCCCTTACCAGTCCACATAATGAGCCACCTCACACCTGTCTCATTCTGCTGGATTTGATGGAAACTGTCTCACACACATGCTCTTTTATGTGCCCTCTCGACATTGTGCACAATATTTTTACTCAAGTAAGCCATTAATTTTATTGGACCATCTCTGCTTTTTATTATAAATCAATGCCTCTCGTTAGGCCATCTTCCTGAATCCTTCAAAATGGCTGCTATTCAACACCCTGTAAAGAATCTTACCATACCATCAAACTGCTGCCCCATTTCTAGGCGTCCTTATCTTTCCAAGATATTAGATTCAGCTGCTTGGATATTTCTGGAGTTCCATTTGACATTTCAAAACTGACGTTACAGACTGTGACATCATGTAGGGATAAAATGGAGTCCTGAGTTTTAATGCTTTTCTGTTTCTGTTGTAGTGAATATGTACATGGGTTCATTCATTCATTAAGACTTTTGACTCTAAAGTGAATTAAGACTTGGTTGCTGACTCTACAGCAAAATGTTTGTGTCACAACCCCCCAACATTCCTCTGGTTGAAGCCAAGGCTTTATCTGTGTTTTCACACCTTGTAGTTGCTCTGTCCTGACCCAAGACAGGATGTCCCACATGACTCCTGTCTCTTCTGCCATTGGTGCTCCTCGCGACCTCAAGGAAGGAGGTCTGCTCTCTTTTTGTTTCTGCATCTCCGAACGGAGTGGTGCAGCCAGTCTCTTCTCTTCAAGCACCAAACGGTGTGGAGGTACAGCTCTCTTCTTCCCCAACTTCCAGACTGGGAGGGGGAATCCACCAAGTTCTCTGGAGCCGGCAATCAGCCTCTCCACAGTGAAAGACCTGGTGCTACTCTCGTTGTCTCTGCATCTCTGAAGGGAGTGGTGCAGACATCCTCTTCTCTCCTGCCTTGCTAACCACCCAGACCGGGGGTAGCTCAACCTTCTGGACCCAGACAAGCTCTGGCCTCCCTGATCCAGGCTCTACAACACGGCCTGTCCAAACAGCCGTGAAGCCCCTCTCAACCAAAGAGGAACAAGGATCCACCCTGTTGCTCCCAGCAACTAAAGAGGTACCAGAATAACCAGGAGAACCAGGGAACGAACCAAGCTCCCACAAAGGCCAGACCCTTTAAGAAGAAGAAGAACTACCAGAGACAACAACGCCGCTACTGAAGAACCAAAGGACCAGTTCATCCGAACTGAATCAAGACCGACCCTGCCAAGCAAAACCCCTGTTCCATGCCAAAGGATCCAGAACCTCTCACACTGCAACAAACGCTGTGTATCATCATCTGGTATCGTATGAGCTACTGGGCAGTTAGCTTAGCTTAGCAAGAACACATGGCTTAAAGAACTGTTAACTTGGAAATGTATATTTACTGATTTTGAACTATTCATTATTACTTTGTAATTGGGTTTACAATACTGTGATATTACATTTAACTTATTGGTTAGATATCCAAACATTTATGTTGATTTGAATTACCTTTAAAGGGACCTTTGGCCAAGGCCCCTTTTGTTTCTCGTCAAGCTCTCCCCCATAGACAAAGGTTTTTCACACCTCCACACTCACACACTCAATTTACATCCACATACCTGCACCCACCCACACACACACACACACACACACACACACACTGTGTGCTTTTAGTTTAGTGGTTTTTAAATGTGTTGGATTTTGTTTACTTTGTGTTAATAAATTACATGCATTTTCTTTTGTAACTAGAAGTTTCTGTCATTCATTTGTGTGAATATTATTGGGAAGTCCGCAACCAACAAGTAGAAGGATTCTGTAGCCTTCAGTGTTTAAGATCATATTACCAAATTTATAATAGTAATTATTTGATTACATTATTTTATGGAAATGATCATTGAGATTTATTAATGTTGATTCATTTAACTGAACATTAAAATAATCAACATTTGAGAATAAACCATTGATTAAACGAGACAATTTGCTATTATTTTTCCATTCTTAAAATGAATGGTGGTGCCCCTTTTAACTTTAATAAATTATTAAGGTATTGTTAATCATCAGATTAATTTCTAATAGCAGAATTAATCTGAACCACCTGTAACCGCTACACTGTTCTATATTCCTCAAGTAAAGCTGTAGCTAAACTATGAGCAGACTGGTCCTTTCTATCAGTCAGAAGAGAAGACAAATGGTATTAGTCTGTCTGTAACTGTTGACTTGATTATCTTGTGTGTGGTGTGAACTGGTTGTGTGGTTACACCTAGAACCTTTATTGTCTTTTTTATTTTTTTTATTATTAATTTGACCTTCTGCAAAAATCCTCTTCAAGCCTCGGTTTTTTCAATATTTTTGGACATTCTTCATGTCCTTAGTGGGTGAAGGTAGCCTGGTGCTACCAGACCATCGTGCTTCATTTCATTTGTACAGAAGGTCTGGCAGTGCTGTAATTGGCAAACGTTCACTCACTTGGAGGCGGGTGTCTGTCGAAGTTTAAAACTATTGGATCTGCCCAGTGCCACTCTGGATTAGCCAACCAATCGCATCACGTTTTGGTCGTCACGTGTGTCATGAGCCGGCTTTTGACGGTGCGTTCCAGTTGGACAGGAAACTCGGAAATTTCCGACTTCACTACATATTGTAGTCTATGAATCTAGCAACAGTAACTTGTTAGAGCCTAACGTTTAGTTATTTGGACGAGAAAGGTTTTAGGCGTCCATACTTTCGCGAGCAGATGCACTGGAACACAGACAGGTCGGAACTCGGAACTACCAAGTCGGAAATCTCCTTCTTCCGAGTATAAAGGAACGCAGCATTCAACTGAGCCACTCGCTCTGTTCGCTGATTGGACACTCAGAAATCTGATTCGAGCAGGATCCCACTGATACACCCCATCACCAGACTGACTACTGAAGGGAAAATGAAATTTGGCCGGAAGTAGGAGGGCGGGCGGAGCCAGGCTAGGGTGAAGGCCTAGTTGTAACGTCTAAATGGGAACATTACCTTCGCAATGCGGATGAACTGTATACTCAACGGAGAGTAATTAACATGGATCAATATTATATAGGGATTCTTTATTAAATTCGAGTTGAATTTTTTTTCAAAGAGCATCAAAATAATTCAACCTTAGTTACAACACAAGATAACAATAATAATATATTCGATTTATATTGTGCTTTTTCGCATCCAAAGCGCCGGTTGCTGCCGCTGCATGGGTCCCAATGTATTACTAACATTCTGCTGACAGTTTTCATATTTGATTGGAGCATTACCTCACATAACAGCCAACTGGAAAATAAATCTCTGTTTTTATTTGGAGAACCTCTGGGTGGGACGCACAGATTGAGTTGGCAAAGAAATGCTGATTTACAATTCAATGGCCCTATTACATTAAACTGATAAATTATGAGAAAACACTGCTGGCACATTCCCGAGCAGCAATAATGTAATACAGTAGATTAGCAATATATTATTCTATAATATATTCTAAAATGTCCTCAGTTTATAAAGGATTTTATCTTCTTAAAGCAGTTTTTCAATTAGTAGGGGAGAATGGGTGAGTTGTGCCACTTTTTACTCAAAGTGACTTTAAAGTGAGGCCTTGACAGTTATGTCTCCAACTAGGGCTGGGCGATATGACGATATCATATCGTGGACGATATGAAAGTGTCTACCGGGAGAGATTTGGCCATATCGTTTATATCGCGGAGAAAAAAAGTTCATGTGGCGGGAGCATAGATAGAGCGGGAGGCAGCTGTCCCTCCGAGTCCCTATAGTTACACTGCAGTTACACCGCCGCGCCACACGGGGCTCTGCAGTTCTGGGCTGCAATACAGATTCTCTACCCGCAACAGAAGAAGCCTCATCTGTTGCTCTAGCTGTCTAGCTCATGGTCTAGCTTCGGTGTGCCGTCACTAAAGTTAACAAACCAACTCCGTGTCACGGTGGAAGAGCAGCTGGTTTTAAGGGCAAAGGAAACTTGCTTGCTGCTTCAGCGTGCTGTTGCCGTGACGCAGAGTTGGCTTGTTTTAAGCAGCAAACTACATGGGTTAGCTCTCGTGAGCTAGCTGGCTAATAATGACATCTTTAGCCTACTCGGGGCTTCACCCCCGTGCTGTTATTGTTGGAGACAGCCAGCAAGGCTGGTTTTATGTAACTTTAAAACATGTCAAACTTGAAAATATTATTTGTGTTGAAGCTGGAGTTAAATGTATTACCAGACATTTGCTCATTAGTTAATTTTGACAGCTTTTTTAAATGAAGATGAGCAAATACTGCAGGAAAATTCAAATATTTCATTATTTTGATATAGGCTACTATCAATTGGAAAATGTAGGCTCTTTGGTTGATGCTGTCATTTTTATTTTGCACTGACTGGTGTGGTATTTTGCACCAGTTTTTCTTTTGTATGGAAATTTAAGTTCCAAGCAAAAATTAAAATAATCTAATGTGATTAAAGTTCAGTACGGTTATTGTAATCCATTGAATTTTAAGGAAAAATGCTATATCGTGATATATATCCATATCGTGATATAAAATTACCTATATCGTGATATAAGATTTGGTCCATATCGCCCAGCCCTATCTCCAACTAAAATATGTGCGTATATTTCAGGATGTGGTGCATCCCTGGCAACAATAACTTTGGATCTGAAATAAACTGTTAAAGAAATGTGCTTTCGGTCTTGTGGCACAACTTGCCCCCGGTGTGGGGTAAGTTGTGCCTTTGGAGAGAATACTTTGGAGTAAATTGTACCTTTGATATATATCTCATAAACTGTAATGCTATATAAAAGCAAGTCAAATCCATTAGAAAATGTTAAAGTTTAGTTAACGTAAATAAAGTAAATTTTCTTGAACAAGGCCTAGCAGGTCTAGGTGGTTTTACCTGCAAAGCTCACAATGACAGAGTCACCATCATCATCATCATCATCATCCTGGCCATCTTAACTCTTGTCAGTGGTGTCGTTAAGTGGAATGGAGATGTCAGTCTCTTCATGGAGATGTCAGTCTCTTCTGAGCTACTGTAGACAATCACTTTCTGTTTTGTCACCAGCTATACAGCCATACCACTGGCACAACTCACCCCAGGTCCTTTGGCACAAATCACCCAACCCCAGCATTTTGGAAAAACTAGCATGATGCAGCAGTTTAGGGCTTACATCGTGCTAATTGTATAGACTCATAGAGTTGATACACTATGAGTCTATACAATTAGTCTATACTAAAGCACCAAAACATGTGTCAAATGTTTTCAAACTTGTCTATAATTGTTCAGAGTTCAGACACAATCATCAAAAAACATTGATCATACACATTTTACTTTGAAAGGCAAAAAACAGTTTTTTTTAGCTTAAATGTTTTTTAGACTTTTTAACCAATAGGACACAAAGAGTGCGAGTCAATGGAGTACTGTCTGACCAGATCTACTCCTCCACTGGCTCCCCTCAGGGCTGTGTTTGTGTGTAAGCAGCCAATTCTTTTTAACTGCAACCAAATCTACCCTCGTATACAAATAAACTTACCTTAACCTTAAATCTCATTCCATGTGTCTCCCTACTTTACAGGATGAGTCAAATGGATGGCTCTTCAAACATATGTGGTCACATGACCAATTTCTTCTATGGTTTTCTAGAAACAAGGGGTGACACTACTTCCCCCCCTGGCACAACTCACCCCACTCTCCCCTATACTCCTCCTTAAAATTAAATATACCAATTGATATACCAGCAATAAAGGGAGCTGAAACCTGCAAACACTGTTGTTAGACATTAACTCAATTTTGAATCTGAGTTCCATGGAGACCCCATTTCTAAGGTTTTTTGCAGCCCAGCTGTGAGGAGGATATGAAGGTGGAAACCATCCATGCCTCTGTAACAGACCCCCATCATGTGTTTGATGGGAGGGCCAGGCAGCAGGAAGCCTGAACCCAGTGAGAAGAGTGTCCACCCTGCCCTTCAAGCACAGACACTGCTGTTAACCCGGCTAGGGCAAGGAAGATTAAAGGGAATTTGTAGGGAGTCCTTGGCTCTGCGATTCTGACTTCTACACTGTTTGTGTTTTCCTAATCTGCATCACTTGTGGACTTGCCAGGGGGAGCATGGCCTGTGTGCTTGTGATTGATCCGCATGGTATTTTGACCTGGAAAGGCTCCATAGGTTTCACTCCTTATTGGAAAGGCTAGAGCTAGCTCCCAGAGTATTTCTCTCTAAGTGTGTTTCAGCCTCCCTGACATGAATGCTAAGTTATCTCTCTCTAGCCTTCTTCATTTATCCACACTTAACCCCTTTGACCAATTGACTGCTTCAGTTGTTTGTCAATCTGCCTTCACTGTCACGCACAGGCATGTTGCATGCTTCTCAGTGTTGGTATTCTAACTGCAACATTAGGCTCGTTCGACCTAACTTTCAGCTCGTCTGGAAAGTAGACGAGAGTAGCCGAGTGCAGTCGGGGGAGTGACGAAAAAGCCTGACTGAAGCCGGACAGCTCCGAGTCGGAAGTAGCGTCCTTGTTGCGGATGCAGTTCCTTTTCTAGTTTTATTTTGAAGGCCTATTAGAAACATATTCGCAGGAGAGTCACACATGCTACAACCGATTAGATGCAGAACACAACACAAAGACGAGTAAACACTTTAAAAGCGAGGGCATTTTCAAAACAAGAAACGAGATATAAGCTAATATCCCCATTCCCCACACATCTTTATCTTTCTTGTTACTTTACTAGAACACCTACTTTTAAGTGATAAAGAATAATTTACAAGAATAATTTACAAATCCAAATAAAGGAGGTTTAGTATTTCTCCCTTCACATAACGAATATGATCGGCCTAAATAAAGAAGGTCTAAGAAAAGATCCCTTATTATTAGAGATGGATATGATGAACTGTATTATGATGTGTAACAAACAACTAGGCTACTTGTTGTAGTTTTGGTCTGGCTTTGCGACACTACATGTAAAATACAATTCCCAGACCATTTAGATCACTTGAAATAAGCCTATGATTTAATCTTAATGGTATAAAAATCACTTCACCAAGATCTTGTGACTCAAGTTTGTGTTCACTTTTAAATATATCTATACAGGAGAGTTACACATCCAAATTATTTCTATGTCAAGGGTTCAGATCAGTGGAGGTTTAACTCTGATTAAGTACATTTCTGCTTAAATGCATATTGTGGCGGCCTAATGATTAAACATAAATTAAAATCAAAAAGAATGGATCGTAATTTAATTTTGAGCGGTGATGTCAGACTTTTGCCTAACCAATTGGGGAAACGCATCAAAGGCACGGGGTTTAAACTCCAATTAGCGCTCAGCTCCGCCTGTCAGCAAGACGTTTCCCATCAGACATTTCGCTCCCGCAGCCCGTGGGGAGCAACTGCAGCGACTTGCTCCAGTGTCTGTGTCCGTCTTGATATCGCGGGACTTCAAAGTCTCAAGCAGCCGAGCCGCAGCCAGCCACGGGTGCAAGTATGGTGCAAGTGGGACAAAAAGTCTAACCATAATGCAGTGCGCTCAGCAAGACGAGCGTCATAATTGCGCAGGTCTTAGCAAGACGGCGACAGGTCGAACGAGCCTATTGTCTACTTGTCAGTACACAGGCAGTGTGTTATGTATCAGGGGCAGTGGTCCACCCCTCTCACTATCTAGATTCTAACAAGGCCAGGATAGCAGTCAGATTGACAGCTGATGGGGCATTTTAACAGGCTTGGTGTTAAACTAAACTCTGACAATGTTGTAACTGACCGTGAGCCTTTTCCGAAAAAGAAAACTGCAATTCCATTAGATACAGTTTTTCAGAACAGACTACTTTTGAATAAACACAGGGTTAGACAGAGAGAGGCGTTGATTTCACCTGCTGTGGTGATTGTATCTTCAAATAATTGGCATCAATTGATTCAAAATATTCCTTTATTTCCAATGGTATGCCGCATGAGCACACACATAGCAGTTGTGTAAATGGCATAGTGTGTTTTTTAACAATGTAAGCGGTTAAGTTAGAGTCTTTGGCTGGGCCATTGGATTCTTAGGAGAGAGCACTACTTTTGTATGTTATCTACAAGTGTTTTTCACACTATGGTGTAGCATACCCTTTTAAGGCTGTAATATTATGCATTGATGAGGATTAAGGACCTGTCTTGATAGACCAACATGATGATGCGTGTACAACATAGTATATGATATGTTGTGTGAAACGTGAGAATACAGAGCCATCACCATCAGTTTATGATGATGAGTACAATTAATAATCCATTCATTTAAATTACTAAAACAGGATTTGTTGATGTTGACAACGGATTTGAACAGCCATTAACAAATCATTGTGTATTCATATTTACATGTATTATGTTTAGTCACGTGACTTCTATCTCATTTGCCAGTAGTTACCAACAAATGATTTGTGCATGTATTTTAGTTAATAACTTATTATGTGTATAAACATTTCAGAGTGGGGGGCTTTTGAGAACTTGATCAGAGGGGAGTCCACACTGAAAGAAGGAATTTTCTTTTCTGAAAATGTGTTGGAAGCTCCCCAGAAAGGTAACAAGTGGACCATGTGTTTTTGCTAATGAAATGCTCTTTGTTAAGCTTAGAAGTTAATTATTGTCCCCAGACATAGTAGTTTCCATCCTGAGGAAAAGTGAACGAAAGAGCTTATTCTGGAGCTTTCAGATGTTTTTTTTGCACATTTGGATTGTCCCTAGTTTACAAGACGATAAGTCCTTAAAGTGCTGTCACTGAAATCATTAGCGCTCCTGACCAGCCTCATCACTATCCAGGACAAGTGAGCAAACACCATCCATTAATGTGGACCATGTGAGACAGTTGAAAGCTCAGGAAAAAATAAAAAGGCAGACCTTAAATATTTTTTGTTTTTTGTATGACAAACAGGGAGAAGCTGTTTTGCTAACTAAAAAATGGCAATTATGCAACCACAACAACAAGTACATCCTCATCCCACTTCTGTGCTGGAGCATGTGAAGTAACATTGTGAGTCTTATCCATGCAGAGCTGCAGGCGGAGGGGTCTGGGATCCGACTCATTAACCTCATGCACTCTGGCATTTATTGCAGACTGGAAGGCTGTCAGGCTGTCAATGTGATTGTTGCTGTTTCTTTTTAATCTGAGTGAGAGAGAGAGAGAGAGAGAGAGAGAGAGAGAGAGAGAGAGAGAGAGAGAGATACGGCACAGAAAAACACCCCTTTAACAAATTAAGGGCAGCTCTGCTCCTTGGCTTTTGTTAAAAAGAGAAACACTATTGGACTCAACACACTGTTTTACAAGAGAAACCTTTGTATTTAGTAAAGACAGAAGAAACTCTTGTCCCAGGCAGGGAGCACGGAACATTTCAGGCATCGGATTCTTTATTAAGACAAGAGGTCAGGATTTGATGGTGTTGAATGTTCTGTATCTGCTTCACAGCCACACACACAGATCACAGGTTTATACGGTGAAATTATTGAATAAATACTACTTTATTTGTAATAGAGCAGCAGTTATCATAACTATTTTTTTTTTAAATCTTTTTTTCTTTTAGGAAATTCCATATAAGTACAACCAACCATGCCTGTAGACTTCCCCCATAATATAATTCAATATTAATTAGGGCTGTCAAAATTAACGCGTTAACGCAGTGTGATGAATTTCTGGAATTAATGCATTCATTTTCTTTAACGCAATTAACACATGCAAAGACTGGTGTTGTGGCTGACCTAGGATCAGCAGCTGCGCACGGTTAAACATAACAGCACGCTAGCCTGTGTTTTAAACTGCTAACGGGCACGTCTGTGTCTCAGGCGGCAGTTGCTGTTTGGAGCAACAGGAGGAGAAACTTTCTCTGCTCCGTTCAGAGCAAGGGAGGACACAAACGTCTGCAGTTTTCAGAGGTGTGTGTGATTAAAACGGGACATTAACATAACGTCGGCTATCTGGCATTTATGAACAGTCCCCAGCATGTGTGCGCGCGTGCAAACACACACACAGAGACACACCGCAGACTGCAATTAAGTTCTATTCAGAACTGCAAAACCTATGGATTCACCAAATAAATGTCATTCTATAGCCTATATTTGCTCAAATACATAGCAAAGAGACAGACAAATTGAATTATGGTGTGGTAGGCCTATGTTTGGTTGTAATCATTTAGATTTTCATTGATTAAAAAAAAACAAATATTAAATGCATACCTTCTGTCATTTATCTTTCCGTTCCTACATCAATATACAGAGAAAACGATAATTTTTCTGGCATGTTTGGAAATGGTAGAATTAATCGTGATTACTTGTGATTGATCCACAGCTACCCTGATTCATTCTGATTAAAAAATTGTAATAGTTTGACAGCCCTAATATTAATTCAATATCATCTGAAGCTCACAAGCTCTGAAGAGAGAGAGAGATTGCGTGAGGATCGGTACATGGTGGCCAGAGGTATTGCACCTTTATAACTCCCTGTCGCAATCAGCGCTAGCCTTTGAGGATTAGGTGCTATTTGCAACAAGGCTTATTTGAATAGGAAGGAGGACATTTTGCGCTGAGTTTTGAATATTTCCTAATTAACATACATGCAAATGGCTTCTCTGCAGTTTAGTTTGAGAGCACATTTGGCGCTATTTTTCTCTCTCATTTGCACCGGTTTAGCGGCCTCAAAAGCGGTGCAATCCTTTAGTGTAACCAGCCCTAAATGTTGAACAGAGCTAACTCTCCATTCTACACAATGTTGTAATTGTGTTCTTTTTTTTGCCCTGGCAATGTCTTCAATGTATTCACTTATCTTTTTTAAAGGTGCTGTGTAGGGAATGTCGCAGAAAAAAAGATTTTACAAAGGCTGTCAACCAACAAAAGAGCTCATCAGTATTAGTCCGGTACATGTGACAACACTGCGTGGGGAAAATGTATTCAGAGGGAAGGGACAGAGACATGTGAGCACTAATGCTATGGCGCCAGTTCTTTCTTTCTGTCACCTCCTTTTTCTTTCCAAAACAGAGGGGAAGTGGAAAACACCATTTGTCACTGCACATTACATCTCTGTTGTTATAGTCCCAAATGAAAGCCCAGTATGTGTCTCTCTCTTCAACAGAAAATGCTAACGGGCCTTGGTTAATTGGAGTTGGCTTCATTCTCGGTGAAGCAGCCTTACTGTCAGCATGACTGACTGGGGATTACTGTGCCACAATTGCACCGCAATTACATACACAGAGACACAAACTGAGTGTGAAACCAATGTATGATCTAAATAGAGACCACGGCAAATAATAAAAACTAATTGAAGTCATTTATTGTACCAGCCATGTTTCTTCATAGCACTTGAAGTGAAAGTATTTGAAATGCATGTAGCTGTTTAGCATGAATGAATCAGACTCTGCGTTCCAAATCACATACTTTTTTGCAGTGGTGTGCACAGACATTTTGGGGGGCAGGTGCTCAGTGCAAAAAAAAGGGCACAATATATTCTATCGATGAATGACCAAATCATTTTAAGGGTTGTGATAAGAAAATGAAGCAACAGTGATATTAAGATAGTAGCATTAGGTTTTATTTAATCATAAAGCAAGGATCTCCGCGGAGAGGCCACTAATTCAAACACAGGGAATGTGAATGAAAGAGTGAGCCCCGTTTCGTAGGAGAGACGGATATTTAAAGAGGACCTATTATACTACTTTTCTGGTCTTAATTTCTTGTTTTACACTGCTATAGAGCAACCTGACACGAATCACATCACAAAAAACTATGTAGATTTTCGGGAAGCTCTTTCTCTTATTTTGGCGATCCAGCACGTCCTGTCAACACTTGTGTGTGTGCTTCGGCAATCTCCGCTCCCTCCACCTGTGCTTCGGGGATCTCCGCTCCCCTCCCCCCTCCTGCAAACCCCACTCCGTTGTGATTGGTTACCTTCCTTCCGGAACACTTTCAGTGGCGGGAAGCGCGAGCATGGACCTATAAGGGCGCGAGGCAGACGCGAGGCAGACGCGAACAGGGAAGTGACAGCATTACTATACATGGAAACATCCGCGTGGGACGTCACGAAGTTACATGCGACGTGACGAAGTTACGGAAGGGTAGACCGCTCTGAACACGTGACTTCTCGACTGGCTAGAATAGTGTTTAGTGCTCTGCACCGCTCTGCACAGACACCCCAGACGGTCAGCAGGGAATACGTCGAAATGCATGTAAGTCATTATTTGATAATTTAGTATGGTTAAGCATGACTATGAATCATCATAACAATGTTTATAGGTCATAAAAGTCAAAAAGCATCACGACGCTGAAGTTGGCAGCTGATTCGCAGCAGCCGATTCGGCAGTTAAGGAAAAGTTAAGGGATTCTTAAGGAGCGGCGAAGTGACTGATTCTCCGTTGTTTAACCTCCTAAATCGCCGCAGTAAAGCCACATTAATTAGTCTAGATTATCTAAGAGAGTCTAACCATTCTTTAAAAACTGTTTAAAATTGATTTAACCTTTATTAAGTTAGTTTAAAAGAAAGAGAGGGGAGATTTCACTGCTTTTTTTGCATCTGGACCACATTAAAACTGGTCCTGATTGAAAACCACTGCACCTAGACTCTTCAAATCTTGACTAGATTATCATAGTGAAGCTATAGATTATAGAAAACATAGTTTCTGATTTGTGAAACTTTTTTTCTATTTGTGAAAATGAAATAAAGGCACATGTCAACGCTTTTTTGGGGTCCAGACCGCATTAGAACTGGTCCTGATTGAAAACCACTAAACCTAGAGTCTTCAAATCTGGACTAGAATATCACAGAGAGGCTATACATTATGGAAAACATAGTTTCTGATTTGTGAAACTTTTTTCCTATTTGTGAAAATGCAATAAAGATACATTTCAAGGTTTTTTTGGGGTCCAGACCGCATTAGAACTGGTCCTGATTGAAAACCACTGCATCTAGACTCTTCAAATCTGGACTAGATTATCATAGTGAGGCTATAGATTATGGAAAACATAGTTTTTGATTTGTGAAACTTTTCTTCTATTTGTGAAAATGCAATAAAGGCACATGTCAAGGCTTTTTTGGGGTACAGACCACATTAGAACTGGTCTTGATTGAAAACCACTGCACCTAGACTCTTCAAATCTGGACTAGAATATCACAGAGAGGCTATAGATTATAGAAAACATAGTTTCTGATTTGTGAAACTTTTATTCTATTTGTGAAAATGCAAAGAATGCACATGTCAAGGCTTTTTTGGGGTACAGACCACATTAGAACTGGTCCTGATTGAAAACCACTAAACCTAGAGTCTTCCAATCTGGACTAGAATATCACAGAGAGGCTATACATTATGGAAAACATAGTTTCTGATTTGTGAAACTTTTTTCCTATTTGTGAAAATGCAATAAAGATACATTTCAAGGTTTTTTTTGGGGTCCAGACCGCATTAGAACTGGTCCTGATTGAAAACCACTGCACCTAGACTCTTCAAATCTGGACTAGAATATCACAGAGAGGCTATACATTATGGAAAACATAGTTTCTGATTTGTGAAACTTTTTTCCTATTTGTGAAAATGCAATAAAGATACATTTCAACGCTTTTTTGGGGTCCAGACCACATTAGAACTGGTCTTGATTGAAAACCACTGCACCTAGACTCTTCAAATCTGGACTAGAATATCACAGTGAGGCTATACATTATGGAAAACATAGTTTCTGATTTGTGAAACTTTTTTCCTATTTGTGAAAATGCAATAAAGTTACATTTCATGTTTTTTTTGGGGTACAGACCACATTAGAACTGGTCCTGATTGAAAACCACTAAACCTAGAGTCTTCCAATCTGGACTAGAATATCACAGAGAGGCTATACATTATGGAAAACATAGTTTCTGATTTGTGAAACTTTTTTCCTATTTGTGAAAATGCAATAAAGATACATTTCAAGGTTTTTTTTGGGGTCCAGACCGCATTAGAACTGGTCCTGATTGAAAACCACTGCACTAGACTCTTCAAATCTGGACTAGAATATCACAGAGAGGCTATACATTATGGAAAACATAGTTTCTGATTTGTGAAACTTTTTCCTATTTGTGAAAATGCAATAAAGATACATTTCAAGGTTTTTTTGGGGTCCAGACCAGCATTAGAACTGGTCCTGATTGAAAACCACTAAACCTAGAGTCTTCAATCTGGACTAGAATATCACAGAGAGGCTATACATTATGGAAAACATAGTTTCTGATTTGTGAAACTTTTTTCCTATTTGTGAAAATGCAATAAAGATACATTTCAACGCTTTTTTGGGGTCCAGACCGCATTAGAACTGGTCCTGATTGAAAACCACTGCATCTAGACTCTTCAAATCTGGACTAGATATCATAGTGAGGCTATAGATTATGGAAAACATAGTTTTTGATTTGTGAAACTTTTCTTCTATTTGTGAAAATGAAATAAAGGCACATGTCAACGCTTTTTTTGCATACTGGACCACATTAGAACTGGTCTGATTGAAAACCACTGCACGTAGACTCATCAAATCTGGACTGGAATATCACAGAGAGGCTATACATTATGGAAAAATAGTTTCTGATTTGTGAAACTTTTTTCCTATTTGTGAAAATGCAATAAAGATACATTTCAAGGTTTTTTTTGGGGTCCAGACCACATTAGAACTGGTCCTGATTGAAAACCACTAAACCTAGAGTCTTCCAATCTGGACTAGAATATCACAGAGAGGCTATACATTATGGAAAACATAGTTTCTGATTTGTGAAACTTTTTTCCTATTTGTGAAAATGCAATAAAGATACATTTCAAGGTTTTTTTTGGGGTCCAGACCGCATTAGAACTGGTCCTGATTGAAAACCACTAACCTAGATCTTCCAATCTGGACTAGAATATCACAGAGAGGCTATACATTATGGAAAACATAGTTTCTGATTTGTGAAACTTTTTTCCTATTTGTGAAAATGCAATAAAGATACATTTCAGGTTTTTTTGGGGTCCAGACCGCATTAGAACTGGTCCTGATTGAAAACCACACTGCATGTAGACTCTTCAAATCTGGACTAGATTATCATAGTGAGGCTATAGATTATGGAAAACATAGTTTTTGATTTGTGAAACTTTTTCTATTTGTGAAAATGCAATAAAGGGCACATGTCAAGGCTTTTTTGGGGTACAGACCACATTAGAACTGGTCTTGATTGAAAACCACTGCACTAGACTCTTCAAATCTGGACTAGAATTATCACAGGAGGCTATAGATTATAGAAAACATAGTTTTTGATTTGTGAAACCTTTATTCTATTTGTGAAAATGCAAAGAATGCACATGTCAAGGCTTTTTTGGGTCCAGACCGCATTAGAACTGGTCCTGATTGAAAACAACTGCATCTAGACTCTTCAAATCTGGACTAAGATATCATAGTGAGGGCTATAGATTATGGAAAACATAGTTTTTGATTTGTGAAACTTTTTTCCTATTTGTGAAAATGCAATAAAGGCACATGTCAAGGCTTTTTTGGGGTACAGACCACATTAGAACTGGTCTTGATTGAAAACCACTCACCTAGACTCTTCAAATCTGGACTAGAATATCACAGAGAGGCTATAGATTATAGAAAACATAGTTTTCTGATTTGTGAAACTTTTATTCTATTTGTGAAAATGCAAAGAATGCACATGTCAAGGCTTTTTTGGGGTACAGACCACATTAGAACTGGTCCTGATTGAAAACCACTAAACCTAGATCTTCCAATCTGGACTAGAATATCACAGAGAGGCTATACATTATGGAAAACATAGTTTCTGATTTGTGAAACTTTTTTCCTATTTGTGAAAATGCAATAAAGATACATTTCAAGGTTTTTTTTGGGGTCCAGACCGCATTAGAACTGGTCCTGATTGAAAACCACTGCACTAGACTCTTCAAATCTGGACTAGAATATCACAGAGAGGCTATACATTATGGAAAACATAGTTTCTGATTTGTGAAACTTTTTCTATTTGTGAAAATGCAATAAAGTTAATTTCAGTTTTTTTGGGGTCCAGACCGCATTAGAACTGGTCCTGATTGAAAACCACTGCACCTGATCTTCAATCTGGACTAGAATATCACAGAGAGGCTATACATTATGGAAAACATAGTTTCTGATTTGTGAAACTTTTTTCCTATTTGTGAAAATGCAATAAAGATACATTTCAAGGTTTTTTGGGGTCCAGACGCATTAGAACTGGTCCTGATTGAAAAACCATACTAGACTCTTCAATCTGGACTAGAATATCAAGAGGCTATACATTATGGAAAACATAGTTTTGATTTGTGAAACTTTTTTCTATTTGTGAAAATGCAATAAAGACATTCAACGCTTTTTTTGGGTCGGACCCATTAGAACTGGTCCTGATTGAAAACCACTGCATCTAGACTCTTCAAATCTGGACTAGATTATCATAGTGAGGCTATAGATTATGGAAAACATAGTTTTTGATTTGTGAAACTTTTTTCTATTTGTGAAAATGCAATAAAAGGCACATGTCAAGCTTTTTTGGTGTACAGACCACATTAGAACTGGTCTGATTGAAAACCACTGCACTAGACTCTCAAATCTGGACTGAATATCACAGAGAGGCTATAATTATGGAAAACATAGTTTCTGATTTGTGAAACTTTTTTCTATTTGTGAAAATGCAAAAAATGACATTTCAAGGTTTTTTTGGGGTCCAGACCGCATTAGAACTGGTCCTGATTGAAAACCACTAAACCTAGAGTCTTCCAATCTGGACTAGAATATCACAGAGAGGCTATACATTATGGAAAACATAGTTTCTGATTTGTGAAACTTTTTTCCTATTTGTGAAAATGCAATAAAGATACATTTCAACGCTTTTTTTGGGGTCCAGACCGCATTAGAACTGGTCCTGATTGAAAACCACTGCATCTAGACTCTTCAAATCTGGACTAGATTATCATAGTGAGGCTATAGATTATGGAAAACATATGTTTTTGATTTGTGAAACTTTTCTTCTATTTGTGAAAATGAAATAAAGGCACATGTCAACGCTTTTTTTGCATCTGGACCACATTAGAACTGGTCCTGATGAAAACCACTGCACGTAGACTCATCAAATCTGGACTGGAATATCACAGAGAGGCTATACATTATGGAAAACATAGTTTCTGATTTGTGAAACTTTTTTCCTATTTGTGAAAATGCAATAAAGATACATTTCAAGGTTTTTTTGGGGTCCAGACCGCATTAGAACTGGTCCTGATTGAAAACCACTAAACCTAGAGTCTTCCAATCTGGACTAGAATATCACAGAGAGGCTATACATTATGGAAAACATAGTTTCTGATTTGTGAAACTTTTTTCCTATTTGTGAAAAATGCAATAAAGATACATTTCAAGGTTTTTTTGGGGTCCAGACCGCATTAGAACTGGTCCTGATTGAAAACCACTAAACCTAGAGTCTTCCAATCTGGACTAGAATATCACAGAGAGGCTATACATTATGGAAAACATAGTTTCTGATTTGTGAAACTTTTTTCCTATTTGTGAAAATGCAATAAAGATACATTTCAAGGTTTTTTTGGGGTCCATACCGCATTAGAACTGGTCCTGATTGAAAACCACTGCATCTAGACTCTTCAAATCTGAACTAGATTATCATAGTGAGGCTATAGATTATGGAAAACATAGTTTTTGATTTGTGAAACTTTTCTTCTATTTGTGAAAATGAAATAAAGGCACATGTCAACGCTTTTTTTGCATCTGGACCACATTAGAACTGGTCCTGATTGAAAACCACTGCATCTAGACTCTTCAAATCTGGACTAGATTATCATAGAGAGGCTATAATTATGGAAAACATAGTTTCTGATTTGTGAAACTTTTTTCCTATTTGTGAAAATGCAATAAAGAACATTTCAAGGCTTTTTTGGGGTCAGACCGCATTAGAACTGGTCCTTGATTGAAAACCACTGCACTAGACTCTTCAAATCTGGAACTAGATATCACAGTGAGGCTATAGATTATAGGAAAACATAGTTTTGATTTGTGAAACTTTTATTCTATTTGTGAAAATGCAAAAATGCACATGTCAAGGCTTTTTTGGGGTACAGACCACATTAGAACTGGCCCTTGATTGAAAACCACTAAACCTAGATCTTCCAATCTGGACTAGAATATCACAGAGAGGCTATACATTATGGAAAACATAGTTTCTGATTTGTGAAACTTTTTTCCTATTTGTGAAAATGCAAAAGATACATTTCAAGGTTTTTTTTGGGGTCCAGACCGCATTAGAACTGGTCCTGATTGAAAACCACTGCACCTAGACTCTTCAAATCTGGACTAGAATATCACAGAGAGGCTATACATTATGGAAAACATAGTTTCTGATTTGTGAAACTTTTTTCCTATTTGTGAAAATGCAATAAAGTACATTTCAACGGTTTTTTTTGCGGTCCAGACCGCATTAGAACTGGTCCTGATTGAAAACCACTAAACCTAGAGTCTTCCAATCTGGACTAGAATATCACAGAGAGGCTATACATTATGGAAAACATAGTTTCTGATTTGTGAAACTTTTTCCTATTTGTGAAAATGCAATAAAGTACATTCAACGTTTTTTTTGGGGTCCAGACCGCATTAGAACTGGTCCTGATTGAAAACCACTGCATCTAGACTCTTCAAATCTGGACTAGATTATCATAGTGAGGCTATAGATTATGGAAAACATAGTTTTTCGATTTGTGAAACTTTTCTTCTATTTGTGAAAATGCAATAAAGGCACATGTCAACGCTTTTTTTGCAGTCTGACCATTAGAACTGGTCTTGATTGAAAACCACTGCACTAGACTCATCAAATCTGGACTGGAATATCACAGAGAGGCTATACATTATGGAAAACATAGTTTCTGATTTGTGAAACTTTTTTCTATTTGTGAAAATGAAATAAAGTACATTTCAACGCTTTTTTTGGTCACGGACCACATTAGAACTGGTCCTGATTGAAAACCACTACCTAGAGTCTTCCAAAATCTGGACTAGAATATCACAGAGAGGCTATACATTATGGAAAACATAGTTTCTGATTTGTGAAACTTTTTTCCTATTTGTGAAAATGCAATAAAGTTACATTTCAAGTTTTTTTTGGGGTCCAGACCGCATTAGAACTGGTCCTGATTGAAAACCACTGACCTAGATCTTCAAATCTGGACTAGAATATCACAGAGAGCATGCCAGAGTGTTGGTTTCATGCAGACTGCACATAGCTCTCCGCTTGTGGGAGGAACCAGCCAATTCAGCACAGGGCAATGCACTGGGGCCGGTGTTGCGTCGCCAGGTGGTGTCCGCCGACGCCTCCCTGGTAGGCTGGGGAGCCGTACACAAGGGTCAAGGCATCAGTGGCCAATGGCACGTACCCTGGTTGACACAGAACATCAATCAGTTGGAATTGCAGGCTATCCATTTAGCTCTTTTGCACTTCCAGCCAGAGCTGGAAAACCGCCATGTACTGGTGAGGACAGACAGAACAGCTGGCAGCGGTATACATAAACAGGCAGGGGGGCCTGGGTTCCCCGCGCCTTTGCAGATTGGCTCAGATAATATGAGAGTGGGCGTATCCACGATTCAAGTCCCTCAGGGCGATGCACGTGCCGGGTCAGGTGAACCTTGCGGCGGATCGGCTCTCCAGAGGGGGACCCCTCCCCGGAGAATGGAGACTGCATCCGGAGGTCGTGAGCGATATCTGGGAGTGCTTTGGTACAGCCACAGCCGATCTCTTCTCCTCAAGGGTGACAGCTCACTGTCCCCTCTTTTTCTCCTTGAAAAGGGGCGATCCTCCCTTGGGCACGGATGCCATGGCACACCAGTGGCCACAGGGCCTCCTGTATGCCTTCCCTCCCTTCACCCTCCTTCATACACTTCTACAGAGAGTTCAGGTGGAAGAGGTGAGCCTCATCCTGGTGGCCCCCAACTGGCCCCAGATGATCTGGTTCTCAGCGATTGCACCCCTGCTTCAGGGACACCCGTGAGAGCTCCCGGGTCGGCGGGACCTCCTGTCCCAGGTCCACGGGACTCTTTTTCATCCTTTTCCCCAGGGTCTCCGGCTTTGGGCCTGGCCCCTGAGAGGGCCAGGTTTCTAGCTATGGGGTTGCCCCAGTCTGTGGTTAGCACTCTACAAGGAGCCCGGGCTCCATCAACGAGGGCGGCATACGCTTATCGTTGGGGAGTGTTTCAATCATGGTGCAATTCGAGACAGGTGGATCCCCTCGCCTGCACGGCCCATGACATTCTCCAGTTCCTCCAGGAAATGTTGGAGGTGGGCAAATCTCCCTCGACATTGAGGGGAATAGTGTCAGCCATAAAGGCAGCCCGTATCGGACCTCGGAAGCTGGCAGAAGGCTGTTGCGACCTTATTGCTCAGTTTCTTAGAGGTGCTCGTAGGGTTACTCCACATCGCAGAAGGCCAGCTGTCCCCCCATGGGATTTGGAGGTGGTGCTGTTGGTCTTGCAGAATGAGCCATTCGAGCCCCTGGATACAGCTAGGCTACAATGGCTTTCTCTCAAGACAGCGTTTTTGCTCACAATTAATATGGGAGAGCTGCATGCTTTTTCAGTGCATGAGGACTGCTGCCGCTTCTTGCCAGGTGGTGCCGGGTGGTGCTGCGCCCGAACCCTGCATTCCACCCTCAAGTCTGTTCTGAGTCCCACGCCGGTCGATCTATTGAGCTGCACCCTTTCCACCCTCCTCAGGAAGGTGAAGCAGGGTGGAGTCACTACTGTGCCCAGTCAGGGCCCTAACAGTGTATCTGCATCGGACACGTGGCCATAGGACAATGGACCAGCTCTTTGTCTGTTACAAGCCCAACCGTTTTGGACAGCCAGACTCCAAGACCAGGCTTGCCCACTGGGTTGTGGATGCTATCCAGCAGGCATATGAGAGGGCAGGCAAGCCGACCCCAGTAGGGGTGCGGGCGCACTCCACACGGGGCATTACTACGTCATGGGCCCTATGGCAAGGGGCCCCTCTATGTGGAGATTCGTACGGCGGCCTCTTGGTCGACCCTGTCGACTTTTATCCGGTTCTACTGCATCCATTCTTGGAGCGAGTACTGGGCTCAATGCAGCAGGACGGTGCACGTTTGGGCTAGGCCATCTACCCATTCATGGCTGGCTTTAGCGTCTTGCAGGGCCAGCTTAACCTTTGTAGCGTCTGGCGCCTTGGCGAGGAGTGTGTACGTATAATTGTAAATAGTTCCTTTATACTGGGCACATGGGTGAACACTGGTGGTGGTGACATGTCATTCGAACTCAACTGCCTTTTTTATTTAGGCTCCTGCAGGAGCAGCTGGGTCTGCTTGGTTTCCTCGCGGTGTGCCTTACAGAAGTCCCCGTACATATGGAATATGTAGGGTGGAGAGATAGACTTGACACGATAGAGAACGGTTGGTTACGTTGTAACCCAGGTTCTCTGAGTGGAGAGACTATCTCTCCAGCCAAGATGCCGCTCAGAAACGCGTTCCAATCAAGGTTCAAACCGAAGAGGCCACACATGTGTGTAGCTTATATAGCCATGGCTGGTCAATCATGCGTGGCCGCCACAAGTGATGTGTCTTAAAGAGTATCCACGTCAACTGCCCCTATGGGGGTCAGTCCCCGTACATATGGAATATGTAGGGTGGAGAGATAGTCTCTCCACTCAGAGAACCTGGGTTACAACGTAACCAACCGTTCTCTGCATGTCACTCCCCTCTCTGCCCTATTTCAACTCTGTCTCTACACTGTCAATAAAGCATAAAAATGCCCAAAAAATAGAACAAAAAAAAATATATATAAAGACATTAGCTTCAATCAGGACCAGTTCTAATGCAGTCTGGACCCAAAAAAAAAACCTTGAAATGTATCTTTATTGCATTTTCACAAATAGGAAAAAGGTTTCACAAATCAGAAACTATGTTTTCCATAATGTATAGCCTCTCTGTGATAATCTAGTCCAGATTTGAAGAGTCTAGGTGCAGTGGTTTTCAATCAAGACCAGTTCTAATGCGGTCTGTACCCCAAAAAAGCCTTGACCTGTGCCTTTATTTCATTTTCACAAATAGAAGAAAAGTTTCACAAATCAAAAACTATGTTTTCCATAATCTATAGCCTCACTATGATAATCTAGTCAATATTTGAATAGTCTAGATGCAATGGTTTTCAATCAGGACCAGTTCTAATGCGGTCTAGACCCCTAAAAGCCATTAAAATGTGCATTCTTTGCATTTTCACAAATAGAATAAAAGTTTCACAAATCAGAAACTATGTTTTCTATAATGTATAGCCTCTCTGTGATATTCTAGTCCAGATTTGAAGAGTCTAGATGCAATGGTTTTCAATCAGGACCAGTTCTAATGCGGTCTAGACCCCTAAAAACCGTTAAAATGTGCATTCTTTGCATTTTCACAAATAGAATAAAAGTTTCACAAATCAGAAACTATGTTTTCTATAATCTATAGCCTCTCTGTGATATTCTAGTCCAGATTTGAAGAGTCTACGTGCAGTGGTTTTTAATCAGGACCAGTTCTAATGCGGTCTGGACCCAAAAAAAACCTTGAAATGTATCTTTATTGCATTTTCACAAATAGGAACAAAGTTTCACAAATCAGAAACTATGTTTTCCATAATGTATAGCCTCTCTGTGATATTCTAGTCCAGATTGGAAGACTGCAGGTGCAGTGGTTTTCAATCAGGACCAGTTCTAATGCGGTCTGGACCCCAAAAAAAACATGAAATGTAACTTTATTGCATTTTCACAAATAGTTAAAAAGTTTCACAAATCAAAAACTATGTTTTCCATAATGTATAGCCTCTCTGTGATATTCTAGTCCAGATTTGAAGAGTCTACGTGCAGTGGTTTTCAATCAGGACCAGTTCTAATGCAGTCTGGACCCAAAAAAAAAACCTTGAAATGTATCTTTATTGCATTTTCACAAATAGGAAAAAGGTTTCACAAATCAGAAACTATGTTTTCCATAATGTATAGCCTCTCTGTGATAATCTAGTCCAGATTTGAAGAGTCTAGGTGCAGTGGTTTTCAATCAAGACCAGTTCTAATGCGGTCTGTACCCCAAAAAAGCCTTGACCTGTGCCTTTATTTCATTTTCACAAATAGAAGAAAAGTTTCACAAATCAAAAACTATGTTTTCCATAATCTATAGCCTCACTATGATAATCTAGTCAATATTTGAATAGTCTAGATGCAATGGTTTTCAATCAGGACCAGTTCTAATGCGGTCTAGACCCCTAAAAGCCATTAAAATGTGCATTCTTTGCATTTTCACAAATAGAAAAAAGTTTCACAAATCAGAAACTATGTTTTCTATAATGTATAGCCTCTCTGTGATATTCTAGTCCAGATTTGAAGAGTCTAGATGCAATGGTTTTCAATCAGGACCAGTTCTAATCGGTACCGTCTAGACCCCTAAAAACCGTTAAAATGTGCATTCTTTGCATTTTCACAAATAGAATAAAAGTTTCACAAATCAGAAACTATGTTTTCTATAATCTATAGCCTCTCTGTGATATTCTAGTCCAGATTTGAAGAGTCTACGTGCAGTGGTTTTTAATCAGGACCAGTTCTAATGCGGTCTGGACCCAAAAAAAAACCTTGAAATGTATCTTTATTGCATTTTCACAAATAGGAACAAAGTTTCACAAATCAGAAACTATGTTTTCCATAATGTATAGCCTCTCTGTGATATTCTAGTCCAGATTGGAAGACTGCAGGTGCAGTGGTTTTCAATCAGGACCAGTTCTAATGCGGTCTGGACCCCAAAAAAAAACATGAAATGTAACTTTATTGCATTTTCACAAATAGTTAAAAAGTTTCACAAATCAAAAACTATGTTTTCCATAATGTATAGCCTCTCTGTGATATTCTAGTCCAGATTTGAAGAGTCTACGTGCAGTGGTTTTCAATCAGGACCAGTTCTAATGCGGTCTGGACCCAAAAAAAAACCTTGAAATGTAACTTTATTGCATTTTCACAAATAGGAAAAAAGTTTCACAAATCAGAAACTATGTTTTCCATAATGTATAGCCTCTCTGTGATATTCTAGTCCAGATTGGAAGACTCTAGGTTTAGTGGTTTTCAATCAGGACCAGTTCTAATGTGGTCTGTACCCCAAAAAAGCCTTGACATGTGCATTCTTTGCATTTTCACAAATAGAATAAAAGTTTCACAAATCAGAAACTATGTTTTCTATAATCTATAGCCTCTCTGTGATATTCTAGTCCAGATTTGAAGAGTCTAGGTGCAGTGGTTTTCAATCAAGACCAGTTCTAATGTGGTCTGTACCCCAAAAAAGCCTTGACATGTGCCTTTATTGCATTTTCACAAATAGAAGAAAAGTTTCACAAATCAAAAACTATGTTTTCCATAATCTATAGCCTCACTATGATAATCTAGTCCAGATTGAAGAGTCTAGATGCAGTGGTTTTCAATCAGGACCAGTTCTAATGCGGTCTGGACCCCAAAAAAAGCCATGACATGTGCATTCTATTGCATTTTCACAAATAGAATAAAAGTTTCACAAATCAAAACTATGTTTTCTATAATCTATAGCCTCTCTGTGATATTCTAGTCCAGATTTGAAGAGTCTAGTGCAGTGTTTTCAATCAAGACCAGTTTCTAATGTGGTCTGTACCCCAAAAAAAGACCTTGACATGTGCCTTTATTGCATTTTCACAAATAGAAGAAAGGTTTCACAAATCAAAAACTATGTTTTCCATAATCTATAGCCTCACTATGATAATCTAGTCCAGATTTGAAGAGTCTACATGCAGTGGTTTTCAATCAGGACCAGTTCTAATGCGGTCTGGACCCCAAAAAAAACCTTGAAATGTATCTTTATTGCATTTTCACAAATAGGAAAAAAGTTTCACAAATCAGAAACTATGTTTTCCATAATGTATAGCCTCTCTGTGATATTCTAGTCCAGAATTGGAAGACTCTAGTTTAGTGGTTTTCAATCAGGACCAGTTCTAATAGGTCTGACCCCAAAAAACCTTGAAATGTATCTTATTGCATTTTCACAAATAGAATAAAAGTTTCACAAATCAGAAACTTTGTTTTCTATAATCTATAGCCTCTCTGTGATATTCTAGTCCAGATTTGATGAGTCTACGATGCAGTGGTTTTCAATCAGGACCAGTTCTAATGTGGTCCAGATGCAAAAAAAGCGTTGAAATGTGCCTTTATTGCATTTTCACAAATAGAAGAAAAGTTTCACAAATCAAAACTATGTTTTCCTATAATCTATAGCCTCACTATGATAATCTAGTCCAGATTTGAAGAGTCTAGATGCAGTGGTTTTCAATCAGGACCAGTTCTAATGCGGTCTGGACCCCAAAAAAACCTTGAAATGTATCTTTATTGCATTTTCACAAATAGGAAAAAAGTTTCACAAATCAGAAACTATGTTTTCCATAATTTTATAGCCCTCTCTGTGATATTCTAGTCCAGATTTGAAGAGTCTACGTGCAGTGGTTTTCAATCAGGACCAGTTCTAATGCGGTCTGGACCCAAAAAAAAACCTTGAAATGTAACTTTATTGCATTTTCACAAATAGGAAAAAAGTTTCACAAATCAGAAACTATGTTTTCCATAATGTATAGCCTCTCTGTGATATTCTAGTCCAGATTGGAAGACTCTAGGTTTAGTGGTTTTCAATCAGGACCAGTTCTAATGTGGTCTGTACCCCAAAAAAGCCTTGACATGTGCATTCTTTGCATTTTCACAAATAGAATAAAAGTTTCACAAATCAGAAACTATGTTTTCTATAATCTATAGCCTCTCTGTGATATTCTAGTCCAGATTTGAAGAGTCTAGGTGCAGTGGTTTTCAATCAAGACCAGTTCTAATGTGGTCTGTACCCCAAAAAAGCCTTGACATGTGCCTTTATTGCATTTTCACAAATAGAAGAAAAGTTTCACAAATCAAAAACTATGTTTTCCATAATCTATAGCCTCACTATGATAATCTAGTCCAGATTTGAAGAGTCTAGATGCAGTGGTTTTCAATCAGGACCAGTTCTAATGCGGTCTGGACCCCAAAAAAGCCTTGACATGTGCATTCTTTGCATTTTCACAAATAGAATAAAAGTTTCACAAATCAGAAACTATGTTTTCTATAATCTATAGCCTCTCTGTGATATTCTAGTCCAGATTTGAAGACTCTAGGTTTAGTGGTTTTCAATCAGGACCAGTTCTAATGCGGTCTGGACCCCAAAAAAACCTTGAAATGTATCTTTATTGCATTTTCACAAATAGGAAAAAAGTTTCACAAATCAGAAACTATGTTTTCCATAATGTATAGCCTCTCTGTGATAATCTAGTCCAGATTTGAAGAGTCTAGGTGCAGTGGTTTTCAATCAGGACCAGTTCTAATGCGGTCTGTACCCCAAAAAAGCGTTGACATGTGCCTTTATTTCATTTTCACAAATAGAAAAAAAGTTTCACAAATCAGAAACTATGTTTTCTATAATCTATAGCTTCACTATGATAATCTAGTCAAGATTTGAAGAGTCTAGGTGCAGTGGTTTTCAATCAGGACCAGTTTTAATGTGGTCCAGATGCAAAAAAAGCAGTGAAATCTCCCCTCTCTTTCTTTTAAACTAACTTAATAAAGGTTAAATCAATTTTAAACAGTTTTTAAAGAATGGTTAGACTCTCTTAGATAATCTAGACTAATTAATGTGGCTTTACTGCGGCGATTTAGGAGGTTAAACAACGGAGAATCAGTCACTTCGCCGCTCCTTAAGAATCCCTTAACTTTTCCTTAACTGCCGAATCGGCTGCTGCGAATCAGCTGCCAACTTCAGCGTCGTAAAAGCATCATAGGTTCTCTTTAACCCTTGGGTATCCTTAACTTTTTAGTTACACTCAGTACCTTAGAGGACAAAAACGTCCTCTCCCTATACACTGCCATAAAAACAGTATACAGTAATATTTTTTTCTACTTTTTTTTTTACAAACCTTTTATCCCACTTGACCTCTTTACATACATATCAAATATTTATTAATTTGTAATTGCTTTTAACCCTTTACATGCAAGCTTATGTGATGACGTGAGCCATTTTTATTTAAAAAAAACACAATAATTGAAACATTTCTCATATAATAGATGCAAAGTGGATTTTTTTGAGTGGGATAATCAGACTCTAGGATATGTTAATGATTTGCAATAAAACTGCTTTTGATACATGTTTAGTATTTGTGCAGTCACAGATGCAAATAAATAGTCACACTCAGTACCTTAGAGGACAAAAACGTCCTCTCCCTATACACTGCCATAAAAACAGTATACAGTAATATTTTTTTCTACTTTTTTTTTTACAAACCTTTTATCCCACTTGACCTCTTTACATACATATCAAATATTCATTCATTTGTAATTGCTTTTAACCCTTTACATGCAAGCTTATGTGATGACGTGAGCCATTTTTATTTTTAAAAAACACAATAACTGAAACATTTCTCATATAATAGATGCAAAGTGGATTTTTTTGAGTGGGATAATCAGACTCTAGGATGTGTTAATGATTTGCAATAAAACTGCTTTTGATACATGTTTAGTATTTGTGCAGTCACAGATGCAAATAAATACTCACGCTCATCCTCTCCCTATAAACTGCCCTAAAAACATTATACAGTAATATTTTTTCTACTTTTTTTTTTGAAAACCTTTCAACCCACTTGACCTCTTTACATATATATCAAATATTAATTCATTGTCAGTTGCTTTTGACCTTTTCATTCCAGTTTCTTTGATGATGTCAACAAAGTACTAAAGTAACAAAGTGAACCTGCGCAGCCACCTGAAAACCCACAAATTGCACCTTACAGCTGCACACATATGCATGCGCACAAAGACACACACACATACACACATACACACACACACAGTAATTTCACAACACACACACAGACACAACCCTAAGGTATCCATATGGATCCACACTTTCCATTAATTTCTCATATTTATTATGTTTAGGCCTGCAACTCTAAAAAATTACAAAAAAGTACAAAAATGGTTTTAGGGAGCATATTTGATCCTCAAAAAAACCAGGAGGAAATAAATGATTGAGCTAGATAGGGCTAAAAAAAAGTAATTTTGGTGTCTTAAGTGTTGGATTATTGCCTAATATCATCAAATTTACATGTGTTTGTCATCATGGCTTAGCCTGGCTCCGCCCGCCCTCCTACTTCCGGCCAAATTTCATTTTCCCTTCAGTAGTCAGTCTGGTGATGGGGTGTATCAGTGGGATCCTGCTCGACTCAGATTTCTGAGTATCCAATCAGCGAACAGAGCGAGTGGCTGAGAACGATGCCGTCGAAGTCGCGCTCCAGTTTCAGTTGAATGCTGCGTTCCTTTATACTCGGAAGAAGGAGATTTCTGACTTGGTAGTTCCGAGTTCCGACCTGTCTGTGTTCCAGTGCATCTGCTCGCGAAAGTATGGACGCCTAAAACCTTTCTCGTCCAAATAACTAAACGTTAGGCTCTAACAAGTTACTGTTGCCAGGTACCGGTAGATTCATAGACTACAATATGTAGTGAAGTCGGAAATTTCCGAGTTTCCTGTCCAACTGGAACGCACCGTCAAAAGCCGGCTCATGACACACGTGACGACCAAACGTGATGCGATTGGTTGGCTAATCCAGAGTGGCACTGGGCAGATCCAATAGTTTTAAACTTCGACAGACACCCGCCTCCAAGTGAGTGAACGTTTGCCAATTACGGCACTGCCAGACCTTCTGTACAAATGAAATGAAGTACGATGGTCTGGTAGCACCAGGCTAATCATGGCTATGGTTTGAGAAAATAAAGTTTAAATTGGGCCATTTTTTCCATACACGTTTGAGTTTGTAAAGTTTGGCTGTGTGTACACAAACACACACACTATATTTTCTCAATACAAACATATGCACCACACACTAGCATCCCTACCAACACACTCACACCATTTAGGTTGAATTTTTTTTTCTATTGCACTGTGGGGGGCAGGACCGACAACCTGGAAAATTGCTTGTAATTCAACCCTATGCCAAATATAGGGAAATGGTTCAAAATTGTGAAGGTGTTGAAAATGATAAATTTTGATGCTTTATGTTGAGGATGAAAGCATAAAATCATTGAAAAAAATATTTTATGCTGTAATGACAGCAGGATCAAATTGGTAAAAAAAAAAAGGCCATTTTGAATGGGAGTCAATAGGGGACAAAAACGTCCTTAAGGAGCTGAGTGTAACAAAAAAGTGTACCGCCTTTATAATAGATGGTACAAAGTTGCTGAGTAGAAATTCACAAAATATTTGAAAAAAAAAAATCCCTGGCCAAAAATATTTCAGTTAACATAAGCACAGCCAAAGTTATACACAAAAAAGAGCGTAAAAAAAGTGCGAAAGGACAAAAACGTCCCCAAGAGCACCTAAGGGTTAAGCACATTGTTTCAGGCAGGCAGACAGACTAATTGTACATATCTTAACCATGGGAGGAGTTTGAGCATAGGACAATAGGAGACAGACAGGGTAATGGTGCATAAGTTAACCATAGGCGTGGCTGTCCGAGTGGTCTGTTGCGATACTCTGTTTTGAGTTTCTAGAGTCACAAACAGTTTATGCAGTATATTCAATTTCACTTATAAGTCTATATACAACAATGGTTAAGTAAGCATTTCAATATCTGAGTTCAGAGATATGTCATATGCAATATTTCCCACTACAGGGTACTTGTACAAAACCCCCCCTGGCCTAATGACTTTTAATACCGGGCCACACATAGAGTGTTTCTCAAAGGAATTTGGGAGACTGTGTTTGGGACCCGGGACCTTCTAGGGGTGTCCGGGGGAATGCTCCCCCGGAAGAAAAATTTGAACCTTTTAAAGTAAAATTCATCAATCTGGTGCACTTTGAGAAGAAAGCTAAGGCTAAATCACCTGTGTCAATGTGGGCTATTTAGTACTATTTTCTGGAATAATTTGGAGACACAGAATTACCAAAAAGCAGAAAGAAAAAATTTATGTTTGGAAAAAAAAACAGTCAGCTTCGGATTTTTTTAAATAATCCCTTATCCCGAATTCTGTCTTTGAAGTCTTCGTTAGGCCCCTGATCTCCGTACTAATAATATCCTATTAAGGTAATTAAATTACTGCAAGTCTTGTAACATAGAAATAACTTATTAACACATTAAATCAATTAATAAATCAGCCTACTACCACCTAAAAAACATATCAAGAATTAAAGCCACTACGAATAAGATGGCACGTTGGCGTCCCCTTTGGACAAAAGCGGTAGTATTTTTACGACGCCTGCTGTCGCAAATGCTCGTACTAGGCGTGTGAGTGTGGATTGAGAAGGGCGCAATATAGGCCTAGTGCATGTCCGTGTGTTGAAAGTGTGAGGACTCTTTTCGGCTCCGTGAGAGTGGTTTTGACACTGCATCAACTAATGCCAGTCAGTACACACACCTGATTGCAATGAGTTGATGTAGCAGCGTCACCTAACTACTCTCTCTCACGGAGCTGTGTCCTCGCAGAAAGCGAATGAACGAGAGACGGCAGTTAGTATGGATCACGATGAGGTAATGTGTTTGTGTTGTTGATGTAAATAATGACTATTTCAGATAATGGTTATCTGATGATGGTGAAGCAAAGCAAACTTTGTGTTAGTACCAACCGCTCATTCATTTAGGAGTAAACACTGCAGTCTAGTTTCACTCTCGTGAAATTGTATACACGTTGCTTGGCAACGCCCTCCCGCCCGCCTATCACTCTCCCTTTTCGCTTTTCTTCTTTTTTTTCTTTGATGGTTCAGCCCCGTTATCAGTCATTATGACGACAAATAACTGTCTCAAACAAAGCTCCCGCTCCCCTTCCCTCACTTGGAGGGATAGGCTTCTCAAATCGCGTTGCAGCGCCACACTGAAATCTGCAACCAATACGGATATGTGACCATAGAGCCTGCACGAGCGAACCGAAAATCGGACTGGGTGTGCGACCAGACCAAAAGCAGTAATAAAAACTATATAAAAACGTCTTTCTTTGCACTGATGGTCTCGTTTGCTGTTAAAGGTAATTTATGATTATCAGAGGAAACATGAGGCTGTTTAAAAGATATTTAAATGCTACTCGTAGCCGCTTTAAAGGGCTTATGTCTCAGCAAGATTTAGAAAAACTTATCCATGCATTTATCTTCAGTAGACTTGACTACTGTAATAGTTTCCTTGCTGGCCTTCCAAAAAAATCTATCAGACAGCTTCAACTAATTCAGAACGCTGCTGCTCGAGTCCTCACTAGGACCAAAAAAGTGGATCACATTACCCCAGTTCTGAGGTCTTTACACTGGCTTCCTGTCACTCAAAGAATTGATTTCAAAATACTGATGTTGGTTTATAAAGCACTGACCAAGTCAAAGTGAGCTACCACCTACTATTAGGGGTCAAAAGTCACGGTTCAGTACGTACCTCGGTTCTTAAGTCACGGTTCTGTTCTGTACGGTACGGTTCTCAGTTAAGAAGAAAAATGTGTGCAGAATTGCAGCCTAAAGGTATTTTCCAGTGTAGGGGGTCAAACCTATGGACAACCCTGTGCCGCCACCGTGCGGCCAAAACAATGCAGTACACCCTAACCTTTCAGGTGGGTGTGCCCAAACGCTAGCCTGAAGCCCCACCCGGGATGACCCCGGGGACTTAAAAAGCGCCCCCGCGGCCCATTCTGCCTTTCTGGTGGTCGGCTTTATAGCTGACCCATATAGAAACAACAAGTCTGTACAGACCTACTACAAGGGCCTTCTTCAGCCCACAACTAACCACCACGTGTTTTGCGAAGACTATCTCCTGCGGCCGCGGTGATACCTAAAACAACAGTGTGAGTTAAAACTGTTCCTTTGGAACGACCAGAAGAACTAGGAAACAGGCGGGTTTACCGAGAAACCTGCCTTTGGACCAAGGACGTAAGCCGGTCGAGTTGTCCCCGACCGCAACCACTACACCCGGGAAGCAGGCGAGTTTACCTAGAAACTCAGCCTCTCGGACCGCGGACTGGACCCGACCGAGTTGTCTACGATCGGAAACCCCCCCGCACAAAATCAGCGAGCCCTTTGCCTTTTTCCTGCGATCTGAAGACCGCAGAGATCACCTCACCCGCTCCCCGAACGCCACAGGCGCGGAGCCTCCGTCTCGTGAGCCCCAGTCCGGAAAGGATTGGCTGCCCGCCATAACGACGACGAGCTACTGGAAACTAGCTTTCCCACAAGTGAGATTTTGGCATAATAATTACCTGGGCAGATGTTTAGTTTAGTATTACCTTTTTAAAGTGTGAACAATACTGTTTATTTTCGATTCTGTGTTTGCTATTTTTGAACAAGCTGTGATCTATCTCTGTCTGTCCCCTCCCCAACGGAGAGTCAGGACGTTCAGCAGGTCACTTCATTCAACGCTGCAGTGTGGTTTTAAAGTCTGCTGTATCTTTCTTTTTCCCCCCTTTGCGCTCAAGCGTGTTATTTCCTCCTCTTCCTCTCCTGCACGCACGTACACACACGTTAGATAACCCTTATGGTGGTCTTTATTGGACATAATTGGTGTTAAGATCTTTGATAGAATCCCGTTTAAAGGAACGAGTGATTTCGAAATCCCCCGCCCCAGTCTTCTTCTTTGCCCTTTTGTTATGAAATAGACGCCATTTTGAGTAACCGTGGTAGCTACTTCCCCCTACCGGGTGGAATTAGAATAGCCTAGCCGGCAGCCATTTTGTGGCATTAATAACCTGCTTTCGATCGCCATCTGGTGCCTGTCGCCCCAAGTCACGTGGGAGCTTCCCCCCCCCCCCCGTCCCTTTTCTTGCTTCGCAACACACACTCACTCACTCACTCACACACACACACACACACACACACACCCTCACTCACTCACACTCACTCACACACACACATTGGTTCATGGCTGTGTAAATAACAATGTTCTAGACGTTTTCTTTGATTAAGTGTATTTGCTTTATGCGTATAAAACGGATGTTACCTTAAGTTTCATTGTGTTTAAAATAAATGTTCTTATATTGTAACTAGAAGTGTTTGTGATTTATTTGTGTGGATATTATTGGAGTGTCAACAATCAACAAGTAGAAGGATTCTGTAGCCTTCAGAGTTTAAGATCATATTACCAAATCTATAATAGTAATTATTTGATTACATTATTATATGGAAATGATCATTGAGACTAGGATTTATTAATGTTGATTCCTTTAACTGAACATTAAAGTAATCAAGATTTAAGAATAAACTATTGATTAAACGAGACAATTTGCTATTATTTTTCCATTCTTAACTGAATGGTGGTGCCCCTTTTGAACTTTAATAAACTATTAAAGTATTATTAATCATCAGATTAATTTCTAATAGCAGAATTAATCTGAACCACCTGTACCCGCTACACCAGTATGGAAAAGAAAAAACTGCTGCATACAACCAAAGTCTCCAATAAATAAAATACTTCTTAAATAAAAGTGAAAGTTCTGCACCGCAAACCAAACAAGCCTGTACATATTTATTCAAACATACTGAAAATTAATGTACAATATAAGTTGGTGTACCTTGCATAACTGCATGAACCTAGGGATGCACCGATCCACTATTTTTAGTTCCGATCCGATATCTGGGTTTTGGATATCGGTCGATACCGATACTGTCCGATACAATATCAATACAATAATTTTTTTGTTGGTGGTGATGTTATGTATTAGGCTAGGAAGGCTCAAGCAATTCTAATTTAAAAGAGCAAGAAATATACACAAATGCATATAGGTTTATCTTACAGGCAGAATTATTGAGTCATACAAAAACAATCCTTCACAATGATCACTTCTGTCCCACTAGAATATGTGGTGGTCTGTTTGTCTGAACAGTCTTCCTCTCTCTGGCTGTATTTTACATAGTAGAATTTGTCACAGTGCAGAAGCCTCTCCACTTCCTTGAATTGGATTAGCTTTAGTTAGCTCACTGGCTAACAAACTGATATGTACTGTATGTCAAAATAGAAAGTGGTGTCCTCTCTCCCTCCACCGAACGTCGGCGCATGCTCGCACGGCTCGTTCGCTCTTTCATAGTGAAAAAAATAAATAAATAAATGAAATAATTTTTTTATTTTTATTTTTTTTAAGAATGCCACGCGATCGACCCACACTACCCTCGCGATCGACCGGTATATATATATATACTTCGATAAAGATGTTAAATGTATTACAAAATGTGTTTAAAAACGCACACATATGTTTAGAATGTTTCAAAAATATGTTTAAAATAGGAACAGAGTTGTTTAAAATGTGTAAAATAATTAAAAGATCTTTCAAAGCACACTTTTTTTTTGGGGGGGGGGGGCTCAGCTGGAATTTGTTCTCTGAGGGGGGCTCGCTCTCTCACACTTTGAAAACCCCTTAGATAAACCATATGTTAACACAAATCAACCTCAGCACAACACGGCATAACATTCCAAATCACAAACTCTTTCTTTTTACTACACTACATACTAAAGTACAGAAGAGTATTACGGCTACGGGAGAGAGAAAAAATCAGATAAGGAAGATTTTTTTCATTATGTCGAGAAATGTCAAGAATAAAGACGAATACTCCAAAATGCTATTGGAGTTAGTGGGGCATCTAGTTATTGTTGGCATACTACAATTGACATGCATGTATTGGGACATCCTAAATCTGTTTCTGGCATACTAAATAGTAAGGTTCAAGGTTCAAGGTTTTTATTAAATGTCCCAAAAGGGCAAATTGTTTACAGCAGGATATCAAACACACGACAATAACATCAATGAGCACACAACACCATTATGTGCACAATAATATGTACACAAGCCTGAGGAGGACAAGAAAGTGCATAAAAATAAAGTGCCTGGATATAGAAACAAAATAAATATAAAAACAAAATAAAAATAAAAACAATTAAAAAATAAAAACAAATTAAAAACTGATAAAATCAAAGACATCTGCAACAAATAAAAATCAAGTCAACATCAACATCATCATCAATCACCTGCTGCTGGCCGAATTGATTGCCCGGATGGATGAAGGGACGAAGGAGTATTTGTATCTATTGTTGGCTATCCTAGGGACACACAGACGAAGGCCTGGTGGCAACAACATAAACTCGGAGTAGAGTGGATGG
Organism: Ammodytes dubius; assembly: GCA_026122265.1. Taxonomy (NCBI): domain Eukaryota; kingdom Metazoa; phylum Chordata; class Actinopteri; order Uranoscopiformes; family Ammodytidae; genus Ammodytes; species Ammodytes dubius. The sequence goes on along the minus strand of CM047512.1, from coordinate 1,134,652 downwards.
GCCTGGTCCTGACGGATGTAAAAAGCTTTCCTAAGCAACTGTCTGTGGTAAAAAAGAGTCGAGGCTCTCCAGCTGGATGCCAGTAATTTTTGAGGCAGTTTTTACAACTTTCCCTATTAAAGAAGTATGGGTATTGGACATCTGGGTAAGAGTGTATTACCGAGTTAGTGAGTGAGCCCAGGATAGTCCTCCTGCCCATCCATGCAGCCAGCAAAACACCATTCACTGGGACTGTCATGTGATTGGATTGAGGTAGACCCTGAGAGCAGCTCAGGCCGCACTTATCAGCTAGCTGGCAGAAAGGACTTGTCATAACGCCCTGTCAGATCTGATGAGGGAACCCACAAGCCTCACAATGGAGCTACAAATGCAATCTGCTCCTCTGCAGCTGCACACTTTGCCCCAGGGACATGCTCATTAGACTTTGTAAACAGCCAAATGTGAGCGCTTAAACTGTAAGAGCTACTGTCAGGCAGGCGTGCCTCAGCCAGCTACACTGAAAAAAATAAACATTTGATGAACTTTAAAAAAATAATCTGTCACACCTAATATTTTAGCTTTCAATGTAAAAACAAATTGGTGTAACCTGAAATGTTTACATTGAATCAACGCTAAAATATTAGGTGTGACAGATTACTTACATTTTTTTAAGTTCATTCAATGTTTATTTTTTTCAGTGTAGCCAAGACTGGCAGCAACATACAGAAACTATTGCTGTTATAAAGGGATTCATGAGAAAACAAATACCAAAAGTGAATGTTAGGGTTATTCAAATGATGTCTGTGTTTGGTCAGGGGATGTCTGTTATCACTTCTATTCAAACAACACCTATTCAGACACTTAATACATGTTTATAACACAATGAAATGTTGCTGTAAAAATGCCAAATTAATAATTATTAAATAATTTATGTGGATAATTATATTTCATTAGATAGTATATAGGGGAGAGTGGGGTGAGATGTGCCACTTTTTACTCAAAGTTATTTTAAAGTGAGGCCTTGACACGTCTCCAACTCAGGATGTGTAGCCTGGTCCAACTAGACCATCGTACTACATTTCATTTGTACAGAAGGTCTGGAACTGCTGTAATTGGCAAACGTTCACTCACTTGGAGGCGGGTGTCTGTTGAAGTTTAAAACTACTGCCCAGTGCCACTCTGGATCAACCAACCAATTGCATAATGTTTGGTCGTGACGTATGGTCACATTTTAGCAACTCTCTCTCTCTCTCTCTCTCTCTCTCTCTCTCTCTCTCTCTCTCTCTCTCTCTCTCTTTCCTTCTTTCTTCGTGTAGAAAAGGCCCCAAAGTTATAGTTAAGTTGTGTTTTGTTTAGTGTGGGTAGCTGTCAGTCAGGGCCGTGACGTCAGTCGGCTGGAGAGTCTTTTTAGTAGTTTCCTTTCTCCTCTCGCTCGGTCAGATGTGCGAGCTTGCATGTAGCGATCATTCTACAGTTTGTAGGCTACATGTTTGTTTGAGTGTGTGACTGAGTAAGATTGCTGTTCTAAGTTATAGTTTTATGCATGTTTTAACGGCTGCGATTTGCGGGTCGCAATAACAGCTGTTCCAACGTCTCATCAGGAGCGGAGTTAAACCCTTTGTTCTTTTCACGCGATCTGTGTGCTGCTGTGTCAGTGAAAGAGAAGAAAATAAAGAGCGGATAAACCCAACTCCTCCTCTCCTAGTCTCATGCTTATAATCTGACGTTTTTGGCCATAAGTGGTGTTCTGGCCAACACCTCTGAAGTGAAACCAGTGATACAAGCAAATCAGTGCGGTAAGCTACATTCACCAGTTTCCTCCGCTACACTTCGCTCTTCCACTTCACTCGCTGCTGGAATGCTTTGCAACCGTGTAGGCTACTACTGCCAACAACTGCCACACTCGCTGTTAGGTTATTCTTCTTCTTAGATGTTGGCTACGTGATGATGTGCTGCGCAATTTACGTTACGCGCTGCCCATTTTCTAAAAGGAGCTATGTACAAAAAAAAAATAGAAAATGCAGAGGAGAAGGATTTTTATAGAAGCGGCGCACGTTCACTCAGCAGCGGCGTGAACATGCGGGAAACACTGGCTGTCTGCTGCCACTTCTTCCAGATTTTCCAGCGCATCTCAAATCCCCCCCAACTGGAAACGTACAGCTTTGACAGAGTCTAGCTTTGCTTCCCACCGGGTGTCACTCAGAGGCTTTAGTGTGATGTCAACAAATTCTGTGAGAATATCCCACCTCTTCACAGAAGACGAAAAGATGGTGTACAATCTTTGAACAGTGCCAAAGAAGGTTACACTTTCTGTTGGATGAGGCTGCATCGCACAACAAAAGGTTCAGGCTGTGGCTACAGCAGGGGATGAACAGAGCCTCTGGACACCTCTGTTGAATTAAAGCTTGGACTCCCTTGTGAATTCCCCTCATATTTGCTCCGTTATCATAACTTTGCCCCCTACAATTAGCCAAATCCAAACCCAGACTATCAAGAACCCCTGTCAGTGTGTCTGTGAGGCCTTTCCCAGTTGAGTCCTTCACCGCAGTGAACCCCACAAAAGACTCCGTAATACTGACCTTTTTCTTCTCATCTGTCTGAACACACCGTATGATAACAGAGGCCTGCTCTTGTTTTGAAATGTCAGGTGTGCAGTCCAATTCTACTGCAAAGTACTTTGCAGCTTTGATTTGGGCACAAATTTTACCAAGTACACACTGATATAGAATCTAAAAATTCATCCTGCGTGCACCAGGACAGATATGGTAGTATTTTTAGAGGCAGCCTTTCGTAGATGCTCTGCCAGTGTCACATCATATCTTGCAATGAGTTCAAGGATCCCCAGAAAATTTCAAAATTTTGGATTTCATAACTGTGCATTTTTACCCCTCAGTGGCAGGTTTCTTTCGGCAAGGAACAGTATGCAGTCAGTTACTCTTGTCAAAACACTTCTCCAATGTGCCTTTTCCGCAGCCATGGCTCTCTGTAATTCGCTATCAATGGTTTTTCCCAGGCGTAATCGGGATGCCAATTATTTCCACATTAGATACGCATTTATGTGGTAACCACTTGTTTCGTGGTGCTTCAGTGTTTTTGATAGACACTGCCAGTTATCATACCCCACCACAAGGCGCGTGTCAGCAGTTCTAGTTTCACCAAAGAGCTTACATGCGAAACAATAGACTCTATTAGAGCTTTAAGGGTACATTAACCAGTCCTGCTCAACTTTTTCGCCATTGGACATTACACGAAAACAGTAGGATTTAGCAAAACACCTGTTACTCTTTTCTGTTCTCTGATATGGCCCATCAGGACATTTCTGTGGGCCACTCTCAACTATGTGCTGTCTAAATGAGTCCCCCATTTCCTGTGGTGCAGGCCATTTAGATGGATCTTCTGATCTTGCCCTCTCCTCTGCAGCTCTCTGTTCCTGTTTTTCTTCATCGTCTTCTTCACCTCTCTCTTCCTCTCCCTCATCTTCACCGCTCTCTTCCTCTCCCTCATCTTCACCTCTCTCTTCCTCTCCCTCATCTTCACCTCTTTCTTCAACATTCTCCTCTGTTGCAATTGCCTCGCCATGTCTGCCTGCACTAATTTTCCCAAAAACAGTGAATAGGTTGGTCAGTAGAAATTAAAACCATAATGGGCATCTAGGTGTTTGTGGCCTCAATAGTTTAATTATTCCTACCTGATGCTTGCACTGGTCTCCTCTATAGCAGATTCCATCACCGACCTCATGTCTGTCTCCTTCACCCCTTGCCTGTGTTCTCCTCCACTAAGTCATATTGTCAAATAAGCATTATTTATTAGCTTTGAATAAATTACATATCTTTCTAATGTAATTTTTCCGATATAAATAATATTTAGAAATGAATCACTTGGTATGAAGTGGCTGTTCCTACACTTCCACCTAATATTAGACCAACCTGTCGCCGTCCCCTGTCTTTCCTGATTCTTTCTCCCTCTGTCTCTTTTCTTTATCTCCATCCTCACACCTGAATGACATGAACTGTGTGTTAAGGAGGTTTAAAAAATACAGCAGTCAAACCACATAAAGAAATATGACATTTCATTTTAAATTGTATCCTTATTGGATACATACTATATGAACATGATGGACCAAAAACTGAGTTTAAAAATTATATTATTTTTTCTGTGGGACGTAAAACAAAGACTGGCATAGAGATTGAAGCAAAACATAACAAGCACAAACAAGTTCCTTTATTTTTTTGTCATGATCTGTTATATTGTAACTGATCAGTAAGCTACACAGGTGCAAGACAACACCAGTAACCTGTCGTTTTACTATCAGCTTTTAGCTAACCTGAATATTTGCAAGCCTCCTCGTGATACACTCACTCAACTTACCCACTGTCTTTCAACCAGTTTGTAAGGCTTTTTTTCATGCCCATGCAAGATTTCTCCTTCTCAAGCTTCCCTTTTTTTTTTGAGCCCCCGAGAGCTTTTTCTTCTGCCTCTCCATGGTGGTCCGACTGACCGACTTCCACTCCTAACTGTCAGATGACAACAAGATTCAAACGAAAGCACTCTCGCGCTCCAGCGCGTGCTTGAGGGGGCGCGCACTGGAGCGCGAGAGTGTGGGGGGGAGGAGGAGGGGGTGCCAAGGGAGCAGGGCGCCTAATCAGTGACGTGACGTGCCTGTGTTATTGATCATATCATTTAAACAAACGTTGTAAAAGGCCTACTTCACTGGTTGGAATATGAAGGTGTATTGAACTCGGAGATCCTAACCCTACATTTCTCTTTCTGTGACATCACAGAAAGAGAAATGTAGGGTTAGACAGTGAGACCATAAAACACTCTTTCTGCCTTTTCTCAGGCTAGGATGATCCGATTTCAATTTTTTTTGCACATTTATACTTCATAGGATCTCCGAGTACAATACACCTTCATATTCCAACCGGTGAAGTAGGTCTTTAAATACCGAAAATGCCGACTTGAAATGATTTTTTTCCCCATCGCATCGGCGCGCCGCATATACTGCATACCCACTTTTTGCGCCACTGGTTGTAGGCGTCCATACTTTCCCGAGCAGATGCACTGGAACACAGATGGGTCGGAACTCGGAACTACCAAGTCGGAAATTTCCGAGTTCCGAGGATAAAGTAACACAGCATTCAACTGAAACTGGAGCACAACTTTGACGTCATCGTTCTCAGCCGCTCGCACTGTTCGCTGATTGGACATCCAAAAATTTGGACGAGCAGGAGCTCATGAATACACCACCACAGCCCCAGACTGACTACTGAAGTGAAATGAAAATTCAGCCGAAGTAGGTAGGCGGGCGGAGCCAGGCTAGATGTTGTTCATCGCTGGTAATAAAAAAATTTGGATCTGGAATAAACTGTTTAAAGGGACACTGTGTAACATTTTAAGTAATTCATTAGCTCAAATCAATATCCTCGTTCATAAATATTGTCCTCACTGGTGTAAAATCACCTCTGCCAATAATCTGAATTATCCTCCTGAGCGGAGATTTACAAATATTAATATTACATTTTCTACATTGAGCAGGCAAGTCTTATGGAGGAATCCATGTTGGTTGGAATGTCATCAGGTGCATTGTTTAAAATGTAGAATTGTTCTTGTCCTTGAAGGCCACTGTAGCTTCTGTTATTATTCGAAAGGGTTGGGGTTACCCAGGGAGCGTTGCATTCTAGAACTTTGTAGAACTTTCTTGATGATGTCACATTACACAGTGTCCCTTTAAGAAATATAGTTTCGGAAAAAAAGTTGTCTTGTGGTACAACTTGCCCCCGGTGTGGTGTAAGTTGTGCCACAAGCGAGAATACGATGGGGTAAATTGTGCCATTGATATATATATCTCACAAACAATGCAAGACAAATCCATAAGACAACTACGTATTTAAGGTTTATTTAAAGTAAATATTTTACAAAGATTGAAGGTCAATTTTCTTAAACAAGGCCTGGCAGATCTAGGTGGTTTTACCTGCAAAGCTCACAATGACAACGTCACCATCATCATCTTTCTGGCCATCTGAACTGTTGTCAGTGGTGTCGTTAAGTGGAATGGAGATGTCAGTCTCTTCTGAGCTACTGTAGACGATGAATTTATTTTTGGTGACCAGAGTATACAGCCAGAGGCGTCCATTGAGGCAAACCAGGCAATTGCCTGGAGCCCCGGGGCCTCATAAGCCCCTTAGGGGCCCACAAAATGCCCTCTTTATATTTTGCCCCATATTTATTGTTTTTTATAAAAACATCTCTTCACAATAGTATCATCGGAATGTCTAATTACTCACGTTTTGACGGCCTTTCTGCCAACCGTGCACCCCCCTTCAGTCTGCACTACATGGACTATTCCATTACACATCACGCTCATGATGCTGCACGTTTGTGGCGTAGAATCCCAAAAAATGAATAGCATGAGAAGATAGAGAGAGACGAGATAAACCTTGCCTACCTATACCAAAATGAAGCAAACATACGAGAGCGGGTCACAAAACAAAAAGAAGAAGGACCAAAGGCAGGACTTGATATCAAAGCTGCCAAAGCTATCAAGCTTTTTTACAGCACCCGGCGCGGTGGCAGCGGGACCTTAGGGGGAAGAACAGCTGTCTACATGTCCATGACATCGTTAACCGGTAACATCCAGCTCCTCCTGTCAATCCAACAGGTGGCTCTGGCTCAGCCAGCAGCAATGATAATGACGTTAATGTGTGTCAACAAACTGATGGAGATAATTAGTGGTGCAACGGATCCAGGTGGATCCGTGGTCTGTACGGACCAACCCTCACGGTTTGGGACCCATGTGAACCGCAGATTGGATGCACAAGCTAAAAAAAAAAGAGAAGAAAAAGCCGGCTGTTTGTTCACGTGATCGGCGATCGTGTATTACCAAACAGTTAGTGGCGATCGGAGCGCAGAATCTAGACCTACTGTAGGCTACTGACGAAAATCACACATCACAACATTGCCTGTGTTTTAGTAAAAATATGTATTAGTTTAGCCTATATTTGGCTGCTCCACCTTAAGTCAGCCCAGCCAGGCGATAGTTAAGTTTCAATTTCACCTCCGTGTCTAACAGCTGTTCAGAACAACAGCTGATAGGCTCACGACAGCAGGAGTCAGTCTAAAGCCAGTGATGATCACTAAGTAAAAAATCTAAATAAAGCTTTCTCTTCCTCCCTCTATCTGTCTATCTTTCTCTCCCCCTGCACACTCAGTCACAAGGCCTGCTATCCATGCTTAAAGGAAGCTGGGTTATAACCTATTTATTTTTTAAATGTTTGAAGATTTTATTTCAAATAGTCTTTGTGGACACAGGCTATTTTGTAATTCACTATGGATTTTTAAAATAAAACAACACATTTGTTTGATAGCAAAGTCGTATTGGTCACTCTAGATAAGACTTTTATCCAGGTTAGTGGCAATCGTCAACTTCCTGTCAGAGAGAAAGCTTCCTCTCTGTGGCCACTCTGACACACTTTATGAACCAGGTAATGGAGATGTCTTGGGTCAGGTTCAGTTAATGGCTCAGTTTGACCCTGTGATGTGTGAGCATCTCAGACCAATCCAAGCTAAGAAAGCCTCTGACACGTACCTGAGTAGTCCGATCCAAAATGAAAAAAGCTAGTGACTTTTGTTCATCCCTTGTATGGAGTATCTCATTAAGCGCGATATAAGGTACATTAGGGCCCCCAAATGACTGTTCGCCTGGAACCCCAAAATGGCTAAGTTTGCCACTATACAGCCATGCCACTGGCACAACTCTCAGAAATGTACTTTGCACTAGTTGCTCCGTGCTTGTGGAACCAACTGCCACCTGACAAATGTGATTCCCCCTCCATTTCTGCCTTTAAATCAAGGCTCAAAACCTATATGTATACCCTGGCTTTTCCTCTCCATTAACTATCTTACCTCTGCACTATTATCTTTGTTTATACTGTATGTGGATGTATGGGCTTTATGTATTTTATGTTTAACTTCCCCACTGGCACAAATCAGGCCACTCTCCCCTATCATAGACATAATTAGAGCAATGCTACACTGTGTATACATTTGAGTTGTTGATTGATCCATAAATAAGCTAGTTAAAGTCCTATTGTCATCTGCTTACGACTACTTGGTGTTACTAAACCATATACAGCTCTGGAAAAAATAGAGACCACTCCAAATATTCAGTCTCTCTTGTTTTACTCTCCAGTGGCATATGTTTGAGTAAAATGAACATTTTGATTTTATAATATAAACTTCTGATATACATTTTTACCAAAATAGAAATGTTGCCATTTAGAGCATTTTCAAGTAATGTAGAGATGAAGATTGAAGAAAAATCCAGATCGGTCTCTCAATTTTTTCCGGGGCTGTATACTAAGAGTTTATGAACTACATGGGAGCATTTATTTCACCCCAACATGGGAAACTTTTACAAATAGCATTTGTAACTATTTTTTTCTTTAAAGTTACCGAGTGACAAAGGTGCCCAGCATGGAGGCACAGAGCTTACATGAGCTTTATACATGCTGCACTTTGACATGTCTACAAAGGAATATAATGAGGCACAGAGTAAGAACTGGAGGTCTCCACAATGCAGCGCTGATTATCCTTTATTAGCCTGTTCCTGCTCTTACAAACTCTCGCTCGCCACCCAGGTACGGAGGCATCAGCTGGTTGTCAATATTACAGAGACCAGCCACACTTTTTCTTTCTTTGTTCAACTCACTTCCCTGCTTTCAAACCCACTCTACCCTTTCAATATAATTCTGGTGTTTTTGTTCTCTCTGATTATGGCCCTCTCACCAACTGCCTCCCAGTTCCTTTAAAATATTATAATTTTTTTTTTGTATAATTCTTTTTATTTAAATTTTTTTTAACAACAAGCAAACAAACAAAACATAAACAGACAAGACATAAGAATGAAGAAACTGAAAAAAATAAAAAGAGGACAAGTATGTATGCTGTTCATTGTTTGTTCTTCATGACATCCTTGCACCTACCAAGGAGCTAGTGTGAGAGAAGCATTTTTTTAACCTGTCTTTCCCGATGTTCTTCTTTATCCTTCCTACTTTAAGGGGCGCAGCGCACGCTGCCGACTCTTCAGTGTATCCCCCCCGTCTCCCATGTTTGTTTACTGTCACTCAATGTCTCTTGGTGGGGTATAACTGTAAACAAAATTTCGTTGTTTTGGTACAATGACAAAATAAAGTATCTTGAATCTTGAATCTTGATCCTCTGAAGACATGCCCGAAAATGCATCATTAAAGGTCTTTAAACAGTATTCCCTGCTCTATAAAATTAAATAAATAAATAAAATAAGACATTTTTTAACAAGCGGATATGCGTAGGATTGGTGGAGGTGGCCCATCCACGTTTAATATCTGGCAGAGTACAAAGAGCAAAGGTGAAAGAGACATGGTCGGGTTAGGCCCTCTGTGTTCTACTTTCCCGAGATCATTCATTTCTCCAAAAGAGATCTCTCCACGGAGTTAGACTCATTCTCATGCAGAGGGCACTGTTCCTCTGGAGCCTCTATCCCACTTTCTCTCCCTTTCTCTATCTCTCCATCAGGCTGTTTAGTGCTTATACTTTCTCCCTCTCTTTTGCTGTGTGGCCCCAATGGTTAGCTTGGCAGCCCCGAGGTGACATAGCACTCATATTTTAGCAGTGAGGGAACTGGAGTAATGCAATGTGCTCCTATATGGATACTTAACATAAAAAATGTGTCTCTTTTAAACTGCGTAAAAGGTAAGGGATGGTGTCGGTTAGTGATACAGGCATTTATCTCCGGACATCATCTTCTCTATCCTCTGTTCTTCTCCAACCAAAACTCTCCCCTCCTTTTTTCTTCATCACATTTTGACATGGATCTCAATATATTGCATATATGTGCTGTGATAATGTATGTAATGTTGCGTGTTACATATCGTCGCTGACGGGTGGCGGAAACCTTGTCTGTCCAAAACAGTTCAATTTTTTTCAGGAAATATGCCAATTCACAAGCTCTTCTTCATACATTTCATTGGTTAAAACGTTATAATAAAAACAAACACACAGAGGTTAAGTGTGACACTGAGTTATGAAGAAAAATAAATTGTTAAAAATGGAGATACAAGGTTTTTGCCAGACAGCAACTTTGTGTCATGCAACCAGGGAAGGCCTTGTGTATGTTGGAGTGAAGAGTAGGTTTTCCTCCCAGGTCTTTGCCCTTTTGCATTCTTCTCTTCCCTCTCATTCTCCTCTTGTATGCTAATCTTGCTGCAGTTCAAGGCTCTGTTAAACCTGTGTCTCTTTACCGGAAACAGATGCTTCCTCCCACACTGTCTAAGGGCAGATCCTGCATGGGAGCGGGCCAAGGTGGTAATTAGTGATCCGTTACCACGTTGGATTTGTGCCGAAACCAAAAGGCGTTTGCAGCAATCTCTCTCTCTTCCTCTCTATCTCTCTCTCTTTCTCTGTATCTCTCTTTTTCTCTTTTCCCCAGTTCATATCTAATCTGATAGACTTTGATGACACGCTGCTTTGAAGAGTGATCAAAGACGAGAGCCTTTGATGAGTGTGATGTCTGCCGTTAGTGATGAGGTAAGGAGGAATACCAATGGTCTGTTTGAGGGAGAGAGGGACAGAAAATAGTGGCTAAGAGAGGGATAGAGTAAGTGAGAGGAAAATAGCATACTCAGTTCAACTAAAATTGTGATTCATTGGCACCCCACACCATAATACTGCCCCTCCATGTTTAACTGTTTACATGGGACACAAATTTGTATATCTCTGCCCCCTCCCTTCGTCGAACAAACACTCCTGCCTGTTGCCAAAATGTTCAAACTTTGACTCATCAGTCCACAACACTTTAAACCAATCTTCCTTTGTCCCTTTCTTTTGTTCTTTTTCAAACTTCAGCCGCTTTTTAGCCGCTATTCTACAAGTCCTTCTCCCAGTTTCAGACGCAGTTCCTTAAAGGATTATTCCCCCGGTGGAAACATGAAGGTTATACGAAGTATATGATTCTGTGTAGTATAAATGTGCAAAAATTTTCGAAATCGGTTCATCCTAGCCTGAGAAAAGGCAGAAAGAGTGTTTTTATGTGTGTTTTTCTTTTTTTCATGCTCAAATGTAATAAATCCTCCAACTCCAACAATGCACCGCGCTCGCTCCCAGCTTGCTGTCCCGCCCCCCTGTTTCCGTTTTCAGTCGGAAATAAATGTGGTGCCGCGACTTTTTGTAAACATATCCTCGTGATACGTTGACCTGTTCAGACTTCTGCTTTCGGTTCATAAAAGTTAAATATATTATTGAACTGATGTAATGTTAAAAACATGATTATGATTCTCCCAAAAGTTGAAATGTCAACAATAGCGATGAATGACCCATTACAGCACAGGTTTAGTAAAAAACAACAACCACCAACATGAATTTGAAGTTTTATTAGTGGATAAAAAAGGAACTATGTACATCAATAAAACGTGTAGGGTGCGTCTAAATATTCACAGGTCATCCTGACTATCTAATGTCTCCTGGAAGCCACGGTACTGCCCGTCTTCAGCTAGATATTTAGTCCTGATGGCCTGAACAACACAGGCTGGCAAAACAACTCGGTTGCCTCTCCCCAATCTCTCGCCTCGTAGTATCCACTCCAGGAAATGACGGTATGCTGTAAGCCGATACTGTCTGAGGAAGAATGAGCAGTGAGCACAACATTAGCAAAGAACATATATTATGCCTTGAGTAGCTAGCATTACACAAACTTCAAGCTAACGTAACGTAGCCTTTGCTCTGCCAATAACATAGGCTACTTTCGGATAACTGCATTGTCATGAAACCGGGAATCCCTTTTAAATAGCTTTTTTGGTTAATAAAAAAACACTTACTCTATGCTCAGACGTCCGTTTCTCCCGGCGGGCCTGGGTTGGCGCTTCCAATTTACTCTCGGTGTATGGAAATAGGTATCCAAGACCCCACTGTCCATGAGTGCCCAAAAGCTTGGGTGCGAAGTTATACACGTGTCCTCGTCCAAGCCAGATTCAACCATTTCTTCCTTACGAAACTGGCAACGCTGAACTTCATTGCAGCAAATTGACTCTTCGTTACTGTCCATAGGCGAACACAGCAAACAATTGCACCACGAATTCAGTCCAGCTCCCGCCGCCGTCCTCAGCCAAGGCTTGTGCAGCCGCCGCAGCAGCCTCCTCCTCCTCTATAACTTTCAGCTCTTCCTCGCTGTATTCTGGCTCATATAGATAGCCCTGAATGTCCGAATCCAACATTAGATTAAAAAAATCCACTTCGTCATATCAAATTGAACGTTTGCTTCTGCCATGGTCGTAGGTTTGAGTCTGTAGTTCTCTCGCTTAGCGGGGAATAATCATGGCGGACGTTGTGTTTACATTTTGTACGCGAGCTCCCGCCCCCCTCATTCCTTATTGGTGGGCATAAAAAGGTGCGGAGCAGCGGAACTAAAGGCCTGTAGTCCTCGGGCCCTCTGGCACGCAAACTTCCACACACCACACACTCCAATTGATGACGCAGAATACGTCATCCATTGGAGGTGTGGGGTGTGGAATATCAGGACAGCTGGGCCAAGGGAAGACTGAGTCAAGACACACCTCTTTCCTTATATTATAATAGCCATTTTATAATGATAGAAAGCAGGTTCTGTATCGGTGAAGTAATCCTTTAAGATATTGCTGCACCATTAGTCACTGTGGTGTTGATCTCTTCGACAGTTCTTGTGATTTCTCTCCTCAGTCCTTGAGACTTTGAATTTTGAGATGCTTCACTTGTGTGTCTGAAAGTTTATTTTTTTCTACATCTCCCCTTTTGGTTCAGGTGTGAATTGATGCCATCATGGCAGTCTTAATTGTCCTTTACAGTGCTTGTGTGTAACAAACCAGGCATCCAGTAGTAAACACGATGTATGGTGCTCCTAGCGGTAAAAACGTGCCAGAGGGTTTCACACAGAACACTGACTGTAGATGTTGCTATATGGGATCATTTGATAGCCAGCATGGAGAGATGGGATGATTAAAGCAATGGATAACTCTATTAGCATATGGCATATGAGTTTTCAATGAGGATATAGGCTTTGGGGAACAATCCAAACCTGTCCATTTAAAAAAAGGGGAGTGCCAATTGCAGACAATCAAAGTGTTTCATCATCATTTGGAGAACCGCCCGGTACACACTAGACATTTATAGAGCACTCATCTAGAGCAATTGTTTTTCCAACCTTTTGACCGGGCCAAAAGGCTGTAGACTAGATAATCTAATTCATAACTGTTGGAGCCAAATTGCTATTTATGTTTGTTTGTTTTGTTTACTTAATGAATGGTACAGAGGTGTGGCCTTGGTGACTGCAGGGGGTGGATATTATAAATACCTGGCAACCGGTGATGAGAGGCAGGTGAGTAATAAAATTCCCACGCCTCTTTATTCTGACACCTCAATGTTCTGAAATATTTCCCATTCGAGCGACGGCCGGTTATTCCAGGGAAACTAAATCCCCAGTTCCGAAGTTATTTCGACTAGTTATAAAAGGAGGGCTGTTAGTCAGACGGTCCTTTATCCCGAAAGTAAACCCCTTCTCTCGTAAATACGAAAATACCAGTCCAACTACATCTCTCTCACATTCACGATGCCCCTTTTAGAGAACAGTGACAAGGCCTTTTCTCCTATCTTTTTTGTATTTCAGCTCTATGGACAGAGGGCGGATGTATGTTCCACCAGTGAGACTTCAGCAAGCTTATTCACAAATGAGAAGCATCACATATTCATGTATCAAGCGCATGGCTGCAAGGACTAACACTTTCCTTTTAAGGGAAGTGACTTCAAATGGTGAGTGACTTTGAAACAGTTTAGTAAGGTGGAATTACTAAAAACAAAACAAAAATTAAGGTGGTATGGTCCATTTTAGGGGTGTAATCATTTGGGAAATATATTGTTACAGGTAAGAAGGATATTTTGTTCCGACCACCTGAACTGGTATTTTTGCCTCCTTCAGGGAGGGTGTTGGCTTTCATATTTTTCTTAAAGCTCTCATATTATACACTTTTCTGTCAATTTGATATTGTCTAAGTAGTCCCTAAAGCTTTTGTTTTTATGTTTTTAGAATATTTTCCCAAACATCACAGCCTGATATACTGCAGTTGAAAACAAGGTTTGTGTGAACAGTTCCTAGAAGAAAACTACACCGCATGCTTTAAAATCTATCCTTTTATGTTCAGAGTCGAGAAAGAGAAGCAACAGGAACGAGAAGCAGAAGAATGAGTTTCTACCAATTAGCTTTAGACCAGACAAGAGGAAGTAGAGACAGCATGTTTGGTGGATGCAAAACAATTTGAGGAATCGCACAAAGAGCCTGGGGCATCGAGAATAACCCAGGTCAGTTGTTGTCTTGAAACTGCAGGTCTGCAGTACAGACATTTCACCAGATTATTCATTGATGTTTGAGGTAGCCTCACTACCCTAAATAATAAACAAGGACCCAGCAGTTCTACCACACAACTACTGACAGATGGCTTGTGTTTTATTAGAGGGAGGCCAACTATTGTTAAGATCAGAACAAAGCAGCTTGGAAGACGTGATTTCACTGAGGGCTGTTATAGTTACACTATAAACAAACAGTATGCCAACAGAGATATTCAATATGTAATACATCACCAAATTAATTGTTATACAGTAATGGCAGCAGAACAGTGTTTTTTTAAAAGGAGTATGTGGTTCATTCTAAATGGATATCTGTACCCTACTTGTGTTGAAATGACAGCTGCCAACAGCCCTGCAACTCTATTTAGTTAAGTCTTTATCTTTGTCAATTAACACAACATGCAAGGTAAGTCACATACGTGCCAATCAAAATTACTTTTTTTCTCACCCCTCCTACATCTCTAACACACACATGCAGATCTAGGTACAGATTATAGGGGATTATCATATAGGGGAGAGTGGGGTGAGTTGTGCAATTTGGAAGTTGCAAAACCCCTTGTTTCTAGAAAACCGTGGAAGAAATTGGAAATGTGACCACATATTTAAGAAGAGCCATCCATTTGATTCATCCTGTAAAGAAGGGAGAAACAAGGAATAAGATATAAGCACATTTAAGCTCAAAAAACTGTGTTTTGCCTTTCAAAGTAAAATTTCCATGATCAAGGTTTTTTGATTATTGTGTCTGAACAATTATAGACACGTTTAAAAACATTTGACACATGTTTTAGTGCTTTGGTATGCTACACTTTGAGTCTATATAGTTAGCACAATGTCAACCCTAAATTGCTGCATCATGCCTATTATCCAAAATTCTGGGGATGGGGTGATTTGTGCCAAAGGGCCTAGGTGAGTTATAAGTAAGTAAGTAAGTAAAATGTATTTATAAAAGCACATTTATGACAGTTTTCACTGTCCAAAGTGCTGTACATAGTGCATTCAGTAGGTAAACAATGAAGGTAAAATAACAATAACCAAAATAAAAGACGTAAAGCCCATACATCCACATAAACACAGATAGTAGTGCAGAAGGTAAGTAAGTAGTGCAGAGGTTAATGGGGAGGAAATACCAGGGTGTACATATGGGTTTTGAGCCTTGATTTAAAGGCAGAAATGTAGGGGGAATCACATTTGTCAGGTGGCAGTTGGTTCCACAAGCACGGAGCAACTAGTGCAAAGTACATTTCTGAGAGTTGTGCCAGTGGCATGGCTGTATACGCTGGTCACCAAAAGAAAGTGATTTCTACAGTAGCTCAGAAGAGAGTGACATCTCAATTCCACTTAACGACACCACTGATGAGAGTTCAGATGGCCAGAAAGATGATGATGGTGACTTTGTCATTGTGAGCTTTACAGACAAAACCACCTAGATCTGCTAGGCCTTGTTTAAGAAAATGTACCTTCAATCTTTGTCAACTATTTACTTTATTTACTTTAAATACACCTTAAATAAGTGATTGTCTAATGGATTTGTCTTGCATTACAGTTTTTGAGATATATATAAATTGGCACAATTCACCCCACCTTATTTTCTCCAAATGCGTGGGGTGATTTGTGCGACAAGACAACTTTTTTCCGAAAGCTATATTTCTTAAACAGTTTATTCCAGATCCAAAGTTTTTATTGCCAGGGATGCACAACATCCTGAAATATATGTACATATTTGAGTTGGAGACATAACTGTCAAGGCCTCACTTTAAAATCACTTTGAGTAAAAAGTTGCACAACTCACCCCACTTTCCCCTATAACTAGACAAACTGGTTCTCAGCTGCCACGACAATACGTATACTTTTACCATGGGGGCATTTTGGGGCGACCGTGGCTTAGGTGGTAGAGCAGGTCGGCCAATAATCGGAGGGTTGGCAGTTCGATTTACCCTGCCACTTGTGTCATGGTTGTTGTGTCCTTGGGCTAGACACTTTACCCACCCTGCCTCATGTGAATGTGTATGACTGCTGTATGTTTGAGGTGGTGGTCGGAGGGGCCGTAGGCGCAAATTGGCAGCCTGCACTTTCGTCAGTCTGCCCCAGGGCAGCTGTGGCTACTATGGTAGCTTACCACCACCAGTATGACTGTGTGTGAATGAATGATAGCTGGATACCTGTAAAGATCTTTGAGTGCGAGAAAAGCGCTAAATAAATCCAATCCATTATCATTATTATTTTACACTGGTATACCATCATCTACAAATACATCATTGGTTTGCTGCCAACGTATTTGATCCATTTACACGTCACGTCATAGCAAGTCATAGCTTACGCTTCCAGGCCTTTATTATTTCAGCTTGATTAAAAGGCTTTTTCATTGTCTGCCCCTTCAACCTGGATCACACTGCAGAAGGATATTAACTACTGTATGTCATCGTAGGAACCAAATGTCCCCACTTCATGTCTTGTGCTTCTTGCACTACATGTATGCTAAGGTAGATTGATAAAGGCCTAAACCAGAGGGAGGTTTCTTGGAGATAATAAAATTCTGTTTTAATAAATACCATCCTAACCAACCCAAACAAATATGTGTTAAATATTGATCATGTTTGTTATACAGCTGGGGGTCAAAATCACCCAAAACGGCACCAATGCTTATGTAGGCTGCAGGGCTCCCGAAACATATAATCATGTTCATTTTAAAGAAATCCCGTCATTTAAAGATGTAAACATTGAATGGGGTCACATTGACCCAAGTGTAATGGGAATATAAGGGATGGTGCTAGCGTCACTGGCTAGCGCATGCCCATTCTCACACAACCAAAACAAATGAACTATCGAGGAGCTGCTGTGAGCGAGGACAGGCTGCAACGGCTACTCTGTCTGAGAGTGAGTGAGAAGGAGATTGGTCTTTGGGGAAAATCAAACAGAGAAAGGGTAACTGTGGAGGGGGGCGCAAAGCCTGTCAGATGCCTTACCAACAGAGAAGTATGAATATGATGCCATCTGAGTGCAGTGTGAATGCAGACACATTACGCCCTCTGTGTGAAGCCTCTCACTGCTTGGAGAAAAGAAGCAGGTCAGGCCAAGAGGGAGACACATGACTCCATCTCTGGGTTGACGCTGGGAATGAGCCCATCCAGAGGAAATGGCCTTTCCAAATGGATAGAACACAGGGGGAAAACTACACCGTAAAACATAAGGATTTTATATAAGGATAAGATTTGTTTAAGCACACAAGCACATAAGGGTTCCATTGATTGTGTCCAGAACACGTTTAGAAGAGCAAAATAATCCAACAACACATATTTTTCCTTTTCAACAAGAAACATTCGAAAACATTTTGAAATTCCAATGAGTATTATTCAATTATTAAAGATGAGGTGCATTTATGTGCCAAAGCAGCAGGGGTTCCAATCTATTTTGCATCGTTAAAAAAATACATGTTCGGTCTAAAAGTCGCCCCCGTTTTCCTCTAAGAAAGAATCTCTCTCTCTAAAAGTCTAATTATATCATTTCTTTTAATCATTTAGTCATCGTTTAGCAATCTTTAACAGTAACACAGGTTGAGTAGCCAAGTGTGTGATGACAGACTGATTACCTCTGGCACTTAAAGCAGCTCCGAGTAACATTTAAATATCTTTTAAACAGCCCCATGTTTCCTCTGATAATCATAAATTACCTTTAACAGCAAACGAGACCATTTAGTGCAAAGAAAGACGTTTTTATATAGTTTTTATTACTGCTTTTGGTCTGGTCGTACACCCAGTCCGATTTTCGGTTCGCTCGTTCAGGCTCCATGGTCACATATCCGTATTGGTCGCAGACTTTCAGTGTGGCGCTGCAACGCGATTTGAGAAGCCTATCCCTCCAGGTGAGGGAAGGGAGCGGGAGCCTTGTTTGAGACAGTTATTTGTCGTCATAATGACTGATAACGGGGCTGAAGCATCAAAGAAAAAAAAGAAAATGCAATGAAGAAAAGCTAATAGGAGAGTGATAGGCGGGCGGGAGGACGTTGCCAAGCAACGTATATACACAATTTCACGGGATCGAAGACTGCAGTGTTTACTCCTAAATGAATGAGCGGTAGGTAGCCTACTAAAACAAAGTTTACTTGGCCTCACCAGCATCATCAGATGACCATTATTCATCTGAAATAGTCATTATTTACAACAACATAAACACATTACCTCATCGTGATCCATACTAACTGCCGTCTCTCGTTCATTCGCTTTGTGTGAGGACACGGACTATTTCAGCTCGGTGAGAGGTGACACTGCATCAACTCATTGCAATCAGGTGTGTGTAGCACTGACTGGCATTAGTTGATGCTGTGTCACTAACCACTCTCACGAGCCGAAAAGAGTCTGGTGCCCTCACACTTTCAACACACGGACATGCACTATATTGCTTCCTGATCATTTGAATCTCGCACGCCCGGCACGCGCTAGAAAACAGCTTCACGACAGCTGGCGTCGTAAAAATACTACCGCTTTTGTCCAAAGGGGCCGCCAACATGCCATGTTACTCGTAGTGGCTTTAACTTGGGGGCCTTATCTCTCAATTAACAACTTACTATCTCATATCAACAAGAAGGATCTCATGATGACGTGATAAGAGGTATAACGTCATTCATATGATCCCCAGATGCAGTGACTTGATTGGAATCTCCGCCGTATTGCTAAATCACATTCAAAAAACTGTAAATGTATAGGCCTATGCTTTAGTTTGAAAGCTGTAACTAAATGGTGTCGTGGACATATTATTGAATAACTTTGATGTGTTTCTGATGTATAGAGAGCAACCTTCACCCCTAACCCTCTACATCCTAATTGTGGTGCTAATGATATTGTTAACCTGACAAGTCTAATGCATGAACTCTGATGGTTTCCATAGCAGCATTATTTAATTGGGACATCTGATTGGTTATGCACCTAAGGCATAAAATGTCACACAAATAATAATAGCATTCACTTTATAATGATTGATAAAAACCTTAAATTTTTACTCCAGATTACGGAAAATAAGAATTTCATAATTCGGAGGTTATTTGTCATTATGATGAGATCCCAAATTCAGGAATATATCCATAAATAAAATACATAATTCTTTAATGCATTTGCAAATAAATATATTTACACTGTAATCATATTGATCAGTTCATCACATAACACTTTCACAGCTGAAGAGTTAGGGTTATTTGAATGTTATGCTTGAAACATGGTTTAATTTCCGTCCATGCTTTGCTGGAAACAAATACTTTGCATACGCCAACGTGAGCTTGTTCGGCTGCCCAAGACAAAAGGCAAACAAAAAAAAAGTACTAAAATGCCTTGAGTCTTTCTAGTCCTAAACCCGCCCAACACTGTCAGTCTGACCAGTGGTGACAAGCTTGCCCACAGATCCACAGTATTGCTCTCTCCCTCACCGAGCTCCCTATCTATGACTGTCATTTACTTTTTCTCTTTCTGACACACACACACACACACACACGCATGTACACACCACACACACTCACACCTCTGTGTCCCCTGGGGTCCTGTTTGGAGCGTTACTTTCTTTCCCAGTGAGGCTCCATTGTGAAGCGGCTGAGCCTGAGGGGAAGAGAGGCCAATTTACCCGTCCCTCCATCACTCTCTCTCTCTCCCTCTCTCTCTCTCTGGTCCCTGCTGACTTGTTTGTCCCACTGGTGTTTACCTCCTCTCCTGCCTGTGTTGGGCTCAGAGTTCGCCCTGACAGTGGAAGGCCATTATTTTGTCTTTCTGGCTTGTTACTCTTTCTTCTTACTGTCCCTCTCTCTCTGTGCCGCACCCACCTTCTTTTCTCTTTCTCTCTCTGCACCCTAATTGGCACAGCATTTTCCCCTGTCATCTCCAGTGTGTTGCTTTGAAATGCTGCAGTCAGCCCAGCAGGAGAGTGAGAATGTGTGAGGCCCCCCCCCCCCCCCCCAACGCTGAGAATGTCCAAACCTACTGTTTCAGTGCCATTATTATTTTATAGCCTTTGTTTACACTACATACACCCTCAATCATCCCTAAACACAAGTGTTCATGCAGGGGGGAGTTAACACAAGAAGCATGCACCCAAACATGTATATGCAAGCATGTATTTCATGTATGCAGACATGCACACACACACACACACACTGGTTCTACTGGGAAACAACATGAAGACATGAAAAAAGAGTGTATAGGTAATGGTGCAGAAAAAAGCCAACCTCCTCACAACCCCCCAGGTCTCGTTAGTTAATTAGTCTCGTTTGCCGGCTTAAAAGTGGAATCTCCCCGAAAGCCTTATGTAGATTTATCAGCAGTAATTGAAAGGTAATTCCAATTTATGCAGGTGTGAAGTTAAAAATGGAAATTGGGGTCTATTAGAGGGAGAGGTATACAGGTGAAACTCGAAAAATTAGAATATCGTGCAAAAGTTATTTATTTCAGTAATTCAACTTTAAAGTTGAAAATAATATATTATACAGACTCATTACATGCAAAGTGAGATATGTGAAGCCTTTATTTGTTATAATTGTGATTAGTATGGCTTACAGTTTATAAAAACCCCAAATTCAAAATCTCAGAAAATTAGAATATTACATAAAATCAATAAAAAAAATATTTTGAATACAGAAATGTCGGCCCTCTAGAAAGTATAATCATGCATATGTAGTAAGTACTTGGTTTGGGGCCCTTTTGCATGAATTCTTGCCTCAATGCGGCGTGGCATGGATGCTATCAGTCTGTGGCGCTGCTGAGGTATTATGGAAGCCCATGTTGCTTTGATAGTGGCCTTCAGCTTGTCTGTATTGTTGGGTCTGGTGTGTATCATCTTCCTCTTGACAATAGTCCATAGTTTCTCTATGGAGTTCAGGTCAGGAGAGTTATCTGGCCATTCATGCACAGTAATACCATGGTCAGTCAACCAGTTACCAGTGGTTTATGGTACTGTGGGCAGGTGCCAAGTCTAGCTGGAAAAGGAAATTGTCATCACCATGAAGCTTGTCAACAGACAGAAGCATGAAGTGCTCTAAAATCTTCTGGTAGATGGCTGTGGTGACTTTGGACTTGATAACACAGTGGACTAACAGCAGCAGATGACATGATACCTCAAATCATCACTGATCCAAATCAAATGTTGCGTTTCATTTGGAAATCAAGGTCCCACGGTCTAGAGGAAGCTCAAAATCGAAGTTGCTTGATGACCAGTGTCAAGTTACAACAGTCAGTGATGATTTGAGGCACCATGTCATCTGATGGTGTTGGTCCACTGTGTTATCAAGTCCAAAGTCACCACAAGTGTCTACCAGGAGATTTTAGAGCACTTCATGCTCCTGTCTGTTGACAAGCTTTGTGGAGATGCTGAATTACTTTTTCCAGCAAGACTTGACACCTGTCCACAGTGCCAAAACCACAAGTAACTGGTTGACTGACCATGGTATTACTGTGTTGATTGGCCAGACAACTCTCCTGACCTGAAACCCATAGATAATCTATGGAGTAATGTCAAGAGGAAGATGAGACACACCAGACCCAACAATACAGACAAGCGAGCTGAAGGCCTCTATCAAAGCAACCTGGGCTTCCATAACACTTCAGCAGTGCCACAGGCTGATAGCATCCATGCCACGCCGCATTTAGGCAAGGCAAGTTTATTTATATAGCACAATTCAGACACAAGGCCACTCAAAGTGCTTTACAGGGGCAAGATTAGAATACATAAAACACATTATAAAACATTTAAAAGCGAATAAAAGAAGCAAATAAAATAAAAATTGCAGGTTAAAATGGAAACAAAATAGGCAATAATTCATGCAAAAGGGGCCCAAACCAAGTACTTAGTACATATGCATGATTATACTTTCTAGAGGGCCGACATTTCTGTATTTAAAATCCTTTTTTTATTGATTTTCTGTGATATTCTAATTTTCTGAGATTTTGAATTTGGGGTTTTCATAAGCTGTAAGGCATAATAATCACAATTATAACAAATAAAGGCTTGGAATATCTTACTTTGAATGTAATGAGTCTATATAATATATTAGTTTCACCATTTAGGTTGAATTACTGAAATAAATGAACTTTTGCACAATAATCACATTTTTCGAGTTTCACCTGTACATTGTGGGGGACGTCCACTTTCTACATGTCTTGATCCTTTGTAGCCTACCTCCTTCATCTCACTCTCAACATTGCTCATTCCCAATCTCAGCACTGCCGTTTAGCACCTTCTATCTTCTCCCTCGATGCTGTCTCTTGATTCAGCCTAATAATTCATCTGGGCTCCTGCTAAAGAGAATACACACCCTGCAGAGAGGGAGAGAGAGAGGGAGAGAGAGAGAGAGAGAGAGAGAGAGAGAGAGAGAGAGGACTAGCCTTCCAATAAAACCTTCCTGCAATGCCACCACAGTCGGGAGCCCCCGGCTTCTCTCTCTCTCTCTCTCTCACTCTGTCTCTCTCTCTGCCTGCTACCATTCACATCCCCCCCCCTCTCTCTCCCCTCCCCTCTGTACACCAACACATTATTTTCTACCCCGGAGCATGCCCACAAAACCCCCAGCTGTGAGGAAATGTCAGACGTTTACCACCCACCAGCCGCCCATACCAAATATGCAGACTCACCCCGAACACACACAAAGCACAAGGGCGTAAAGTAAAGACACACACACACCACACACACACACACACACATACCTGACACGCAGACACACACACAAGCACATGCCCACACGTAGCACTATGGAGGAAATCTCATTTGTGGGACTGTGTGTATCATGGCATTGATTTTTGCTTCTCTCTTGGTGGGATCTGGTTTGGCACAGTCTGGATCATGTTAGAGAACCCTCAACAGCTACACCATACATGGGTTAAGCCCATTACATTTTTTATCTGGGGGGGAGGGGGGCAGGGGAGACCTGAGGGGGAAAAAGGATTCAGTGGTGTTCTACTCCTCCCAATGCCTTTCCCCTTTTCTTTTTGCTCTCTGCTGATGTATTCATATGCTCCTGGGGTTTAGCCACCACGGGCTTATGGTTGCATTCATTGACTTAAGCTGAAAATGATTTCAAATTCAGTGGATTACATATGTGAATATAGAATACAGAAACCATTGGGAGAAAAAACTGAGCTGAGAGATGGAGTGGAAAAGTTGCACCATGTTTGACTTATAGGACCTTTGGAAAATATAAAGCTATCGATGGATCTATCGATCTTTCTGTCTATCTGTCTGTCCGCCCATCTGTCTATATTTTCTTTCTTCCTTGCAGAACCACACTGACAGAGTATGGGTTGATCTCACCTTGCTGGTGGCTATATTTAAACATGTGAACAGCTGGCTTGAATTTGATTAGAAGCTACCCATATCTGCTATTTCCCCCGCCCTTTATCCCCAAAACTTCTAGATCTAGCGTCTAGCGTGCTTGGGGGTGTTGAAATTCACACAAAGTCAGCTGAATGAAAAAAGTTTCACATGTCATTCTTTTTTATCTACAGCCAGCTTTGGTGTTACGTAGTGAAATTATTGAAGGTGTTCCATTAAGATAACAAATACAGCCAAAGTGATAATGTTGCGGTAGTGTCTGGTCATTTCATGCTTGTGTCCACTGCCAGATGGTGAAATGTGGGCCAGCATGTGTCTCAAACCAGGAGAGAACAAAAGGTCTCTGTGTGATGTTGGAAACGTCGTCCAACTTCCATTGAATGCTCATTACAGTCCTCTTGTAATTGTTAATTTTTACTTTTTCTTATCCTAGATGCTAATGGCTTCAGTTGCATGTAAATGGACTCCACTTATATAGCGCTTTTCCCTGTTTTTTTTACATTGTTTTGTACACATTCACACAAACACACACGCATTCATACAGTGATAGCAGCAGCTACCACGCAGGGTGCAAGCTAACTATCGGGAACAATTCGGGGTTCAATGTCTTGCCCAAGGACAATTCGACATGTGGAGCGGTGACAGGGGATCGAACCACCAACCCTGCACTACCCGCTTTGCCACAGCCCCCCGAAATGTACCTATGTAGCAAATTATCATGCTTCTTATGTGGAACCAGTTTTTCCATCTCTGTAATACAAATTCAGATTGTGTCTATTACCCTCCCCGCTGGCACGGCAGGTTCACTGAGAAGGTAACGGCTGCAGCCTGCGGGAAGGCGGAAATGGATGTCAGACATCCAACGTCCAACCCAACCACATCCGGTTTCGAGATGAAGTTTGACTCCGCCCTCTTTGTTTTTCCACTAAACGGTTGCGCTCGCGCCTCCCGCCTCCCGCGGTCGCCTTTGATTCATTCATTCAGCAGACATCGCCGTACTATGCGCCGTACACTGACTACACTTATAATATTATGCCACCAAGAGGTGTAGATGTTGTGAGAGTGAGTGCAGAGTGTGTAAATAAACACATTTTCTATACTGCATTTTAAAGTACATTGTCTTTTTTTCACCGAACCGAATAAACAGGTATCATACTTGCTAATATTTGTGAGGGCATAACTATTAGTAATGTACTCCTAATACTCTTTTGTAATCTTGCTCTAGTCTTTATGTGTATATGTGTTAAGAAGTCAAGGGATTCAGACAACTGTTGTATATGTGGAATGTTTATGGGCGGCAAATACAACTGGGATTTACTCTCTGACTCTGTTGTCTTGTCTTATTGTAGGCCTATAATGTAATTAAATTCTTAAACTTCTGAAATTCTCTCTGAGTTTAGTCTTCTATTACAGATATTTCGGGAAATATCCAGGGCTTGGGACATGCAATCGGCTATACATTTTACAGACTGTAGGCCTAATGCATTGAATTTTGCACATTATAGGTCATATATTTTTATAATTTTATGAGATAGGTTATTGTATTGTACTTTGCATTAGTAGTTAAGCACTGTAAATGCATATTTTTCCAATTTGGATCATTTAAATGACTGTCCCAGATTGTAGGTCTGTGTGTTGTGTGTGTCAATGTGTGTTTTTCATTGAAACTTGTTGCCAGTGTTTGCACCAGTGAGCTTGTTTTGAGACATGTATGACATGTATGAAGAGTTTTGTTGCAGTTTTAATAAAATATTGCATACATTTTGTATTCTGTGTGTTTAAATATTTTAAACATTTCATACCACGAAGATGTCCTCTGGCTAAACGTTTAAAAGGCGAGTTAGACCCCTGTTCAATTCAAAAAGGTTTGTAACTGAGTATACATTGTGCTTAGCCACCAAAGCATCACTGTCTCTGAGCTTACTGCTGTCAATCACTGCCTCACGTAACTTCAGGCTGCAGCACATAATACACATGATCGCCAGTCATATTCTCCGTGAAATTATTGATTTAGGGGATAATGCTTTGTTAGCTAGGTGGAGCTGTCTATTGGCGATTACATTTACTGTTTGTTCAGCGTGCGCGGCTGCCGCAGTCTCCCGTTGCTCGTATCCGACTTCCCAGTACAACGTGAACGCACCATAAAAGCCACATTCTGTCGTTGCTAAGTGAAAATATTATTTTCTTTAGGAAGTAAGTGACCATGGTATAAACGGGTAAAGAATGCTAAGCTACCGATTTTTATTTTATTTTGTCATATAAAACGATGTGGGCTAGATTCCATAGTACTTGGAAAGAATGGCTGGACCTTCCACACCGGATGTGGTTGGGTTGGACGTTGGATGTCTGACATCCATTTCCGCCTTCCCGCAGGCTGCAGCCGTTAGTACTTGGGTTCACTTGGAGTATTCTGTAAGGCTAACTTGACGGAGCACATATTTTGATAGTTTGCCTTAACTGCTCTCGGAGAACCAAACAACCCCCTAGCCCCTTCCCCTTCGGTCCGTTCAAAGGTTCAGTTCTTCAGTTCCAGCTCTGTCTGACCCGGTCTGTGGTACAGAAGGATAATTAGTCTGCAATCTCAGTGAGGAAAAAATCCCTGATGTGTATTTTTCCCCCTCCATTTTTCTTCCCTCGAGTCAAGTTGATTCTTTGAAGTTTGCGGCTGGTATGAAATCATTTGATCTTTATTTCTCTAAGTTCATTACTTATTTTCTAGTTGTATGCATGTCATGCATTTTTAACAAACCCCTTTGAGTTGACTTTGTGATGTGTTGTAGCAGAGAACATCAAAGGAACCTCTCTCTCTCTTCTTCTTCTTTCTTTCTTCCTCTCTTATTCTTTTGGCCTTTTCATCTGCTTTTTCCCCCTTTCACAGTCTCCACTGAACGCGCAGAGCTTTTCTTTTTAGGCAGACTTGTGTGAGAAAAGGTGGAGGAAGGAGAGGTAGAAGATTGACATTATTGTTTTGTTTTTTAACTCATTCGAACTTCCTTTTAGTCTCATTCAGACCATTACATATGGTTGCATGTCAGCGAGTAGATATTAGCCTCGTTTGAGAAGGAGCCGTCTTGCTCAGACCTGCGCAATTATGATGCGCGCCTTGCTGAGCGCACAGCATAAATGCTGCAAAAATGCTGTGTGCTCAGCAAGACACGCGTCATAATTGCGCAGGTCTGAGCAAGACGGCTCCTACTCAAACGAGGCTAATAGGTACAATGGAGGAAATAAGTATTTGATCCCTCAACGATTTTCTAAATTTGCCCACTTACAAAGAAATGAGTGGTCTATAATTTTAAAGCTAGGTTTATTTTAACAGTGATAAACAGAATATCAAAAAGAAAATCCAGAAAATCACATTAAAAAAATATATAAATGATTTTGCATTAGTCCTCGTGCTTTAAAAAAGTATTCCTAATCTCAACTAGTGTCTAGCTAGTTGAGATTAGTTTAAGCTTGCTGTGTTTGGAGTCTTTTGTTTCAACAAAGTTTCACCTGCATTTCCTGACAGTTTTTATTTCACTTTGACATAATATGTGGACATTATGTAGGGGAGAACGGGGTAAGTAGGCACACTTTTTTACTCTAGTGAGAATTGCTCATCACCAAAACATCTGTCAATAGCCATTCCTACATTAAATTGAAGCTTAAGGTGTTGGCTTGAAATGTGTGTCTCTCTTTTTTTTCCAACTTATTGTAATGAAGAAGTAATTTACCATCAAAGACACTCTGACACATTGTGACAACCAACCCCATCAAGGGGTTGGTTGTCACAAACTATGGGGTTGTTTGTCACAATGTTATCTTAATGGGAAAAATCTTAAAAAGAAGGCAATGGGGCAGAACCAAATTTGAAAGTTTAATTGCATTGTCAAGTTGACAAATAGGCCTACATAACTTACTGTAGCCTTGGCAGCTGGTCTAGTTTGGGATGCACTGGGTTGTTTTGATTTTGTTGCCCTTTTTTCTTTTGCTTGCTAGCTGCCTTTTCCTGCTCTATTCTTTCCTTCTCTGGGGTGTCAGTGAGGATACAGCTTGACAATTTCTTTCGTTATTGGGTTCCTTTTCTGGCTGCAGCCTTGAGATAACATGTGACAACCAACCCCCCAAAAAATTTGACGACCAACCCCAACCTGAATTTCTTGCTAGCATCAAGGCCAACAACCATCTGACAACTAATTAGCTTGCTAACAACAATCTAAACTATAGCTTACCCTTCACACTTTCTGAGGGTAACAAGTGTTTTGTTATAAACCCATTGTGTAAAAGCCTAGAAGAAAAATACTGAGAAGCAAAATATTTTGAATTTGACATGAAAAACACAAAACATCCTCTCACCTGAAATGCAGCTGTCTTCCTCCAAGGAAGTCTATGTATGTGACCTCTGATCCCAATTCTGGACCTTTTTTATATCAACATTTCAGAGCTAGCGCGCTCTGTTGGCGAGATATAACGAATGTGACATCCAACCCATGTGACAAATTACCCCGTTCTCCCCTACCCAAAACCAAAATAAATAAAAAATGTAATTTTCAAATGACCTGCAGCCATTTCTGGTCTGTCTGGATATATCATCTAAAAAACCCTGTAAAACATGTTCCCTGTGATGTTAAATCAAGCTAAGAACGTTTTTCAGGACAACCTATATAGGGCTATATGAATATACATGCTGCAGTGATGTCAGTTGGATGTCAAAATAGTAATGGGACCATAAAGACAAATAAAAAGAGAAAGCGGAAATTGAATTTCACAATGTTTTATTTAGAAAACACACACTGCAATTGTAATGTTTTTGTGTTGGTTATAGCACATCTCCTATGTCTTGGGAGTCTGGCAATGAACATTGAAATTAAATTAACCGTATAACTTATTTTGAAAACATAACTACTATACTATATACATTTTCTTGTAACTTTTTTTTTGTTCATACAATCGCTATAGTATATGTGTACAGGTGACTTTGTCTTAGTCATAGAACCTAGGGGAACCATGAAAATAAAATAATAACAGTAATAATTATAGTGGCAAATAAAATTGCTTGAAATAGATAAAATAAATAAATAAATCTAAATAAATGCATCAAAAACTTAATAAAAACAATAGTATTACAGTAAACATAAATTACAGATAAAACAAAAATTGGCTGTCAAATGTACAGGGGTCTAGTCATCAAAAAGGTATATATATATATATATATATATATATATATATATATATATATATATATATATATATATATATATACATACACTTACTTACATACATACATACATACATACATACATACATACATACATACATACATACATACATACATACATACATACATACATACATACATACATACATACATACATACATACACTTACATATACACATCAGTTTCACTGTCATAAATCATCCATTTCTTCCATTCATTTGAACTATATACATTTTTACAAGAAGAGTCCAAAAGCTTTTGTCCTCGTTTACTTGTGCCACTCCTCAAAACAGTTTCTGTCAGCAATCATACAGAGGGCCACATTACAGGCTTTGCATTTCCAGGGAGTTGCCTGACGGGTCTGCCTTGTCTGCCTGCAGTGTACACAGGTCAGCCTTCCATATGACGCCCTCTTGGTCTTGTCTTCTTGCTCCCGTGTTGGGACAGGGACATGGTCACTCTGTTTCCGTGCAGGAGGGATTTTCACAGTTACCCCACAGAGCTGGGCTGTCAGCTCCTCCAGAAAGGCCCTGTGTGTCATTGGCTGTTCCTGCTTCTCTTCACAAAAACACCTCTGAATGAGGTAGCTGTTGGTGGCGGCGATATCCAAAAAATGGAGGAACAATGTCCTGTACCATCTCATGGTTTTGTGGTGCACAGAGTAATACTGGATGAGTTGATCCGATAAATCAACCCCTCCCATGTGCTTATTGTACTCTGTGACCGGGGTTGGGCATGGAATGGATTTGGTGGCCCAGGTGCCATTCTGACAATAATAATAATAATAATAATAATAATAATACATTAAATTTATAGGCGCCTTTCAAGGCACCCAAGGTCACCTTACAGAGCATAAAATCATCATAAAATCATTAAAAACAAGACATTGGGGAAAAAACAAAACAACAAAACAAAAACAAACAAACAATCAAGACAGGGACCAGTTATATGTTGTGTGCGAGTTTGAACAGGTGAGTTTTGAGTTGTGACTTGAAGGTTGTAATGGTGTCTGACTGTTTTATGTGTGGGGGGAGGGAGTTCCAGAGCCTGGGTGCTGAACAGCTGAATGACCGGGCACCCATTGTGCTGAGGCGTGATGTGGGGATGGATAGTAGTCCAGCAGAGGATGAGCGGAGGGAGCGGGAGGGAGTGTAGTCTTGGAGGAGGTCGCAGAGGTAATTGGGGGCTAGGTTGTGGAGAGCTTTGTAGGTGAGGAGTAGGGTTTTGTATTGGATGCGGTAGGGTACTGGGAGCCAGTGAAGTTTGATGAGGACAGGGGTGATGTGTTCAGATGATTTGGTGCGGGTGATGATCCGGGCGGCTGAGTTCTGAATGATCTGCAGTCTGTTGATGAGTTTGGTGGGGAGTCCGGTGAGGAGGGCGTTGCAGTAGTCTAGACGTGATGTGACAAATGAGTGAACCAGGATTTCAGTGCTGGATTGGGTCAGTGATGGGCGGAGTCTGGCGATGTTGCGGAGGTGGAAGAATGCAGTCCGGGTGATGTTTTGAATATGGGGTGCGAATGAGAGGGTGTTGTCCAGGATGACGCCGAGGCTCTTAACTTTGGAGGAGAAGGGTACTGGGAATCCATCGATGTGTATGAGTGGAGCTGGGGTGTGTTGTGATTTGGTGAGGGTGGATTTGGAGCCGATGAGCAGGGCCTCGGTCTTGTTTGCGTTGAGTTTTAGGAAGTTCCTGCTCATCCAGCTCCGGATGTCTTCCAGGCAGGTGATGAGGGAGGTGGGGGGGATGGCAGCGGTGGGTTTGGTGGAGATGTAGACCTGTGTGTCGTCGGCGTAGCAGTGAAAATGGACCCCATGGTGACGGAGGAGTGTGCCCAGCGGGAGGAGGTAAGTGGTGAACAGGAGTGGACCCAAGACTGACCCCTGGGGGACACCCAGTGAGACACCCGAACACCCAGACTTGTGTTTGCTCAGCTGAACAAATTGTTGACGGCCGGTGAGTTTGGATGTGAACCAGCAGAGTGCAGCACCAGTGATCCCAATGCCAGCCAGGCGGTCCAGGAGCAGAGGGTGGGAGATGGTGTCGAATGCTGCACTGAGATCGAGGAGGATGAGTATGGTGAGTAGTCCAGAGTCGGCTGCACGGAGGAGGTCGTTTGTGATTTTGACTAGGGCTGTTTCAGTGCTGTGTTTTGGACGGAAGCCAGATTGGAACGGTTCGTGGAGATTGTTTGTGTCAAGGTGGGACTGTAGTTGTGCGGCAACCACCCTTTCGAGTGTTTTGGAGATGAAAGTGAGATTGGAGATGGGCCGGTAGTGGTTGAGGTCAGTTGGGTCAGCACCAGGTTTTTTCAGGATGGGAGTGATGGCAGCCAGCTTGAGGGTGGGGGGTACAGTACCAGTAGTGAGGGAGGAGTTGATTATGTTGGTGATCATGGGGAGATGGACGGTAGACATGCTTTGACAAGGGAGGTGGGAAGAGGATCGAGCTGACAAGTGGTGGTTTTGGATTTGCGGATGAGTTCAGAGACGGTCCGTTCTGTTACTGGGGTGAAGTCAGAGAGGGAGCTGATGAAAGGTTGGCCATTGGTGACCTTTGAACCTCCTCTTCACTGTGTCGCCTGAGAACGCCTGGTGTATTGTGGAGCAGGCTGAGACCTCACGGGTGTCCATCCACTTCGTATACACTACAGGGTCTTCACGGATCCACCTGATTGTGCCCCTGGGATCCTTCTTCTTCAGAGCATTTTTGGCTGGGCGGGGGCATCCTTTCCTATTGTCCCTGTATGTGCCGCATGCTCCAAAGCCAAGGCTGTACAGATCCTTGAACAGCTTTGGGCTAGTATAGATATTGTCCACGTACAGGTGGTAGCCGCTGCCAAGGTATGCTTGGGGGAAAAGACTGAATATGCTGTCTTTCCTCCAGTAATCCTTTACACTGGGCAGTTTGAACAGGGCAAAAAAAAGTCAGACCCAGGTACCGCAAAAACTCCTGAACAGTCAGGGGTACCCAGGAGAACTTCCTCCCTGCGGCGATGTTTTTTGCTGCCTGTTTGTTACTGTTCTGGCATATTTTATTTGCAACCCGGTCGTCTATGAATAATCTGAAAATGTCCAGTGGTGAGTATGACGACGACTGGTTTAGCTGGGGGCCTTGCAGGGACAAACCTCTTGTGTACAGGAGGGATGTCCGGCTGACGTTCACTGCTCCACGAGCTGGGGACTGAGGCTGAGGCTGCTGGCTGTGGCGACCTTGACCTCGGGCTAGAAGGCTGGCATGCAACACGAGCAGGGCCAGACCTTGAGCTGGATGCTGTCTGTGCCCTTCTATGTGACACTTGTCCCCTTGCAGCTGCACAAGCAGGAGCACAAGGCAGCTCCTCTTCTGATGAAGGGGGCCCTTTATCTGCTTGGCTGGAAGGGGCGTTTTCTTGTTCACTGTCACCACTGTAAAACAAATACATGAATTAACTTATTATTAGATCTACTTATATGGACGTTTGAGACCACAAGTGTTTTGTGTCTGTCAATCATTACTCACACATAAACTATATATTGCCAAAGGTATTGGCGCAATTATTTGGATGAGTGAGTGAAAACGTTTTATTTTATTTTTCTGGTATACAAAAGTATTCACTCCCCCATCCAAATAATTGGGCCACTACTTTTGCCAATATAGTGTATCAGTTCTCACAAGGTGTAATCTGTTATCTTTTTCATTGACTGAGACTGCCAGAAGGCCCCCACCAGCCTCTCACATCACTCCCAAAACCGTTTTTTTTCAGCTAGTCTCCAGGTAGGCTAACTAGTGGTGGCTGCTATTACATCTACGGTGCCCACCATCTCTACCATTGTGTCCTTGAGCAAGACACTTAACCCCAAAACTGCTCCAGGGCGCTGTACTACGGCTGACCCTGCGCTCGGACCCCCTCTGAAGTGTGGTAACTTGAGAGATGCGAAAAGACAAATTTCAACGTAACCAACCATTGACTAATAAAGTAACTTAACAATGGAAAGTAACATGTTCCCAAGAAGAAAGATCGCCAGACTGATATTACCCACATAATTTACGTTGTTTGTTCCTGCGAATACATACGACTGAGGAAATTTTGTGATGTTTAAACACAAAACATTATATTAACATACAATCAAGACAATCACAGAGGGGGAGGGGCAGGGGGGGTTGCTGCGGCGGGGGGGGGGGCTCTCGCTTCAAGGCCTCACAACAAGCCCAGCTGCGCCATGGATGCTCCCTGTCCCTGCGGGTACACAGAAAAGGGTGTCGCCTTCCTTTGATTTCCTTTTTCACACACTTGGTGCAACTTTCTTTCTTTATAAGCTCTTGCTGACAAACCGATACAAGCTAGCAAGACCTCCCAGATACCATCGTTGCACGCTTCACTTCACTCCTTATCTCTGTCACAATACAGCCTTGCTTGTTAACACAGGAGACCGAATGCAGTCACGTCACATCATATTGTAATGTCTGAAATGCGAAATTTGAAAACATAACCTTTACAGAAAAGTAAATTATACAACATTCTTCCCATACTACATACTGTAGCTTGTTGTTTGATATAAAGTTGTAAAGATTTTATTTTCTAGTTAGATTGTGGCAAATCATTTCCATGCTTATGCACAAACCTGTCTGAAAAGCGGTCCTTTCTCGGCTTGACAATTTGCCTCTCTGATGGGTTCCTCTCCCACATAAAGCTCAGCGCACAGCCAAAGCCTATAATCAACTGAGTGAGCCTGTATTCCCTCAGAGGACATTGTGAGTGATGTGCAAAATGGCGAGGCTTACTCAAACTTGAAAATATTTCTTTCTTTTTCTTGTTTCTTTCTTTTTGGCCTTTCATGTTACAGTCTTTGTCTTCCCTTGACGAATATCAAGTTCATTTTGGAAGTGTTAACGATAGAGTTCTGGATTATAATGCTCATTGGTTAACGCAACACGCAACAGACCTGCACACACTTCTAGAATGTTCTAGTGCTAGTAGGATAGGGGTATATTTTTTTATAAAATATGTAATGTAGTGCTTTTTGTAAACTTTTCTATCCTATGTATTTATCATTGTTGTATCCTTTTAATGTTTAATCCCGTGTCTAGATATTATTGTGTCTTGTTTAGTTTTTTAGTATTTATTGTTCTTACCTGCCCAGGGACTACAGGTGGAAAATAGCAGTTTGCTAACACCTGGTACAATGCATCTCTCCTTGCTCTAAACAAGGTTAATGTTTTTTTTGTATATTGTCCCTGTTTAAATAAAGTTACATTACATTGGCTTAGTCATGCAATCCAGTCTGATGGCAAGTCAGAGTGTGGCAATAGCTAGAAGTTGCCTTTATATTGCGGTGTGTTGTCCTGTGGGAGGTGAGTGAGGGAGTCGGAAAGAGTCCATAAGATAGTTATCTAGTTAGGAACTCTGTTAAGTTCCTATCTATCAAATAGTGAGTTAAAACCAGTGGCGTTTCTAGGTGTAAAAAACAGGTGGGGCTCACAAAAAAAATAAAAAATTGAGCTTCAAAGACACTGTTTCTAGCATTCTGGCGATTTTATAAACACAAAATAAGTTGTTCACATCATTGTGCACTTTCACATTTTAGCCAAAGAAGGAAAGGATTGCTCCCTTCATCTTTACTAACAGTTAAGTAAAAAATAGACAGGAGAAAATTCAATGTGCCGCTACAGTCTTTGGCCTCCGACAGCCAGATACAGAAATTTCAAGGTGGAGTTTTTCCTTCATGTTGAGGTGATAGCTGACTATTATCGTTTCTCTTGCGTGCCATAACCTACACAGTACACTTGAATGAGGACTGGATCTTGAACGATCAAAAAATGTATATCAATTTCAAATACTATGCAAACTGCAAATATTCCATTTTTCTCAAGTGGAGCAAAAACTCCCGGTGGCTCCAGCAGCAGCTGTGTGCAGCGTGAACCTCAAACTGCATCTTAACTAACTGAGTCAAGTGACAACACAGCATCGGACTAACTTAGTAAAGCCTCATTCACGCAGCCTTTGTGACTTATGGTCACCGAGTGGACTCAATGTGGCTACACATCACAGACAATCTGCCTGAAGTACTTCTTCATTTTCTGACGACAAAACAGCTCAATAATTCCTAATAAAAATTATTCCTAATTAAACGCTTTCCATGCACAGGTGGTGGTTATATTAGCATTGTAGGCTGTAGACTGAAACTAACGAGGGAGGCGGCTGTTTCACTGTACAGACTATCGCGCAGTCAGTTCGGGGACATGTCTCTGTGTATCCAAGGTTAGGGCAATCGGATCACGATTTTAGAGAGAAGCTTTCGTTTCAGCACTGCTATATGATTAACTATGAGCATAAAATAAATGCTGCCTCTCAAATGCCTTGGACAGCAGCGAGGATGAGCCACTCGTGATCGCTCACTTTCTGACTAAACAGCTTCATGGAAATAATATTCTAAAATTCTTCATGTTATATTCTAACGAAATTCGTTAAAGCAAGTCATTTGGTGCTTTTAATGCCGTGATTTTAAACAGACATATTCCGTTCAGTAGGTAGGCCTACTTTGCGCGCTGCATGCTGCTGCGGTGTCAGATAAAGGCAGGCTAATTAAATCACAGATAACTCTTTAGTTTTCAAAGTAATAATATATGTTACATATATAAAAAAGCTCTCACTCTTCACAACATACACTCTGATGGCATCGGCAACAACAACAACTATTGCTGATGATCGCCCATAACATAAGCACAACCAGCAGCACACACACCTTCAAATGCAATGCTACTGACACATGAAAACACTGACACTCCGACTCAACGCCATATTCAATATCAATTTCAATCGATAGCAAAACAGAATAGCATTATTTCACTCACCAAAGCACTTATTAGGCTATTTGAAGAGAAAGGCGGCCCTGTCAATACAGCGACGTTCACTCGTCCAGCATAGACAGCATCCAGCTGCTCGCATCTCATCCTCTCAGAAAAGTTTTTAAAATCCTTGTATCCCGTCCTCCACAAAATACCTTCTCCACCGAACAGCAAACGAGGGAAGAGTCCCTTCTTATGATGATAGCCGTTAGCCTTCTTTAGCATTGCTACTACTCCACATTGTAGGCTATATTGTCCGGTGGATCAATTTACTAGCCTACCAATTTCTCTTCCAGACTAAGGGTCTCAAACATGTGCTCCAAAAATGATCTACTTCATTCATGTTGTCGACTCGTTTTCGTTTGTGTGCCTCTGACATCTTTGTGTTAGCAAAGTTATCCTTCTCCGTCCTTCTCTTCTTCCGGCTACATGACTTTTCGCGGCACTACAGCGTCACAGTAGTGGAACCAACGAACATGACCATGTGACATGTCCATATATGTCCTTTCCAGGACCGGAGGGGCAGCGCCTGTTGGGCTAAAATAATCTCCGTCCACTATAACAGAGAATCACTACGAGCACGCGCATTTCGCAGTTGTTCACGTACATACACATTGCATTGCGCAGGAGGGGCAAAAGGCGAACGAGCCCCTTAGCCCTTCGGCCCAAATCTGACTGGCTCACACGGCTGCCGTAGTCTGACTGCAGAGACCATGGACATGGCACAGGCCATGGCAGAGACACAAATCAGACAAATGCAATCTGAAGAAGCAAGCTAGGGTCGGCAAAAATGAACTAAAAGCGCCAAACTTTTTTTTCGATATATATAGCCTATATATACTGTATATATATATATATATATATATACATATATATATTTTTTTTTTTATTTTATTTTTTCTTGTGAGAGTAGGTGGGGCTTCGCCCCACGTGCCCCTAATGACCAGTCGCCACTGGTTAAAACAATGGTGATTTTGCATATGACCCACTGATGAAAGTAAAAATTGTATTTAGCAAATTACCAGGAAAAAAAATACAGTGTACATTCAAACAGAAATTAAGAGTTGAACAGAGAAAATCAGATTAGTGTTAAAACCTGCACAGAGCCTCAGCAGCTGTTGCTATAGAGACTAAGGGGTTGTGGGCAGAAGTTTATTTTGGATGCCTTCCTGTTGCTGTCGTATGAGGTCCACTGTTTCGTTTAGCCTTTTGTTCACATCCTGATGAAAACACACACACACACACACACACACACACACACACACACACACACACACACACACACACACACACACACACACACACACACACACACACACACACACACACACACACACACACACACACACACACACACACACACACACACACACACACACACACACACACAAATATTGAAGAGACTTCCCTGACTGTATGGCATTGCAGTGCTAACTGAAGAATAAGACAAATGCATGACATACAGCACAGCATATCAGACTGACAGTGGGCCCAATTAAAAGGGATATCATATGTAATATAACATATATAGGGGAGAACGGGGTAATTTGTCACACGGGTTGGTTGTCACAATCGTTATATCTCGGAACCAGAAGGCGCTGTCTGTGAAATTTTGGTATGTAAATATCCAGAATTGGGATCAGAGGTCACCTACATTGTCTTCCTTGGAGTTAGACTGCTGAATTTGAGGTGAGACAACTGTTTGTGTTTTTCATGTCAAATTGAAAATATTTAGCACCTCAGTATTTTTCTTCTAGGCTTTTACACAATGGGTTTATAACAAAACACTTGTTACCCATACAAAGTGTGAAGGGTAAACTATAGTTTAGATTCTGGTTAGCAAGCTAATTAGTTGTCAGATGGTTGTTGGCCTTGATGCTAGCAAGAAATTCAAGTTGGGGTTGGTCGTCACATTTTTTGGGGGGTTGGTTGTCACATGTTATCTCAAGGCTGCAGCCAGAAAAGGAACCCAATAACGAAAGAAATTGTCAAGCTGTATCCTCACTGACACCCCAGAGAAGGAAAGAATAAAGCAGGAAAAGGCAGCTAGCATGCAAAAGAAAAAAGGGCAACACAATCAAAACAACCCAGTGCATCCCAAACTAGACCAGCTGCCAAGGCTACAGTAAGTTATGTAGGCCTATTTGTCAACTTGACAATGCAATTAAACTTTCAAATTTAGTTCTACTTGCTTGCCTTCTTTTTAAGATTATTCCCATTAAGATAACATTGTGACAAACAACCCCATAGTGTTTGACAACCGACCCCTTGATGGGGTTGGTTGTCACAATGTGTAAGGGTGTCTTTGATGATTAATTTCTTCTTTATTACAATAAGATAGAAAAAGTGAGGGGTACACATTTCAAGCCAACACCTTAAGCTTCAATGTAATGTAGAAATTACTATTGAAAGATGTTTAGGTGATAAGCAATTCTCACTAGAGTAAAAAGTGTGCCTACTTACCCCGTTCTCCCCTATTATCAGCAGTGTTGGGAACGTTACTTTAAAAAAGTAATTAGTTATAGTTACTCACTACTTGTTCCAAAAAGTAACTGAGTTAGTAACTGAATTACTTTATAATAGAAACTCGTTACCAGGGAAAGTAACTATTTGCGTTAGCCTACTGTAAAAAAAAAGTTGCTATATGTCCAAATAATTTGATTTTTCTGAGCAGTTTTCACAAGTCAGTTGTAATGAGTAGAACACCTTCAATATGTATTGCACATCAATAGACAGCAAGAGGTTAGGCTAAAACACCACTTAAGGCCAAAAATGTCAGACTATGAAGCATGAGACGATGAGAGGAGGGGTAAGGATTTATCCTATGTTTATTTCCTTCTTTAACATGCACAGCAGCATACAGATCCCAGGAAAAGAACAATAGCAATATTCGGCTCGTGATGACATGCTAAACAGCTGTTGCAACGGCGAATCACTGCCGTTTAGTAACGTGCATAAAGTATAATTTATAGAGATCGGGCAACTCCATGCACTTACTCACAAGGGTGATGCAAAATAACTCAGGGAGAGCACGTTTCAACCGTGGATTGATAGGTGGTTACTGCGGCAACGTGCACGCTCTCACAACAGAGAGAGAAAGAAAAAGAAACTTCACTAAACAGCGCTCCGCGGCTGACTGACGTGACGGCGCTAACTGACAGTTATAATGTCATCCACACTGAATAAAACATAAACACTATAAGAAATAACAATCGCTTATCTCGTTGTTAACCCACCCGAGGGGTATACTACGAAACAAACTCAACAGAGCCCGTCTCTTTTTTTGATCTGGTTCAACATGACACATACCCTCGCTCAGAACTAACCGTATCACGAAGGAAGTTATCAACCTCTTATGTTGAACGAGGGTTTCGGCTTCAGGCTCTGTGCGCGTCCCCATGAAAGGGGGCGTTTGACCCGTCATTTGACTCTGCATCCGCACAAAATGGACTGATTTGAGCCGCTAACTTTAGACAAACGGACTGATTGCGAGCAGCTGAGTAAAACAAAAGTGTGTCGCCAACTTCATTCAAGAGGAAGAGTTTGTCAGTCTGAATTATTACAGCAGAAAACAGAGAGCCGAAAAAAACTCTTACTGCAAATAAGGAAAGTGGAATGCTGCCAGCATGGAAATTATTTATCTTGCCGATCGTTCTCGCAGTGCGTAACGTGACATTATAAAACAATGAAACGTTGAACTCGGATTTAAACACTATACCATTTAGCCTAATATATATATAGGCTACTTTGCTATATTTATAGCACTACGCCTATAGTCCCACACTTAAGAATGTAATTTAAGTCTGACACTGTCCCCAAATGAATAGCCTATGGAAAATCACTTTAGTTTTGGGCCATATCATAATGAATACAATTTTGATTTAGACTATTAGCCTTTTATTTGAATCTTACAAATACCAATAGGCCTACATTAAAAAAACCTGTTGTCTGTATTTTTCGGACAAATATGAATCTACTGTGAGAAGCTTAACCTGCGAGTCTGCAACGATGTCCGAACTGTGACAGCTGTCACCTGTCACGTCCCAACTGTAATCGCTACTGATGAAAAGAAAGAAGCCCACAGTGAAATAATGTTGCAACCTGTGATTTTATAGAACGCTTTATCAGTTATTAGTCAGTGTGTGTAGATCGCCAGGTAAAATCATTTGAGGCGAGAGCATAGAGTGGCGCTGCATACAGTAGGTCTAGGCTATTTAACATTTTCTGCATCAATAACTGTATGCATGTGGCAAAAAGCCCCAGCGCGATGTGACAGTTCACTCTGCTGTCACGGCTTCGTTTCGTTCATTATATTACTGATCAATAAGTTTACTTATTTAACTAGTTTCCTCAGTGAGAATGTATCGCTCAGACAATATAGTAAGGTCCGCGGGATTTCAAAATGTGTAGTTTCCTTAAAGGGCAGCGCTCTAAGAGCCGAATTTAAGCTCAAACTCTGAAACAAAAACTGGTCTGAGCAGGTTATGCTGGGCTTACACTAGAGGACTTTTTAAAGACTTTGAAAAGACTGAAGACTGAAACCCTCTTACATCTAAAGACAATCAACTCACACCTGAAGACAACTAGTCATTAGTTTTCAGTCACAGAGTGAGATTTTGAAAAGACAGGGGTCTCATATTGCAAGACTACAACTAGATTCCTTTTGAGATTAATATCATTTCCGCAAACGCGATTGTGATTATTTAATTAAAAACAAGTTAATTCAATATTCCGAGCGGGGGACTTCCTTTAGTTATTTGACCAGCTTTATTTGCTGATCTCATACCCCAATAACTTTAACTCCTAACCCTGTATTTGACGGTAGAGTGTTCAGGTTGCGCGGCTGTCAGCCTGGTTCTCCACCGAGGCTTCTATGAAAAAGTATCCGAAATAAGTGCCTCACCAGGCGGACACAGGTCGCGACTAATGCCGCTCCTCCTGTGTCGTGCTTGGTGCATGCGAGAGTGTGACAGTGTTTACGTCATTTCGCTTGAGCCAACCCCCTAAGACTAGCGATAATATCAAACATGTTTGATAATCAAGACGGGAAGAAGACTGGCTGAAATCGGGTCGGAAGACCACCATACACCAAAGGACTGAGATAACGTGCGCGCGCCACAACTCCAGCACGACTCCCGTGATTTCAGTCCGACATTGGAAGATTGTCTGCGACTGTCAAATCGCGTGAAAAGTCGTGTAGTGTAAGCCCAGCATTAGCCGTGCAGCCTCTGTTACCACGGTGATCTAGCCAGGTAAAAAGAGAGCCACCTTTTGTGATACTGAAAATTCTGGCTTTAGACCGCTTTAGACTCAACAGACCTCGCTCAGCCCTTAATTTCGCTTCGTAGTATACCCCTCCGGTCTCCTCACTAGCAGTTTGTGTACTAGCCTATGGAGCCAGGGGTGCGCTCGGATTACACAGTTTATTCAATCAATTCACAGTAACGCACCGCATTTAACGCTCAGTAACGATAACGGCGTTGTAACGACGGAAAAAGTAATTAGTTAGATTACCCCGTTACTGAAAAAATAACGGCGTTACCTAACGCCGTTATTTTAAACGGCGTTATTCCCAACACTGATTATCAGATAGCTCCAATGAATATGTCTTTAATATAACTTGCACCCTTTAATGTTTGAGTTCACTTAGAAGTTTAATGTTGTTCCCTTTTGTATGCATATGGTAGATACAGTATGTACTTATGTATATACCACATATTCAATCTGGGCAATGCAAATCAAAGTCAAGGAAGGTGGTTCACGAATGTGATGGATTGCTCAGTAAAAAGGAATATGTGGGTGGGTGGAATATAGTGAAGGAACGGATTTAAATCAAATCCTTCAAATGTGATCAAACGTGGAGCAATATGGCCCACTGCTATAGCTACGGAGCATAACGGCTG
Organism: Ammodytes dubius; assembly: GCA_026122265.1. Taxonomy (NCBI): domain Eukaryota; kingdom Metazoa; phylum Chordata; class Actinopteri; order Uranoscopiformes; family Ammodytidae; genus Ammodytes; species Ammodytes dubius. The sequence continues at coordinate 1,093,039 of CM047512.1, read as the reverse complement.
TTTGTGACCTGCAATGAGAGATAGAATAGATAGGAGGAGGACGACAAGGGTGAAATATCTGAAAGAGGCCTCTCTAGGAATGTACTTCACACAGTTGACCAAAACATATTACTAGACCGACTTACAAACTGGGTTGGACTTTCTGGAACTGTACTAAACTGGTTTGAATCGAACAAATATTGCATGCAGGTTTCCCCAAGGTTCCATTCTTGGGCCTCTTCTGTTTAACATCTACATGCTCCCACTAGCTCAGATTATGAATAAATACCAATTATGTTACCATAATTATGCAGACGACACACAAATCTACATAACCATATCACCAGGTGACTATAGTCCGATACAAGCACTGAGCACTGTTAGAAACCATACACCTAGCCAGAGATCTTGGTGTAGTCTTATGGCGCTTTTCCACCGCATGGTATCAGCTCGACTCGACTCGACTCAACTCGCATTTTTGGCGTTTCCACCGCAATTTCATGGTACCTGGTACCTGCTAGCGGCTGCTTTTTTAGTATCACCTCGCTCTAGGGACCAAGCGAGCTGAGTCGAGCTAAAAGGTGACGTCGGCAGACGGCCGGCCGCTGATTGGCCAGAGACTACCGTCTGCCGGCTTCATTCTGTTGATTATTCTCCCCTTGATTCTCAACAACTCTCCGGGACTTTTATGTGTATTTTGTCTCGCCGCGTGCAGCCTTCTTTGGCTCTCTTTCATTTGATTTGCATCACAGACCCGATTTTTTTCTCTCCATATATTCGCTAAGCTCACCCATTTGTGTTGGCTGTTGGGGAAGTTACTTTGAACATCCGAGAGGAGACATAGCAGCTAGGCTAAATAGCCTATAGCAGCAAGCTGGGACAGACATGATAGCGAGCGATTACATTACAAGCCTCGGACTGCACTGATTAACTCAATAAAATATTCAGGCTGAGACACGGCTTGCATTTGAAAACACGTATCCTGAAACAAGCACTTAACAGTCAACTTTATCATGCCCGTGTTTACGTGCATAGGGATGTACGTGACGCATCCCTACAGCTGTGTGGCAGTCACACATCAGGACACAAACCTTCCCTTTTAACGGCCCGTAGCAATATTCTTCTACTTCTTTTAGCAAACAGATACAAGGGGAGTATTTTCTTAAACATTTCTCATCCGTGTTTTTGGCGGTTGGTTCAGTTAATAGTGCAACAACTGCTCGTAATTTCTGCTTTGCTACTTGACTCCGGAGTTGGCTTTCAGCCCCTTACGACAACCCCGCCCACGTCCATGAGGTACTATTTTCGGTGGAAAACGACCCGTGCTGCTACCAAACCAAGTTAAACTGAGTCGAGTTGAGTCGAGTCGAGCTACATTTTCGGTGGAAAAGCGCCAATAGACTCAGACTTGAATGTCAAAAAAGACAGTCAATCAATTACTAAGTCAGCCTACTACCCAGGGCCGGATCTAGGCATAGGCATTCTAGGCACGTGCCTAGGGCCCATTTCCACAAGGGGGCCCAGTGAGAAGGAAAAAATAAAAATAAATGATTACGGTATGTGTTTGATATTAACATCATATTATGCAAATGTAAGTTATCATACAAAAAAAGGAATACAATTTTTTTGGTCTGGATAGTTAATAGCCTATTAATTTAATCAGTTCATCCGAGGTTAACTTATCACTCGGTATTGAGTTTATTTAAAAAAATTGGAAATTGGGCTGCCCTCAGTTGCCCATGCACTGTATATACTGTAGTCTATAGCCTATTTCAGCCTCATCTGTGGGAAAAAAAGATAGCTGGACAACAGAGTTCTTCTGCTTCGTTCCTCTCACTGCATTTAAATGCATTCATAATATTAAAGAGACATATGTCCCATAAAAGAAAAAACAGCACCATGCCAGAGGACACTGAATTATATTTTTTATTTTATTTATATATTATATTTTTTCTATATTAATATTTTTATGGAAAATCCATGTCTTTCTTCAATAGCTTTTAATTCTACTTCATTCGAGCCAGTATCTCCAAATTATTTGTTCACACAAAATTCCTCAGATTTAGCCTCTTAATTTTCCTCTCAAAGTGCACCAAATTCATGCATTTCACTTTAAAAAGGTAAAACATAGCTCCCGGGGGGGCTTACCCCCGGACCCCCTAGGAGACTCAGGATCTCGGCTGGCTACTATTTTCTCTTTACTCCCGTTTACAAACGCGCAACTCTTAAACAAATGAATGAGCATAATACTCTTGTGGCAGTTCAAATGTACGTAGTTTTTTCACCAAATCGTGAAGTATCCGTTTGGAGGGGGCCCGAAAAAATGCGGTATGCCTAGTGTAATCTTTCCTCTTAATCCGGGCCTGCTACTACCACCTTAAAAACATATCAAGAATTAAAGGGCTTATGTCTCAGCAGGATTTAGAAAAACTTGTCCATGCATTTATGTTTAGTAGACTTGAGTAGGGGAGAACGGGGTAAGTAGGCACACGTTTTACTCTAGTGAGAATTGCTCATCACCAATACATCTGTCAATAGCCATTCCTATATTAAATTGAAGCTTAAGGTGTTGGCTTGAAATGTGTGTCTCTTTTTTTCCAACTTATTGTAATGAAGAAGTAATTTACCATCAAAGACACTCTGACACATTGTGACAACCAACCCCATCAAGGGGTCGGTTGTCACACACTATGGGGTTGTTTGTCACAATGTTATCTTAATGGGAAAAATCTTAAAAAGAAGGCAATGAGGCAGAACCAAATTTGAAAGTTTAATTGCATTGTCAAGTTGACAAATAGGCCTACATAACTTACTGTAGCCTTGGCAGCTGGTCTAGTTTGGGATGCACTGGGTTGTTTTGATTTTGTTGCCCTTTTTTCTTTTGCTTGCTAGCTGCCTTTTCCTGCTCTATTCTTTCCTTCTCTGGGGTGTCAGTGAGGATACAGCTTGACAATTTCTTTCGTTATTGGGTTCCTTTTCTGGCTGCAGCCTTGAGATAACATGTGACAACCAACCCCCCAAAATATTCAAGAGTACCTATTTGCAGACCCATGGAGAAAACGGACCTCCACTACACCGGAAGCAAGATGGGGCCACGCCCCAAACTCATTTCATTGGTCAGAATAGTAACCTACTCCGAGTTTGTTTTCACTTTACGCTGCAGCTCCGACTGAAGAAAGAGTGTCACTGCAACAACGCGACCCTGTACAGTTTAAAGCAAAATCACTCCATAGAAATCTCCATTTTTATAATTTCCTGATGATGTTACGTTTAATCGATCATGTGTCTGATCAGTAGCGTAGTTCTCAGCCCTCGTGCAGTATTATTCTGGACATCGCAAGGTTTGTTTATCTTTGATCAGCTGCTTGAACAACGTGCATTTGTTGATAGCAGAGATTGCACTGATTGTGAATTAAACAGACGGATTTCAGAAGATGTACACAAAGCTTCGTTGCTTCATTCATCTTCTACCTCAACATGTACTTTTTACCACCGTCCTGGCCACTTGGGACCCTTAACAAACTGACGTATTTTACTGTGTACTAGCACCATGACCGGTGGAAACCGTGTATTATTATTCACCGCTAGGTGAACTCCGGCAGTAAAACAAAAAGAAGAAAACAAATTCAGAGTAGGTTACAATTCTGACCAATGAAATCCACTTCCGGTGGAGCTCCACTTTCCCCATGCGTCTGCAAATAGGTGCCTCTCAAAATATTTGACGACCAACCCCAACCTGAATTTCTTGCTAGCATCAAGGCCAACAACCATCTGACAACTAATTAGCTTGCTAACAACAATCTAAACTATAGCTTACCCTTCACACTTTCTGAGGGTAACAAGTGTTTTGTTATAAACCCATTGTGTAAAAGCCTAGAAGAAAAATACTGAGAAGCAAAATATTTTGAATTTGACATGAAAAACACAAAACATCCTCTCACCTGAAATGTAGCAGTCTAACTCCAAGGAAGTCTATGTATGTGACCTCTGATCCCAATTCTGGACCTTTTTTATATCAACATTTCAGAGCTAGCGCGCTCTGGTGGCGAGATATAACGAATGTGACATCCAACCCATGTGACAAATTACCCCGTTCTCCCCTACTATAACAGTGTCTTTGCAGGCCTTCCGAAAAAATCAATCAGACAGCTTCAGCTAATTCAGAATGCTGCTGCTCGAGTCCTCACTAGGACCAAAAAAAAGTGGATCACATTACCCCAGTTCTGAGGTCTTTACACTGGCTTCCTGTCAACCAAAGAATTGATTTCAAAATATTGATGTTGGTTTATAAAGCACCAAATGGTTTAGGGCCAAAATACATTACTGATCTGCTGATACGTTATGAACCGTCCAGAGCTCTCAGGTCATCTGGGACAGGTCTACTTACAGTCCCCAGAGTTCGGACTAAACGAGGAGAAGCAGTGTTCAGTTTTTATGCTCCACATATCTGGAACAAACTCACAGAAAAGTTGAGGTCTACTGCAGCTCATTAAATCAAATCTGAAGACTTTTCTGTTTCCTTTTTAAATTAATGTAAATGTTTTTTTATGCAGTGGACAGAGCACATAGAGAAGAGAGGATATAAAAAGGAGAGAGAAACAAACAGTGGCTGGGAGGTGACAGGAAGGTTGGCAAACTCTACTGTGATAAAGGTTGTGAACCACTCCAACTAGAGAGGATTCTTTGCTTTTGCACTAGATGTGAGAAGCCATGAAAGCTCTGAAAAGTACATTTCCACATAGAATATATAAATATTTCTGAATGGCTCTGAAAACATCACTGGGAGCAACAGTGGTGTTGGACTAAACTAGGGCAGTATGTGCAACTGGGAGTTAATGTTATATATTATATGACTTTGAAGATGAAAACATTACTGCACATTGACACAGGCTGAATATTAAAAATCCATCCAAGTAACATCTAATTCATAGAAACTGCTATGTAAGGTTGCTCTCAGGTTAATTGAGCTAAATTATGAATTGTGTCATTACATTGAGGTGTAACAATCTAACTACCCATACGGAACTCCATCAGCTTCCATTGTTGTAGTTGTGCAACAAAGATAGAGAGAGAAAACGACAAAATCTGTATTAATATTTTTGAGGGGGCAATGTGCACACATAAAATAAGTTTGACCAAAAGCCTTTTCTACAGGGAAATTGTTATAAAAACTTTTGGTGGAAAAAACATTGAGGGAACAGAATAAGTGAGAGATCATAGCCCTGTGAATATCATTCAAAAGAAAAAAAATTATACGTTTTTCTGGAATTGCAGAGAAATACCAGTGACAGTAAAAAAAGAGGGAATGGGATTTTTTGGGGGAGGATCCTCTGAGAGGCTCCAATTTCACACTATCAAATTAAAGTGTCCATGGAGCTGAGGATGGATGAGTGATATTCCTGCTGGGTGCTAGGTGGTCTGCAATTTCCATGAATAATTTGAGCGTGTCACTGTGGGTGGTCCTTCTGAGGGAGATTGTGTTGGCAGGGGGCCGGGTAATGATAGATAGACCAGGTTCCCCTTTCTTCCCCCTCTTCATCTCACCATAGGTTAAACCATAATGTAAAACCTTAGGGCACGTCATTGACTGCATGGCTCAGTGAATCGGTTGGAGCTCATCCTTAGAACAAAATGTATTTCTGTCCTTTAATTTAGCCCATCATTATTGTTCATTCTCTATTCAGATCCTGATGTTAAGGGTCAAGTTAGGAGCATTCCCTTCATGGTCCAGATCTATAGACCTTGCCGGTGGAAAAGAAGATAGCCTTAAACATCATACACACTCCAACACAGCTTCACACTATCACCAAGGAGGCAGCTATGGTGACAGGGGCAACCAGCCATTTGAACATAGAGACTAGGGAGCCACGACTTGACACATTGTGAAAGGAAAAGTGGTGGATTAGATAAATGGACTCCACTATAGCGGTTTTTCACAGACTCAAAGCGCTTTACATTGTTTTTATAACTTTAATAAATTATTAATGTATTGTTATTTTCAGATTCATTTCTAATAGCAAAATTAATCTGAATGGCCAGTAACCACAACATAGGGTTGCTGAACATTCCCACAATGAGCTCCCGGGATTATAGAGCAACCTCCCGGGGAATTCCCGTTAAAACTGTGCATTTTAATATCCAACGTTATTTTTCATCGACATGTAGGGGAGAACGGGGGCTAATGTGAGACACCCCTTGACTACTGTAACAGTGTCCTTGCAGGGCTTCCAAAAAAATCTTTCGACAGCTTCAGCTAATTCAGAACGCTGCTGCTCGAGTACTCACCAGGACCAAAAAATTGGATCACCCCAGTTCTGAGGTCTTTACACTGGCTTCCTGTCACTCAAATAATTGATTTCAAAATATTAATGTTGGTTTATAAAGCCCTAAATGGTCTAGGGCCAAAATATATTACTGATCTGCTTATACGTTATGAGCCGTCCAGAGCCCTTAGGTCGTCTGGGACAGGTCTACTTATGCTGGGCTTACACTACACGACTTTTCACGCGATTTGACAGTCGCAGACAATCTTCCAATGTCGGACTGAAATCACGGGAGTCGTGCTGGAGTTGTGGCGCGCGCACGTTATCTCAGTCCTTTGGTGTATGGTGGTCTTCCGACCCGATTTCAGCCAGTCTTCTTCCCGTCTTGATTATCAAACATGGTTGATATTATCGCTAGTCTTAGGGGGTTGGCTCAAGCGAAATGACGTAAACACTGTCACACTCTCGCATGCACCAAGCACGACACAGGAGGAGCGGCATTAGTCGCGACCTGTGTCCGCCTGGTGAGGCACTTATTTCGGATACTTTTTCATAGAAGCCTCGGTGGAGAACCAGGCTGACAGCCGCGCAACCTGAACACTCTACCGTCAAATACAGGGTTAGGAGTTAAAGTTATTGGGGTATGAGATCAGCAAATAAAGCTGGTCAAATAACTAAAGGAAGTCCCCTGCTCGGAATATTGATTTAACTTGTTTTTAATTAAATAATCACAATCGTGTTTGCGGAAATGATATTAATCTCAAAAGGAAAGTCTTTTCAAAATCTCACTCTGTGACTGAAAACTAATGACTAGTTGTCTTCAGGTGTGAGTTGATTGTCTTTAGATGTAAGAGGGTTTCAGTCTTCAGTCTTTTCAAAGTCTTTTAAAAGTCCTCTAGTGTAAGCCCAGCATTACAGTCCCCAGAGTTAGGACTAAACAAGGAGAAGAAGCGTTTAGTTTTTATGCACCAAATCTCTGGAACAGACTCCAGGAGAACTTGAGGTCTGCTGCAACTCTCAGCTCTTTTAAATCAAGTCTGAAGACTTTTCTGTTTCCATTTGAACCTGTAATTTTTAAATGTTATTCCTTCGCTTTTAAATGTTTTATTCATTTCGCTTTTCTAATGTGTATTGTGTATTTTAATCTTGCCCCTGTAAAGCACTTTGAATGGCCTTGTGTCTGAATTGTGCTATATAAATAAACTTGCCTTGCCTTGCCTTGCCCCTGTATTAGGCAATGGAACACATTTCTGGTCATGTGAGATATATGTTTTCAAGCCCCTCTCATTTCCCCTTGGCCATGAAAGAGAGGACCTCATGGTGATGTTGTAAGCATGTTTTTTTTCACAAAAATGTCTTTTTTGCATGTAAAAGTAAATTTTCTTGCTGTCAACTTAATCGATTGTTGTGCCAAAGCAAATTGATTCAGGTAGAAAAACTTATATCATACATGTTGATGAACTACCAACATATGAAACCATGTGATGATGATAACTGAAGATTAGCCTGAATTGCTGAGAGAGGTAGTTTGTTCTCAAATTGTGGCAGTTGGGTAAAGTGAGACAAATGCTGTGGGGTAAAGTGAGACAGTGTCTCTTTTAATGAATCCATTATATTTGAGGTAGCAAGGAGACTAGTTTGAATTAGACAAAAGACAATGTGGGGTGGGGGTTGATGGTTGAAGGGTTGTCAGCAAGGGCATGGTTTGGCACGTATGTATGTGGGGGACAGGAGAGTGACCTTTAACATCAATAGACTCTAAGTAATATGTCTTTATTCAATGAATGATCCGATAAAACAAATGCAGAAAAATATTAATCAAAGACTTAAAAGATGGAAAATGACAGCTGGGTCTAGTCCTGTGTTCTGAGCCCCAGGCTGTTCTAGCTGGTTCTGATTGTCCTTTGCTCTGACCCCCAGACACTAGCTGGCTCTAAGGGTCCTGTGTTCTGACCCTCAGACTGTATTTTAATCTAACTGGTTCTATCTGTCATTTGAATGTTAGTTATTGAATATTAATTATTTGTTGTATTTGATCAGAGTTACTTTCAAGTGTTTAGAAACATCTTTTGCTTAATTGACCAAACCCCATGATTCTGTTACTAGTCCGACATTAGTTTTGGAATATTTGGTTTTCAAGCTAGCTGTCAGGATTCTCACTGTTACTGTTGTTATGGTAGTTTCAGAGTGGAAAAAGTAAGTGGATAAGTTTACCCCCTTGATTTCTCTGGTATGTCTCAGTTTACCCCACAGCTGGGGTAAAGTGAGACACAAGACAACTTTTTTTTAAACAATCATATTTCCACTGTCCTTTGTCTTGAATCAATTCTGCTAATGCCCATTTCTAGGAAACATCCTGAATTAATGGGAAATGTGTAAATTTGACTGATAAATCATTTTAGCTCGCTTAGGGGCCGTGTCCACCAAAAGCGTTTTTAAAAGGCGGAGCGCTCCGTGCGCTGCTTTCAACGCGTTTTGTGCACGCCGCTCAAAAAAGGCCCACGGAGCGTTTTTCGTTTACGTCATACGCGTCATCGCTTGTATCCATAGATATACAGCTTCTATCTTGCTCCTAAAATTTTATTAGAAAATGAATGCACGATTTTTAGAGCTTCTTGCCGTGGCAGCGGAGGTTGCGGACGATCCCCCTCCGCCTGTCGTGGTTGCCTGGAGGAGAGTGTGGGTCCATAACATTAATCGTGGCAGGAGGCAGTACGGGGAGTACCATCGGCTCTGTCAAGAGCTCCGCCTGGACGAGGATCGCTTCAAAGAATATTTCCGACTGAACCGGCAACAGTTTGAAGGTGTTTTAAAATGTATTGGGCCGACCATCGCCAAGATGAACACAAATTATAGGGAGAGCATCAGTCCCGCCCAACGGCTGTGCATTTGCCTGAAGTGAGTAGCATAAACTGAAATGTGTCTTTGTAAATAAACACAACAGTTGGTATTTAACGTTAGGTCTATATTGTTTAGACATAAACAGGAGTTGAGTCAACTAAATAGCGAGTTGAATAGCAAATGGGACAATGCGATATCTGAGTGTGTATTTGTAACAAGAGCAAGAAACACTGAACGTGTCCTATTGCTCACAGACAATCGTATATTGTTCCTCAAAGTCACAGAGTGATTGGATAAAACTATAATTTTGACCTGTGCAGGTGAGCTCACTCATCTGGGGCCTATTTCAGGTAGCTGGTTTTACATACTCTGGGTTTAATCCTGCGCTCTGAGTTGGTAAACTCAGAGCGCAGGGTTGACGAGCAACTCTGGGTTTTCGGTTTCAGAACAGTGGATCAGCGTTGGGTTAATCAACTCTGAGCGTGTTCACTCTGGTTGGAGCGTGTGCATAAAAGCCATCGTCAATGGATCGCTGATAACATGATTCACCATGGAAACAGAAGAAACAAATGCTTGATCCTCCCACTTCTCCACTTCTCAAAAAAGAAAACTTCTCCGCTCCTCCCACTGGAGTAAGAAATATTAACGAATGAGCTTATGGAGAAGAATGAACGGGGATATTGTCTCATAACTCTGATCTAATCACTTCGGCAATTCAGAAAAAAACGGTGCAAAAGTTTTTTGTCAAGAGCATCGTTGCTTCCGCATGAGAAGCAAGTCTATTTTAAGAATTAAGTTACGCATATCAGCAGCAACACAATTATTAAGCTGCCGCTGCACAGCATTGCTGACAGTGTTTTATATTCGCTGTAGCCTATTATGTATGTGTGACCTATGTTATATTTCTTCTGCTGCTGAATGACTGGACCTCAAGACAGGTTGGGTGGAGTACTGCACTGGGTTTTATTCTGCAACATGGAATGCAACACAACCAATGTGCATTAATTGAAAAGTCTCGTCTTGCTCGCACAACAGCGTGACAGCATTTTACTTCTAACATTGATCGTATAGTGGTATATTTTGGTTCTAAAACATGCTTGTAAATAAAATATAAAAACATAAAATATCCTATCTAAAAGAGCACCCAAATATCAATTACACATAACATTGCATATAAAACAGTACAAATAAACATACCTGCAACATGGAATGCAACACAACCAATGTGCATTAATTGAAAAGTCTCGTCTTGCTCGCACTACAAATAAAAAGAGGAGCATGGCATGAGCATAGAGGTCACGTGCACCCCGTGCTGAAAGTTACTAGCTAGTACAACCTCACACATGTTGGCTGCTAGCCCAAAGACTCTTCAAAACTACGGCAACAATTCGTCACAAAACAACAAAACTACTAGTTTTACAGATGCCTCATTAATCAAGCATGTTATACAACAAATGCTGATAATTTACACATTATATGAACCGTAGTTTTCACTTATTACTATACTTAATGTCTGTGCGAACAGAGCAGCAACTTACCCACAGCGTGACAACATTTTACTTCTGAGCACAAAGCAAAATGCCCAGCATTAAGTATGAAACCAACTTCCGCTGTAGACTTCCGCTGTAGACTTTCACAATAAAATACACAAAGAACCTTTTGTTGCAGTCCCAGGTTTGACAGGAATTTAACATCTAAGCCAAGTAATTATTTACACTGTTACATATGCAAGCTATAATAGGCCTACTTAACTGTGCAGTAAACAGACTGTCGCTTCTTTTAAATGGGGAGTGAAAGATATTAACGTTTGACACATAAGGTGACAGTTTCCATTGTAGATCCTGATTGTTTTATTACCAGATCCATTGTCCTCTAGTGATCACAGTTTAAATTATTATATTATTTCTATATTCATATTGGGCTATTTAACGAGGCTTGTCTGTGACTTTGGGATGACACAAGGGAACAGTAACGATCGCGTGCAGCCGCAGAATTACATTTCAACCTGACATAAATAGCCTATGTTCAGTGGCACAGATGTTAAAAAACTCCTGATAATGATAAAAATAAATAACGAGATACATACAATACAATAGGTTTATTAATCTGAATGTAGAGCATGTCACGATGTGTAAGGTGGCCGCATATATGAACGGACCGAGGACTGAGAACAAGGCTACTGATCAGATAAATGATCGATCAAACGTAAAATCATCAGTAGCCTACATGATAAAAACATCCCGATGGAGATTTCTGTGGAGTGATTTTGCTTTAAACTGTACAGGGACACGTTGTAACAGTGACTCTTTCTTCAGTCGGAGCTGCAGCGTAAAGTGAAAACAAACTCAGGGTAGGTCTAACCACCTCGCGAGCAGGTTAGACCCACGGCGTATGTTGCCGCAGTAACTGACTCTCGGTTGCACTGAACCTGCTACCTGAAACGGAAAACCCAGAGTTTCGACCCACTCAGAGCCAACAAACTCTGGGTTGCCTCAAAACCAGCTACCTGAAATAGGCCCCTGGTCTTGTACCAATACGCCACCCAGTGTTCAAAAATAATTACTACAACCCATTCTTATTGTATAGACTGTAAACCCAGACACTTTATTTTGGCAACATTGTGACATATGCAGACCCATACACACACAATGCTTTACATGTCTTTTGTCATATGGATAATTTAAACGGTTTGCCTTCTTATTAATTCAATAAATTAAATGTAGGCTATTTTCATATTTAATTAATAAGAAGGCAAACCTTTATTAGCAACTGTGCAGTTCTTTTTTGTTTTCTAATTAACTGAAGATAATGTAGGCTATCTTTGTTTATGTTGCAGGTACCTGTCAACTGGAGACTCGTACCGATCCATCGCATTCAGCTACAGGGTGGGGTTCTGTACTGTGGCTAGGATCGTAAAGAGTGTGTGTGAGGCCATATGGGAGTGTATGGTCTCCACATACATGCCTGTGCCAGGGGCCGAGGACTGGAGAGAGATAGCGGGGGACTACGAGAGGCTGGCAGACTTCCCCAACTGCCTCGGTGCCATAGACGGCAAACATGTCGTCATCCAGGCCCCACCGTCTACTGGCAGCCAGTACTTCAATTATAAGGGGGCATTCTCCATCGTCCTTCTGGCGGTGGTGGATGCCCGCTATAGATTTAGGGTCGTGGATGTGGGGGCCTACGGCAGGAGCAGCGATGGAGGCACGCTCGCGTCTTCGGCCTTTGGCACTGCCCTGCGGCTGGGGAACCTGGACCTTCCACCTGATCGACCCCTACCTGGAGCAGATCATCGGGGACCCCAGCCGCACATTTTCATTGGGGATGAAGCTTTTCCTCTGCGGAGGAACCTCCTGCGGCCCTACCCTGGCCAAAACCTGAGGGGAGAGCGGAGGACCTTCAATTTCCGGCTGTCCCATGCCCGGAGGATTGTCGAGTGCGCCTTTGGCATCCTCGCCAACCAGTGGAGGCTCTACAGGAGGGTTCTCGGCGTGTCTCCAGAAGTGGCAGAGAGCGCCGTGAAAGCCACCTGTATCCTCCACAACTACATGCGTTGGGATGGTGAGGGAGAGGATGGCCCCCGCACTCCAACTGTGCCATCACAGGGTGCAGTGCAGAGCATCCCCAGGGTCGGCAGCAACAACGCCTCCAGGGAAGCGCTCGCAGTGAGGGAGACCTTCAGCAGCTATTTTTCATCCCTGCCTGGTCGAGTGACTTGGCAGGATGGAATTTAGTTGATCACTTTTTTATATATTTAAATCAAAAAAGGCGAAAAACCTAAACTAATAATTAAATTTCTTAAATCAATCTAACATTCATGTTGTATGCTGGATTACTTCTGAAGACAAAAACACACCTTTAATACCTTCATCATTGTGATGGAAGTTCTGTTTAAGGTTTGAGGTCAACTCAGGTGGAAGAATATTTCAGGAGACTTGGATGAATTATGAAGCAATATTTATTACAGACTTGGCCAAGGAGAACCGGACTGCAACTCTAGTGACTTGCACTTCAATTCTGACAAACTCATGCTTAGAGCTGTGTTTTAACCTCGCGCTATCTCTATCACCTCCCCAGCTCGGGCACCAAGTGTACCAATGTTTTGGTTCAGAGCTGAACACAGTGAACCACAACATTCTGGAGTCGTAGGAGATGAGACTTTATCTATCCAACTGACCTAAATGTCTCCTAACAGGCTACAAGGCTGACCTAGAGTCTGAGAGACAGACACACAAGATAGGCATATATGACCTCTCAATCTTTCCCATTAATATTACAACTAAAGACCCAAAATTCCCTCACAGATCCCTCCTTTTTGATCAAGAGATCAACACAAACAACCCACCCCTAGAGATTACCCCAATTTAGAAGCTCCAGGACATCTGTCAGAAAAGAGATTACAACCACACATACATCAATAATCAATCATTGACAGGTAAACAATAAAACTAATACGTAAAAACGATACAAACAATAAAACTAATACAACAGAATAACACATGAAAGAATGAAAGTTCTTTTTTTATAGGCTGATGCCGTTAATGTCTTTGTGAGAAAAACGCAAAAACGCTTCAAAGCTTCAAAAAGTCTTCACCTGAGCCAGTATAAAAAGAAAAACGACTGACTGCAGGCCGCGAGTTGTGTTCGTTTGTGATTCATCAAGCATCAGGCTTGACATGACCATGAGCACAAGGTATTTGAGGCTATATTGCCTTGCAACAATTTAAACAGTCATATCAAATCAATGTTTTAATACAGCACATGTTAAACAAAACAAATAAATATTATTCTACAATCCGTACAGGGTGCAGTCAAAACATCATAACCTCCACATAATCACCTTCCAAAACCACGAAAATCAAACCTTCAAAAATGCATCATATAAGTATGGACCTTCACATGTTAAATTTCAGACCAGGGACAAGAGAAAGATTTTGACACAGTTTGACCACGCTACCTTTATTGAGACTAATTTCACCATGAAAACATAAAAACCGTAATGAGAATACCACACTCCGTGACCAAAAGAAACACACCATAAACTGAAAATGAAATGATTGAACCACCTCAGTGACAAACTGAGACATAATTAAAATTAAACCATTTATGATTGTCCCTGTTAATAAAATTGTCATGTTATTGTACCATTGCAAACCCATGAAACCGTAATGTGAACACATTGTAGGAATCAACCTAAAATCAAAAGAAGTGAGAATTATCAGTAGGTTAACATATGTAGGAAAAGTAACCTTTGCAGACTCTCTCATGTGGATAATGCATATCACCATATTAGGCCTCCTGTTGGTTCCTTTAAGAACAGTTTAGGGGGGGTGCCCCTTCAACCTGTATGTGTGTGCTTGTTGATCTTACACCGATGCAAAGCATGATTGTGCTTGTCAGTTTCATCCTCTCAGATGTTTTGCACCTCCACTCCAGCTAGAATAAGGAAAAAACACAAAGACAAAGAGACCTCCACAGAGATTTCATTATACAGAAAAGTTACTTGAGACACCTGCAAATAAAACTTTGTTAGGCATTTTAACAAATCACATCCTAAACCCATCAGTCCAGAGCAGAGGAGTGTTATGAGGAGTAAAATGTGGGCTTGTCCCTGTGGACAAGGGCCTCCCCATAAGAACTTCATGAGGACTTAGTCCTAATGTAGCACTTGGTGTTCCACAAGTTGTGTACAACTCAATATGTAAAGCAACTGGCCATTGTAGCTCAGTTATCATCATTGTTTGGTCAGATTCTCTATGATTTCAGTAGTTAATTCTCTAAACCTGACCTGAGCTCTGTGGGTGGATCGGTACATGCAACTGCCTCCCAAAACCTACAATGGATGATTTGCTAAGAGTGACTTCAGCCACAAACGCTGGACCTCACTCACTGTTTATCCCTCGACGTACCCCAAACCTGGGCATCAACTCCTTTTAATAAACACTTAACAACCGTCCTAGCATCTTATTTCATGTAGCGTATGCCTCCACCCACTTGGTGACTGGTCATCACAAGTTCATAGTTTAAACCCTACCAAGGGAACATACACAAAGCCAATTTGTACGTTTTACAAACAGCCCTATAAGGGCACTAGGTGGTCATGTTTACCTGGTCTGTACCTGGTTTCCCGGCATGTCATTCATCTATCATCATCAATAAATCAATTCAAATGCAATGACACAATTTGACCTTGTTGGACTTTCTGGAACTGTACTAAACTGGCTTGAATCCCACTTAAAGGACAGAGACCACCATGCGTCTCTTCTGGTTAACATCGACATGCTCCCACTATCTCAGACTATGAATAAGAACAAATTATGCTACTATAATTTTACAGACGACACACAAATTTACATGACCATATCAATGATTGGATGTGCCAAAATATTCTTCTATTAAACAACGACAAAACTGAAGTAATTGTCTTTGGTGCCAAAGATAAACAATTAAAAGTCAGTGCACAGCTTAAATCTGTTATGTTAGAAACTACACACCAAGCCAGAACCCCTGGCGTTGTCATAGACCCAGACCTGAACTCAAGAAACACATAAAATCAATTAACAAGTCTGCCTACTACCACCTTAAAAACATATCAAGAATTAAAGGGCTTATGTCTCAGCAAGATTTAGAAAAAACTTGTCACGCATTAATCTTTAGTAGACTTGACTACTGTAACAGGGTCCTTGAAGGCCTTCCAAAAAGCCTATTAGACAGTTTCAGCTAATTCAGAACGCTGCTGCTCGAGTCCTCACTAGGACCAAACTAAAGGGTCACATCACCCCAACTCTGAGGTCTTTCGACTGGCTTCCTGTTATTCAAATAATTGATTTCAAAATATTGATACTGGTTTATAAAACCCTAAATAGTTTAGGGCCAGGTTAGGGCCATTACTGATCTGCTGACACATTATGAGCTGTCCAGAGCCCTTCGGTCGTCTGGAACAGGTTTACTTACAGTCCCCAGAGTTAGGACTAAACAAGGAGAAGCAGCTTTTAGTTTTATTTATTTTATTTTTTATGCTCCACATATCTGGAACAAACTCCCAGAGAACTTTAGGTCTGCTACAACTCTCAGCTCTTTTAACTCAAGTCTTGGTTAAATCTTAGTCTTATTTTTATTTACACATTCTATTTCTATTCATTCACTTTTAAATGTTTTATTTCTATTCATTTGCTTTTCTAATGTGTGTTATGTATTTCAATCTTGCCCCTGTAGAGCACTTTGAATGGCCTTGTGTCTGAATTGTGTTTATATAAATACACTTGCCTTGCCTTGCCTTGCCTATCAACAAGGGTGTGTAATACCTGCATTCAACATTTGTGACCTGATTATCTCATTCCTCCCTCCTTTTTCTACCTGTTTGGGCTATCTGCTACCTGGGCTAAGACATGGAGACAATCTTTTTATTATTTTTATTTTATTTTTCTGACCCGCTTTGAGCTAAAAGGCCAGGGAACCTAGAATTGCTCTCTTCCTGACTACCTGTTCACTCTACTATCAGTAGTCTTACAATAAACACCATGTACTGCATTCTAATAATTCATTAGCCTATAACATTATCAATAGATGTATGTTTTGGGATGATCCCCAGGCAGGACCATCAGTGTAGATAAAATTGAATGAATTTTGTGTTGGTATCTACAGTAAGTCTAAGTAATTCAACACGATACTTGAACTAGCCTTTTTAACCATTTACGGTGTCACACAAAGGAAGGAGAGTAACTAGATTCAGGTAGGGTGAGCTTGGCACTCATATATTAGGAAACAGAAAAGTATAATGGCCTCGTAGCTTGAGTGACGAGCAACTATATGATGTTAATTAGATGTGGTCAATATGTGTAGCACCGAATTAGGAACATACACAACAAAGTCATGAGCCAGTCTGATATAAAGAAGATTATCCAATAAAAATGGCAACTACGGCCCCTGTTCATAGACAGCCTAGCATATCAAGGACTAATGGTGAGAGTCAAGACAATAATACACAATGTCGGCCACATTTTCACTGTCTCTGCATCAGGATGAGTTGGCAAATCCATCTTTATCATGAACATGATTGAAACGCTGATGATAGTCCAACAGACCCACGGCTAGGTCATAATTGAGTGTGCACATTTAAGACATTGTGCATAGCATCCATTCATTGCATATAGATCCAGTCTCTGTATCATTCACCAAAGAGTGTGTCTCTCTCTCAGTCAATTTGAGCAAGCTGGTCAGGAATTTCACCTTCAGGCATGTCACACGATGTTGTCCAGTTCACAGAACATGTCCCAAGTCTGTCCCTTTAGGCAGACATAACTGCAGCTTAGCCACTAGAAGTTCTGTGACTGCACACAGCCAGTCTTTGGAAGACAGAGTGACAAGCTTTCGTTGATATAGATGATCTTATAAGTTCATAAGCTTTCTGAAGGAGGATTCAGAAATTCAAGATGATCGATCACCGCTGCCATGCACACTGCACAACTCTCACCAAAAAACTTTGAACCAGGCATGTCTATTCTTATTTTGTTTACCTTAAGCTCTAAATGCAAACAGATATTGGCTCTCTGGATGCAAATGAAAAAGACAACACTGTTGAACATAAACCATGACTTTGTGGTGCATTAATGGCTGGACTCAAGAACTCTCTGAAAATAATCCGAAGTGAACTTGAAAAGGTAGCTTCTTTGATATAAATATATTTTGTGGCGAAATGTGTTTACTCAGATGTAGCTCGTGTGCTTGTCTGTTTCAGAGGCTTCTATGGCTGCTCTCAAGGTCTGCCACCTTATCTATTGTTTTTACTCACTGCCGTCTGTGACTGCATGTAGAAAGAAACCTTAGAATGAGTTACTCTCTCCTGTGTGTGAGACTATTTAATTGATAAAGCACACATTGTAGAATCATAAAGTAAATGTTCCTTGCTTCTTTCGCTAATCATGTGCATTTAAATGTCTAATAGTCAATAAGCTAATTATCTGAGTCAAAAGGAAACGTTTATTACAACCAAGTTGAAATGAAGGAAAACAACATTGATAATATCTCAAGATCATGCAACTTACTTAGCAACGTAAATAGTTTTAGGATACTTTCCAGAAGGAGTCCAAGGGTCAATCTCCTCTCATAATTTTAGGCACTGTAATGTATGTAAATGCTTCTCTGTATCTCATAATTTGTTCCTCAGCAACAGCTCTCTCTATAGAATCTCTGTGTCTGAGCCACTGCATAGGCAGCAGGAACAAGACAAATTAATAGATCTCAACATTACAGCTAATTTGCACACCAATTTATTTCGGCACTTTACTTTTTTAACTTTTGGATTTACAAAATCAAAAACTATAGTCAACATTCAACAAAGATAATCAATTCTGACTCTGGTGGTAACATCTTGCTAGTCATATCTCACAGCTGTCTTATATTATCACTGCAAATAAGAGTGTTCAATTTCAACATCAAACAGCATATACTCTTTGAAGGGTTAGCTGTACAATAACAATTGCACATGGTGGGGATTCTTTAGCAACATTCTGAATGCTTCGCACATCAAACATGTAACATTAAAATTTGGTAAAACCAGCCATACCTAACCATACAAACTTTCATTTACTGACTCCAACAACTGGGCAGCTTGTATAGCTTTATGATCTGGCAATGTGAGGAACAAATCCTCAGGAGTGCAATGGATAGTGGCGTTAAGTTTACAAAGCAAATCTCGGCCCATCTTACAGGACTGTTCTCTGATATTAGGAAAGAATGTTGTACCTCTGACCCTTTTAAAGGAAACGTTTGTTTTGCGTGACACTGGCTCCCTCATAGGAACACCTGAAACTCCTACAGTGGTGATATGACTGTTTCTAGGTAGGCACACATTTTCACTATCTTTTACAGTAAAAATCGTAGCTCCACTATCAACCAAAATAGACACTGTGGACCCATTTTCTTTTCTTTATTTCCATCATAACAGCATAACAATTGTATGCACACTTACTAAAACACCCTCTTTTATCTCTCTTCCCCTACGTACTTTTTATTTCTTTATAACATCCATCTATGAGCAAGATACTCACACACATCTTGCCCTTACAATCTGTATCAGTTTCAAACAATCTTTTTTCCATCTTTTCTCTTCAACTTTCAACAACATTCTCTTATTCATCTCCTTGCCACCACCTTTCTCTTATTGGTTCTTTCCTTCTCTGGGGTGGGGACATTTGCGGTACCAGTTTTGAATCAATTTATATCAATAATACATATTATGATCACATTTTTCAGCATAAAATCCTGTTAACTTTTCATTCCAATCAAAAGTATTGAACAATTCTTTTCAGTGAACATTTTCTATAAAAAGAACACATTTTGTAAGTTTATGCTGGGACTTCAAATGACTGACTACACCTTTAATCTTTAAGGTTCACTATGGGGCTTGGATTGGCGAGATATTCAGCTCTAAAATCTTTAAAGCGTTTAGCAATTTAGTCAGAACTTTGGTCATCTTTAGGAGACAAGCATTTTGTTTCTCCTTTTTCTTGATAAGACTTTGCAGTACATGTATTTCCTCTAATAGGCATTTTTCCACAGACTCCTGAATATACTCTTTAAGCTCTTTTTTTATCATGACTTTCATTAAGTGTGGGAAGTGTGTGCTTTGCTCTGCTGGCTGATGTACTTTGGTTCTATCTCACTCACCCCTCCCTTTTTGATCCCTGACCCTCCTGCTGCATGCAAGTCTATCTCCCTTCGTGCTTGAACTGCAGCTGCTATGAAAAGTAATTCATCCTCTTTATTTCTACTTATATGTTGTATTGTAGCTTCTTCTATCTTCTGAGTTACTTTTGGGTATAAGGATACAATAGGCACATCAATCATGGAAGACGGGAGTGGTAGGCCGGCCTCTATCAGTGGCCACAAGACTTTGTGGTGAGGGGGGGTACTCTGCCGTGTCACCCATTTGAATATCATGGCTTTAGCATTTTGTGTGGGGTTTGATCCATGACACTGTTTTATCTTAACCATTTCCTCAGCTCTAGTTTTCAACACAGTTTCAAGCAGTGGCACATGACGTGCACTTACATATGCAACACATCTATCAATCAATTCTTTAAGTTCTTCAGAAACTCGATCATCCTTTCCTTTGCACACATTTGCACGTTCAGTACATACATTCTCACTTCCATACAGTTCTGCGGTGTTAAACCATATTGCCACACATCTTCTCATTTTAACAACATCCCAAGTTGGATCTCCGTGTGTGTCATATACAGTTGAACTAGCAAGCATCATTTTATCTTTGGCAAAGGACCCCTCAATGGGCCACTTTCCACCTGTCTGCTTAAACATAAAGGATGTGTAAGGGACCACATATTCCCAGCCATGTTTTCTTCCAACAATGCCTGCTGGTGTGTGTTCAGGAAAAACCTTCTCAATGTGTGTTTCTTCGTCTTCTGTCATATTATGTGTCTGCGCATTTTTATTAATTTTCTTCAATGTTTTGATGTGTTTTGTTTTAGACTTATCCTCTGCTTTGGACTGGCTGGAACCCATGTTGAGACCCACAGATAGAATGTTTTATACAAACACAAATTTAACATATGGCATATGTATTTCACTTATACAAAACACATACTTTGCACAATATTGCAACAACATCCAAGATCTCCATTTTCTAAATGTTAACCCATTTCATTGTATAGAGGGCTTTATCTTATTTTGTTGTATTCTATTGTGTTGTATCTCTTCGTGTAAACCAAACAGGACTTAATATCTGTTTGTCAAAAAGGAATCTAACCTACTTTGCTGTATTGTGTTGTAAACCAAACAGGACTTAATATATGTTTGTCAAAGAGGACTCTAACCTGCTTTGCTGTAATGTGTTGTAAACCAAACAGGACTTAATATATGTTTGTCAAAGAGGACTCTAACCTGCTTTGCTGTAATGTGTTGTAAACCAAACAGGACTTAATATATGTTTGTCAAAGAGGACTCTAATCTACTTTGCTGTATTGTGTTGTAAACCAAACAGGACTTAATATATGTTTGTCAAAGAGGACTCTAACCTGCTTTGCTGTAATGTGTTGTAAACCAAACAGGACTTAATATATGTTTGTCAAAGAGGACTCTAACCTGCTTTGCTGTAATGTGTTGTAAACCAAACAGGACTTAATATATGTTTGTCAAAGAGGGACTCTAACCTGCTTTGCTGTAAAGAGAACTATCTGTCCACCATAAACTGACCAATTATTTTCAATTTAATTTCTTGAGGCCGAGTTTTAGAACTATCACATATATTCTTTTCTGATCTCGTCAAACAAAAACATGGTAAGCAGTGTTGGGAATAACGCCGTTTAAAAGAACGGTGTTACGTAACGCCGTTCTTTTTTCAGTAACGGGGTAATCTAACTAATTACTTTTTCCACCGTTACACCGCCGTTATCGTTACTGAACGTTAAATGCGGTGCGTTACTTTGAATTGATTGAATAAACTGTGTAATCCAAACGCACACCTGGCTCCATACTACACAAACTGCTAGTGAGGAGACCGGCGTGTGGATGACATTATAACTGTCAGTTAGCGCCGTCACGTCAGTCAGCCGGAGCGCCTGTTTGGTGATATGAAGTTTCTTTTTCTTTCTCTCTCTGTTGTGTGAGCGACGAGCGTGCACGTTGGCGCAGTAACCACCTATCAATCCACGGTTGAAACGTGCTCTCCCTGAATTTGTTTGCATCGCCCTTGTGAGTAAATGCATTGAGTTTCCCGATCTCTATAAATTATAATTTATGCACACTATTAAACGGCCGCGATTCGCCGGTTGCAACAGCTGTTTAGCGTGTCATCACGAGCCGAATATTGCTATTGTTCTTTTCCTGGGATCTGTATGCTGCTGTGCATGTTAAAGAAGGAAATAAACAGCGGATAAATCCTTACTCCTCCTCTCATCGTCTCATGCTTCATAGTCTGACGTTTTTGGCCTGAAGTGGTGTTTTAGCCGACACCCCTGAAGTGAATCCAGTGATATAGCAGATCAGCACGGTACATTCAGCAGTTTCCTCTACTACTTTTGTTGAGAACAAAATAGCCTACTGCAGGTGCAGGATAAACCTCTTGCTGTCTGTTGATGTGCAATAGCCTACATATTGAATGTTATGTAGCCTACAAGTAGGCCTACCTGTCTGTTCTACTCATTTCAACTGACATGTGAAAACTGCTCAGAAAAATCAAAATTTTGACATATAGCAACTTTTTTTTTACAGTAGGCTAACGCAAATAGTTACTTTCCCTGGTAACTAGTTACTTCTATTATAAAGTAATTCAGTTAGTAACTCAGTTACTTTTTGGAACAAGTAGTGAGTAACTATAACTAATTACTTTTTTAAAGTAACGTTCCCAACACTGATGGTAAGGCATAAATCAAATTTATTGCACTTACCAGGTCGATGTTATCTTGAGATCCTGTTCGTGACGCCAATTTGTGATGGAAGTTCTGTTTAAGGTTTGAGGTCAACTCAGGTGGAAGAATATTTCAGGAGACTTGGATGAATTATGAAGCAATATTTATTACAGACTTGGCCAAGGAGAACCGGACTGCAACTCTAGTGACTTGCACTTCAATTCTGACAAACTCATGCTTAGAGCTGTGTTTTAACCTCGCGCTATCTCTATCACCTCCCCAGCTCGGGCACCAAGTGTACCAATGTTTTGGTTCAGAGCTGAACACAGTGAACCACAACATTCTGGAGTCGTAGGAGATGAGACTTTATCTATCCAACTGACCTAAATGTCTCCTAACAGGCTACAAGGCTGACCTAGAGTCTGAGAGACAGACACACAAGATAGGCATATATGACCTCTCAATCTTTCCCATTAATATTACAACTAAAGACCCAAAATTCCCTCACAATCATCATCAGAGCATTCATTATGTATCTGCTACCTAATGTAATGAAAACAAAACAACATTGTCTTAGCATTAATATGTTTAATTAACTGCTTCATTAGAAAATGATTCCAAGATATTATGTACACATTTAAAAAAAAATCTTAAAGCTTAAACTAAATCTAAATAGAAAATGATTCCAAGATATTATGTACACATTTAAAAAAATCTTAAAACTAAATATAAATATAAAATGATTCCAAGATATTATGTACACATTTAAAAAAATCTTAAAGCTTAAACTAAATCTAAATAGAAAATGATTACAAAATATTATTTACACATTTAAAAAAAAATTTAAACTAAATCTAAATAAAAAATTATTCCAAATGAATTACAAATTACTCTCCAAACTCCACATCGTATAGGACCTGCTGCATCCTCATGCGCGCCTGGGCCTTCTTTTGGTGCGACAACCTCCTCAACGATGCGGTGGCTCAGGACGAGAGCCACCGCATTTTCCTTTTCCTTCTGTATATAGGACATGATTGACCTCTGGAACGCAGACAGCGGCTGCTCCAGCTGTCTCCTCCGTGGTGGTGGAGCTGCAGGACGCAGCGGTGTGACCAGAGCCAGAGAGGTGTCCGCAGTGGACTGGAAGAGGCTGGGAGAGGGAGGAGATATCTCCTCTTCACTTTCAGCCACCACCTGTGAAAGAAAGCATACATTTGTTTGTTTAAAATGTGCAAATTAAAATGGTGAATTCTTATAAATATCTCTGCATCTGGCTTCACCTAACAAAAACCTTAAGGGAAAAGTAGATTTGTATACAGAAACAAGTTTTGTTTTTCAATCTTGAACAGGAAGACTTTAGTTAGATGTGTTATACATGCCTCATCTTCTAATTTAAAAATACTTGAATTGAAAAAGAGGTCTTGCTCTCAATTGCCTTCCCTGAAAAAAATAAATGTTAATTAAAAGGAATCTTATATGATGTGTGTCTGTTTACAAATTTTAATAGGGTAATTACATCATCATATCGTCATTCCTTTAGCACAAGCTCAGTCTTATTCACAGCCAAGACACTAGTATGTTAGGGTATGTTTTTAGCATATGTTTTAGGCTACTAGCTTTTGTTATAGGCCTACCAGTAGCCTACCTCTCGTTGTGGGGACATAGGCGCTAGCAGGGCCAAGATGTCCGGCGCTATTTCCTGGCTATCCTGGCTATCTCCCTGCTCCTCTGAAACCATATTGGTTGTCGTGGCCCTCTCCTTTACATGGCGCTCCAGGAAGCCCATGATTGCCATGTATTTCCACCTCTTAAAAGAGGTGGCACCGGCCCCACTTTTCTTCCTGTCTCTCTCTGCCCTCCTCTCCTTCAAGTACTTGTCCCGCAAGTACTTCCACTTCTTGCGGGACACTTCAGCTGTTGATACAAGATTATGTCTCTACAATTAGCAATTCACACAACCTACAAGGTTAATATCAAGCCTACCTATCAGTAACGTTAATGCTAACTGAAATTTTAGTTAGCTTACTTGACTACCGTAGTTTGTAAACACAAGAGCAAGTAAACGGGTGGCAGTTTGCAGGGTTCTCAACCCTCACGCAATGAGAGTGAGACACACGCATTTCAGGCAATTCACACGCTCCACGCCACACCTTGCATTTCTCACGCAAAAAAAATTCTCTGCCAATTTTTTTTTTTTGCTTCGATAAATCCTGAGCGTCACCACCATCACCATACGACTCCGTAACCTTTCTCTGCAACGAGCTCTTGGGTCCAACACAGCCACACACGTGACACACCAGTCAATCAAACTACCAGGCGTTCAACCAATCAGAAAGCAGCAAAGCATTTGGGGGTGGGTATCACCCTATAGTATTGTTGACATATCATATACCGGCTTTTTCAACGAGTGATGGTCGTCTCATCTAAGGAATTTACATTTGCGGAGGCTCGACGTCAACACCCAAGTAAGTAATTAATTGGTTTGCTGACGCTATGTAGGCCTACATGGATGGGTGCCAAGAGAGTGATATTATTTTCCCCAGTTTAACTTGACAGGTTTATTAAGTGCTGAGAAGCCATGTCCACCGTTAGCCTACGACGTAACAATGGACATGGCTTCCCGTTCAGGTTAATCATTAACATGCAAGTTAAGTTAAATCAGTATGATTAGAGTCAACACAATTTATTTTACACATTTGCATTAGGTTTTAAGGCTGATGCAATGCTGTTTTGAAAGTGATTGACCAATGGCCATCTAATGAAATTACATGTAACTGCAGTGCACATCAATCTAGGCAATAGTAATTTAAATCACATCAGAGTCTGTTGGAATTTGACAGTGAATTTGACATTAACCGTTAATGTCAAATTCCAACAGGTCATGTTCGACTCTGATGATCTCAGAAGCACAGAGGCCAACGATTCACAGTTCAAGAGTAGGCTGTAATTTAAATGACTATTGCCTAGATTGATGTGCAGTTACATGTAATTTAATTAGGTGGCAATTGGTCAATCACTTTTAAAACAGCATTGCATCAGCCTTAAAACCTAATGCAAATGTGTAAAATAAATTGTGTTGACTCTAATCATACTGATTTAACTTAACTTGCATGTTTACATTTCTAAGATGTCAGGGAAGAGGCAAAATACCCTAGAGGCTTGGGTAGGTTTGAAGCCCCCCCCTCCCAAAAGAAAGCTTGCAGGAAAGGAAGCACAGGAGGTGGAAGAAACACTAGTGAACAATGCAGTGGAGGAGATGGACCAACCAATCGATTCAGTGGAGGTGGCAGAGCAGGTGGAGGAAACTTTGGAGGTGACAGATAGGGTAGAAGATGAGCAGCCAGTGGAGACGACTGTAGGAGACACAGGAGAGGTGCCACATTCAGCAGGGAAAAAGAGAGCTGGAGCTGCTACATATAGATGCTCCTTTAAGCCAGAATGGTCTTCCAAATGGCCTTTCATCACCAAAGGAAGCACCAGCTTCCACTACTGGTGTTCCATCTGCAGGCATGAAAACTCCTGTGCCCATCAAGGACAGAGAGATGTCAGCAGGCACATAGATAGCAAGGGGCATCAAACAAAAGAACAGGCTCTCAGCTCAGCTTCCAGTGTTGCTCAATTTTATTCTCCAACAGGCTCTGTTGGAGTTATGAGTGTACCAGAAACCAAGGTAGGCTTCAGTAAAAGGCGGGGACCATATTTGATGAATTGGGTGTCTTTCATATTCTTGATATGTGTGTCAAAAAACTACAGAATTATTACATGGGAAGTGTCCTAATCTGTTGATTCTGTTGCAGACAAGGAGAGCAGAGGTAAAGGTGGCTGTTGCGATGGTGGAGCACAATGTCCCCTTTGCAGTCGCTGACCATTTTAGTCCTCTGTATAGGGAATGCTTCAAAGATTCCCCCACAGCTCAAAACTTCAAGAGTGCCAGCACCAAGACAACGTGCATTATCAACAGAGCTGTGGCGCCACACTTCAAAGATGACCTAGTGATGAAGATGAAAGAGAATCCCTTCACTCTCATTACAGATGGCTCAAATGATACAGGTATGATTTTTTTGTCAGTTTTGCAGGTTTGTTTCCTTTCCTTTATATGTCACAAACACTGGCAATATTATCAAATACTGTATGATCATTTTAGTTACATTATTGTTGCAGGACTAGAGAAGATGAATCCTCTGACAGTAAGGATATTTGACACCAAAGTTGTCCATCGGTTTCTTGACATGTGCCCCACAAGTGGGCGAAACTGTGGGACAGCTGAAGTGATCTATGCAAAAATTGATAGTGCCTTGAGAGAAAACCGCATACCATGGAGTAATTGTGTTGGTTTGTCGGTTGACAATGCACCTGTAAACACTGGTGCAAGAAATTCCATTGCTGCTAGAATGCTGAAAGAAAATGGCAGCGTATATGTACACGGATGCCCCTGTCATATACTGCACAACACTGCTAAAAAGGCAGGTCTGAGCTTTCTGGAGGTAAGATTCGAAGTTATTAATTGCCTATGTAAAGTGAACTAAATGACAAATTAAAGTGCTTTTCTGAGTGAATATGATGCAACACAGGTATCCAGATTTGACCCAGAGGATCTTGCAGTGGACATTGGGTACTGGTTTAAGGGCAGCACCAACCGAAAAGGTTACTTAGCAGGTTTGTGACGCAACCTGCTCACTGTTAAATATAGATTTGGAAATCATAATTGTTAATGTAAATGCTTTTTTTATCAGAATTCTGTGACCTCCATGGCAGCGAGTACATGGAGATGCTGCTGCACGTATCCGTGCGTTGGTTAAGTTTGGAGTCATGCATTACACGCATACTGAAGCAGTATGGCCCTCTAGCCAGCTATTTCAAGTCTTTGGGTAGGTTGCATTTTACAGTGATATAAGGACAATCTTTTCATGAGAGAAAATAAACATGAATTGGCATGAATGTTTTTAACAGATGAGAAACAACCTAGATTCAAAAGGCTGGTCAAGGCATTCTCCAACCCCTTGACAGAAGTGAATCTGCTCTTCTTCCAAGCCATATTTCCCATGTTTTCCACACTGAACCTCCTTCTTCAGAGAGAGAAGTCCTCAATCTTCCACCTCCTTAGAGAGGTGATATTGAATTATTGAGCTATCCATGTATCTGTTTTGTTTTCATTAATGGATATTTTCAAATAATACATGTGTGTATTTTTTTATAAAATGTAATTCTGCAGTTGAAAACATTCTTCATGAAACTGTGTGCGAGGTTCATGAAGCCGGCTGCACTGCTTGGTCGCAACGTGATGGAGATTGCCTACAAGGACCCACTCAACCACCTGCCAGGTATTTTTGTTAGCCTCATTAACACGCTTAAAAAATCCTGATAATTTCATGATGAATTTTCTCAGGAAAAAAGTGATGTATCTTATTAGAAAAATTAATAGGACGCACATAGTACATGGGTTAACCAAACCCTGATTTAAACAACCTGCATGCCCCTCTGCTCTCTTCATCTTTCTTGCAGGTGAAAAGTTGAATGTTGGCTTTACCACCAGAACCACACTCAACAGGCTTGTTGAGGCTGGCGATGTTACACATCAGGAGGCTCAGTTGTTCCAGCAAGCAGCTTTGGCTTTTATGGTCAAGGCAGTGGAGTATGCCATTGCCCGCCTTCCCCTGCAGGAGGTTCTTCTGAAACACGCACAGTTTGTTGATGTGCAGCAGAGGACTGAATGTGAGGTTGAGGATGTCCAATGCGTTGTTGACAGGCAAGACTTTTCATGATCTTGCCTTGAGCTGTATAGATTGTATAATAGTGAGGACTATTCATCTGTCTTTCCCTACGGTGTCTGAATTGGCTCTTTTCACATTGTTTTTACCCAGGTTCCGGGAACTTCTTCCTTTTCATGACCCGAAAGAGCAGGACATGCTGAGTGAGGAGTTCATGGAGTATCAACTGATGGATATCCCCATGCCAGAGAACCCCATCACCTTTGATGTAGAGGAGTTTTGGGAAAGAATGGCCTGCACCAAGAACAAGGTAAAACACGTCTGCCAGACATAGACATACCCTATTTGACAGACATAAAAAGCCAGATATACGTAAAAGTAACAGCGGCTCCTTGTTCTTTCTCAAAGGTGACTGGCTTGAATCAGTTTGGGAGACTGGCTAAAATAGCAAAATTGGTTTTAGTGCTCCCACATTCGAATGCGGACGCCGAAAGAGTCTTCTCCATGGTTGGTCTCAACAAGACCAGCACCAGAAACAGACTAGCCCTTGAAGGAACATTGTCGTCCATTATGATGATCAAAATGGCTGGTGTGGAGCCACAGTGCTTCAAGTGGGAGCCAGAAACCCCTATCCTGAAGGCCTCAAAATCTGCCACTCGAAGCTACAACAGCGAGCATCAGTAGTAATCAGTATCCATATTTGCTGAACTGAACTAAGACTTTAACTGAAATAAAAGAGTTTTATAAATAGAACTGTGTCTTAAGATTTAATATTGATCCCCAACACCCGTCCAACCCAAACAACTACCCTAGGCCTACAGCCATCTCACTAGTCTGGCATTTGGTATTAATCCAGTTATACTTTTATCATAAAATGACTACAATAGGCTATATTTTAACTAAAACAAATAAATTATACTGAACTGAACTTGTGTTAAAAACCATTATTATGCTTTAAATGAATAAATAAACACACACATTTTTTTTGCTTGCGCGCATAGCGCGCAAGCAATGGGGAGTCCGCCTCTGTCTCACTCTAAACAATTTCCAAAAGTTGAGAACCCTCAGTTTGTACCTAACAGCTAATAGTTAAATGCGATAATATCGTTAATAAACATGATAATAATATAAATAATTAATGAATAATTCTCACCTGTAACGCCCAGCACAGCTGAAATGTCCCGCCAGGCCTGGTTCCGTTTAGTTATATCATGATAGGACTTCAAAGTGAGGTCGTACAGGACCGGACACTCGCTGACAGCTGTGATAAGACTCTCGTCCGACATGTTTCAGTTTGTGTTTTGTTGATACTTTGAGCCTCGCCTCCTCCTCGATTTTGATTGGTCGTTCGAAAAAAAGCGCCGATGACGTGGAGCGATTTTCTTCAAAAGTTCAACTGTTTTCAACTGGGGGCGCGCGGCTAGAAGTGCGAGGCGCGCGGAGCGTTTAACCGCCCCGGGCGGCTTTTTAAAAGGCGCGCCGCATGCGCATCCTGCCATAGAGAATGCATTGCAGACAGGCGCTCCGCCTTTTTAAAACGCGTTTGGTGGACACGGCCCCTTAGAGGGGAGCAAATGTAAAAAGTGTCTCACATTACCCCGTTCTCCCCTACTTGTCCGAGTGGCTCTTGGGCACGTTATAGCTATGTTTGCGCAGGGCAGACCAAATAATTGTCAGAATAAATGGCATTAAAAGACAAGTCATCTAAAAGGAGAGATCCGCTTATTCACATTAAACACAAATAGAGGGGACTTGCATTCAGCTGCCAAACTTTGTGGTTGTGTTAGCGCCGGCATAACATTATTGCAACTTCTTTAGCTGCTAAAACAGGGCAGATTGCTAGTGCTATTTCTCTTCAAATCATGTAGCTGGATAGAGCGCGTACCACATCGGCTCCGGCCTTCGTTGCAGTGGTCAAGGGTTCAAATCTGACCCGTCGACCTTTACTGCAGGTCATCCCCCCTCTTCTCTCTGTCTCCCCATTTCAACTCTGTACTATTTAATTAAAGCTCACATATTATGCACTTTGCTGTCAATTTTATATGGTTTAAGTAGTCCCTAATACTTATTTTTTTAAATGTTTGCTGAAAAACCCGTTCAGATCATTTATTGTAGCAAGCCTCTATACCCTGACGTTCCTCTGGTCTCCGGATGACCTATATTGGTGTTTGCTGCCTGCGATCTGGCTGGCCCCTCCCACCTCTCTGCCGGGACCTCCCACCGTCTCTGCCGTGCTTACGTGATACTAGAGAGACACTGCGTGACTGCGAACACAGTGTTTACCCGGAGCGAAGCCATACTTTGACATAACAGTTTGACATGACCTGACATGATTAAAACCAGTGAAAACAGTAGCCTCACATTTGGTTTCTACAGGAATAACTTCCCAGCCTTTGTGGTGTTAAAAACGAGTCATTTTCAGACTGCTGTGGGGAATATAAACAGCGTGTTATGAGCAAAAGCTGGTTGCTTGCTGTGGTTAAGATACATTAGTGGAGTATGAGCAAAAGCATTCTTTGTTGGTGTATGCAACATTCAGGCTGTACTACGGGCATCTTGTCGCTTAGCGGGGAAAACAACATGGCTGTCGCTCGGAAAATTTTCCATCAGATCTCGGGGCAGTGGACCAATAAGAAATAGGGGAGTGGGGTTATCATAGACTACTGCACGGTGGACGTTTCTGGTTACTAATGTGGGGGGGAAGCATGGACATATAAAGAAAATATGGGGATGTGGCTGTGCCGACTATTACGTAATAGTCGGCGAGAATTCTGACTGGAGAATATTGGGGGGGAGGGGTGGGGGTTTCAGAAAGGGGGAAAGTGAGAAAAGGAGAGATTGTTATTTTTTTATATTTTGGCAGTCTCTAGGCACACCGTGGACCCATAGATATGTTAGAACACATTTAAAAAGTGCATTTAGCATAATATGTGACCTTTAAGGTTCAAAATGCCAAAAAATAATCTTTAAATAAAAGAAATACAAAAACAATCATGTAAGCTAATCTGTTCTTAATGGATCTGGCCCAATGTGTGTACACCAGTCGGATGTCTGTCCCACAGTCAACACTGTCTTCCCCTTTTCCTCCACCCAGCTCTGTTTCTCCCCCAAGGATGAGTGTTGATGTGTGACTGACAGATAGCCACGGACAGCTGGGTTAGACACACCACACTCTGAAACCGAGCAAAGTGGGCTCGGGGAGCTAGACGGGGGCTGACGACAGGACTTTTGTTGTGCGGGTGAGGAAAAAACCAGATGGGAATAAGTCAGAGCGAACTAAAGCCGAAAAAGAAAGACCGAAAAGAAAACTTAGACCAAACCAAAAGGAAATCCATTCATACTGTAGGTCTGATCGATACGGAATCTGTCCCTTCTCTTTCATTCCCCTGCACAAAAGGTTTTTATACGCCTTGCTCACACTCCGTTCAAGGTCATATTTTGATCTATTCTCTGTGATAAACATTGATTCAAAATCAGCCCAGGGATTCAGGCATTTGTACAGTGTACGAAATAATGGTTCATAGAATTTACAGAAGTAAATTTCACAAAGTGATTCAGATTCAATTCAACATTGGTCAAGGGACCATTCAGCACTCGGATACATCTTAAAGGCAACAGCCTCTCCCTTTGAAAGGAATCTACAGTATTATTCTAAGCATCCAACATTGAGGAATGAAAATGCTGCAGTTTTCAAAAGGTGTTCAGGACTATCTGAGATGTGTGTGTGAATGTGAACACAAATGTGTGTTGTTGGACTACAGGGATAATTTTGAACTACCGAGTGAGCAAGACTCAATGTTATTTAAGTAAGCATTCAATCATGTGAGACTTCATGAACAAAAAGGTTTACAGAAAGAATGAACAATTAATTTAATGAAATGTGCTGACGATATTAGAAGAGTCTTTGGCGATTAGAACTAATCGAGAAATCATCTGAAGGGGGCAGGAAAATCCTAGGCTGAGCAGAATGTTATAAACCATACCTTGGCCCTTGATTTGTTTCTACATCTAGATTCATCTAATCTACTCATATTTATCCAAAAATATACTGTACATCATTGAGTTATACCTCCACATATCACTCTTGTCTGAACAATAGCATTGGCCCGAGATGACTGAGGTGTGAATCACCTTCCAGGCATGGGGCCATCTTTACAGCCTAGAGCAGGGCTATTCAATTAGTTTTGAATGGGGGCCGGTTGGTGGAAATTATCCAAAATGAGGGGCCAGAAAAAAATGCCTAAAATTGATGAGCATCACATCTATAGCTACATATACTGTAAAACATTACAACGACATAGGAGTGCATATATTGTCTTTATTTTATCAAATAGAGTTCACCAGCTTATCAAAAAAAATCCCTATTTGATTAACATAGGCTGCCTGTTGTTTAAGTGTTTAACAATCTTATCAGTTCAGGAAAACACAATAGGTTAACTCTTCAACAGCTTATCAAAAATGTTTTCATTTCATTTTTCATTTAACTTTTATTTATCCTCGAGAGACCAATTGAGGGGTGACCCTCATTTACAATGACGTCGAGTTCAAAATAAATTCAAAGGAAAAACAACAATACATAAACAATATTCAATGCAAACACATCAAATACACAAGAACAGGTGAATAGAAAAAAAACCAATTGAAACATTTACATAGTGGTGAAGAGTGGCAGCAATTAAAATTAAATGGGTGAAAGTACAATATAGCCTAATTAAAACAGTTACAGGTAGAGTTTGGCAGATTTAAGATAGTTTGTTTAAATTGGTTAAAGGATATGAAGGTATTTAGTTTAATTTGTTGCTGTAAGTTGTTCCAGGAGTCGGGGGCACTGAAGCTAAAAGCTGTCTTTCCCAGCCCAGACCGGGCTTGTGGGACATAAAGCATAAGCATGTCAGTGGAGCGGGTCTGATAAAGCCCATCTGAAATTTGCAGCATTTCTGTTAAATAACGAGGAAGCTTCCCGGTCAAGGCTTTGTAAATAAAAATGTGCCAATGTGTGTCACGTCTCTCTTTAAGGGAGGACCACCCAACCTTTTCATATAAAAGACAATGGTGTGTGTCATAAGCATCTCCTGTGATGAACCTTAAAGCAGAGTGAAAAACAGAGTCCAGGAGTTTAAGACATGAATGTGATGCATGCCGGTAAACCACATCACCGTAATGAAGGACAGACATGAAAACTGCCTCAAAAATCCTTTTCCTACTAAATAAAGGGAAGGTGGTTTTGTTCCTATAAAAATAGCCAATTTTTTGTCGTAGTCGACAAACAAGATTTTTTATATGAAAATTAAAAGTGAGTTTATCATCTAACCAGATGCCGAGATATTTGTACTCTGTGACTCTTTCAATTAAAAATCCATTCTTTGTAAAAATATTAAAATCATTAAAAGTTGTAGTTCTTGCTCTGGAGAAACACATATATTTGGTTTTGTCTGTATTTAGAACCAGCCTGAGGTCCACTAGACAGTCCTGCAGGGTGTTAAAAGAGCTTTGTAGGTTCTGAATAGATTGGTGCACCGAATCGGAAATGCAATACAGTACTGTGTCGTCAGCGTATATAGATGGGCGTGACAGTTTTTTAGCGATGAAACAATGTTATTTATATAAATTGTGAAAAGAACTGGACCTAAAATTGAGCCCTGTGGGACACCATTTGTAACAGTTAAAAACTCAGATTGGTATCTTCCCAGTTTAACTGACTGCTGTCTATCAGAGAGATAATCCCTAAACCAGCTACATGCAGAATGATCAAAGCCAATGTCATGCAGCCTCTGTAAAAGCAAATGGTGGTCAAAATACAGGTAGGCCTAGGTTTACTAAGAGTGCAACAGCTTATCAAAAAACATACACTGTCCAGGGTCATGGGAGGTGCGGCGAAAATTTTGGCTGTATTTTAAATAAACAACTGCTTATTTGAATACAAAAAAACTACAGACACTGACTTTACAGTTGTGCAATTTTGTTTGCTATGTGAAGTACAAATTTTGTGCAAACATGCAGCCAGTACAAAGCAAAGTTCTACTGGTGCAATATTATGCAGACACACTAAATACAAATAATGGACCATACACTTACACAGCAGTACAATCGCGCGCGCAAAACTGCATACACAGAGCAGCTGATAGAGAAACGCTTGGAGACACATGTGCACATTTATTTACTGCAGATCGCGGCCTTTCGCGCAGTTATGACCATGCAAAATGCGCGTGCTAGTACATTAATTGTGCATAAAAATTTTTTTTTTTTTTTTTTTGGGTCGGTCGGTAGTCAAGGCGGGGGCCAGTAAATATTCCTTCCGGGCCGCCTATTGAATAGCCCTGGCCTAGAGACTTCTGCCTCTAATCACATTGCTTCTCTTCTTCCCCTCACCTCATCTCCTTATCAAAGAGCCAGCCTTTTTAAGCCAGCATGCTTCTATGGTCACGTTCAGTCATGAGTGTCCTGGAAATCCAAACCCATCTCTGCTTCAAATCCATGCAAATCACAAACATCTAAGAGCAGCAGAGCTTCCTCTGAGACAGAGTTATGCACATGTGGGGAATGGACAAGTGAAGGGGGGAGGAGGGAGGCATGTAACACCCCTCCACTTCTCTCTCATCCCCAGCTATGTTTATGTCATGCTTCTCTTCTTCAAAAGATCTCACATGTTCTTTTAACCTGCTCCAATTTGGCACTGTTTGGCAATGTGAAGCAATAGCTGGAGACAGTAGCGTGGAAGGCCGGGCATTTTGTGAAAGATAACCTATGATGTGTGTGATCTATGGGGTTGGCTAAGTGCTCGGGTGTTAAAAAGTGTGTGAGGAGGGGTTGGTATGGTGCGGCTGGGAGAAGGAGGGTTGTTCAACAGTTAAATCTGGGTGCAGAGGGGATGAAGGATAAGTGTAGGGTGAATAGAGCAGATTGACATTACACACGCATATTGTATGAATGGTAGCACATGCACACACACACACACACACACACACACACACACAACCCACACACACACACACTGTGGTTCAGAGTGAGGGCAGGGGTGTAAAGTAGCGAATTACATTTACTCGCGTTCCTGTAATTGAGTAGTTTTTTCGTGTACTTGCAATTTTTTAAGTGATTTTTAAAACCTATACTTTTACTTTTACTTTGAGTATGTTTATTGTGAAGTATTGTACTTCGCTACATTTTATATCACCTGCGTTACTGAGTAAAAAAATAGATAGGGAAAGGAGAGAAAAGAAAAGAAATATCGCGGGAGGCTTTTATTTTTACGGCACAATAGCGGAAACTAACAGTGAATGATCGACAGGAGGAGAGAACACATTGCGACTACATGATAACAACAAACATTGCTTCCCTTTATCATTAAAACAAAATAATCCTAGTTAAACTGTCATTGTACCGCACGTGAAGACGTGAAGGCTTTTAAATGCAGCAAACCTTTCATCCAGCCGTGCGATCGACCCCTCCCTCACCTGATAGTTTAGCTTTCAGTTTAACAGTGCAGAGTTCGATGGAGACAGTGCGTGTTGCCGGGAGCTTTGAAAAACTTCCAGAAGACGGCAGAAAGTCAGCCTTTGGTCGAGAAGAAAGGTAAAACTAATAGACTAAAATAATGTGCAAGATATGTTACGCGCGGACACGCGAGTCAGATGACATACGCGACCCTGAGAGAGAGAGAAAAAAGTCATATGCGACCCAGCTGCACCTCAAAACATCACGACTAGGGTTGCAAAATTCCGGGAATTTTCAAAGTTGGAAACTTTCCATGGGAATTAACGGGAATTTATGGGAATTAACGGGAATTTTGGGAATTAACGGGAATAAACGGGAATTTACAAAATTTAAAGCCACCCAAATGCACTAAATTCTCCTAACTATGTTATTTCAGTCCAGGCAAACGTTCTAGACTGTAAAAAGCAATTTTCTCAACTAAGTTTTAATATATTTATGAATATTTAATTTCAAATCAGATTTTTTTTAAGTTTATTGAGACACCCAACTTGATATCATATATTGATTTTTACTAGACCAGGTTTACAGAGGCTTAAACTGTGATTTTACATATAGTTGGGGACAATGTATTTTAGCATAAACTTGACTAAAACAACCAGATTTTATGCAAGTACACTTGGCAACTTGCACTTGGCACACATCCTACTGCAGGGGTACTGAGGCCATGCCCCCTACATGCTCTGTGCATTCCTCCATCACATGGGGGGCATTTGACTTTATTTATTGAATGGTTGGGTTCAGACAGATGACTAATATTTAACTCAACATTCATCTTTTTGTTGTTCAGTGAAATTATTGATTGTTCATAAAATAATCAAAACTTGATAAAGTTCTTCTTACAAATAAATCTGTTCAAATGTAATGTTTTTTAATTGTATTATTTCGCATGGATGTCTGCCTATGACCAAACATAGTGTTTAAATGTTTAGATTTATGTTTGGATGTGAAAAAAGATCATTTAAATTACCGACATTTAGTTAATTCCTATAATTTCCAATTTTGAATATTCCCAAAATTCCCGAGCGAAAGTTCCCGTGGAAAGTTTCCGGAAACTTTCCGGTAATTTACCGGAAACTTTCCACCCCTTTGCAACCCTAATCACGACCAATTAGTTTACTCACTTTAAGTCAAATCCAAGTGGTCTATGACCAAGCAATAAAGGAATAAAAAACACAGGAAGTTTAAAGCTCCTTGACTCTTGCCATCACAACAGTCATCAATTAAGAACACCGTAGCCTACAATGCAACTTGCTTATCCTGCCAGCTCCATGAGATATCAATAAAATATGCCCTCACATTCCTGCTAGCGAAAGACGTGCCCTATCAACAACATTTGCAACGGTTTATTTTGATTTTGACACTTATTTAATTTAATTATTAAAAATATGTTTTACTTAGGCTATTTGCATTTTCCTTGTTTTCACTTCAATTAGGAGGCTATGTTTAAAGTCATGGTTTCAAATGTTAAATAAGTGCATGTTGCAGTTCTTAAATCAATGAATAATTGTCTATAATAATTGTGATTACACAATGTCAATCATGATTATGATTTGTCAAAATCGACCAGCCTAACCTTGCAATGTCCATGGTTTAGATCAATTGTACACAATTACATTATTAGAACTGCAGCTGCAGTCTGTTTAGGTCTGTAGACCGGTTAAATTCCCACATTAACAGACTATTTGCTCCATATTTGCTTATCTAAAGTATAATGACACAGTATACATCCATACATGTGTGGTGACATGATTTGTTTAATATGTGCACTTTAATTTGTAAAAGTGTTGCATTAATTAAACAAAACTAGTTTGTCTATATATATATATATATATAAATGCCCTACACTGAAGAGACCCCTGCCCCCTCCCGCTGTTAAAAAGTAACTAGTAACTTGTACTTTAAGTACATTGTAAATCAGCTACTTTTTTACTTTTACTTCAGTAGATTTTTAGACCAGTACTTTTACTTTTACTTAAGTAAAATTTCATCCAAGTAATCATACTTTTACTTGAGTAGAATATTTTTGTACTCTTTCCACCTCTGAGTGAGGGATGGGGTCAGATCTGGGTTTGAGTTAATCTCTTTCTAAAGTAATACCAATATGTATTATATTTGAAGAGTTTTCATTGTGATAGCTGACAGGTTTGGCACTGGTGTCAATGCGATTATATGCCATTAAAGATATGTTAACCTGTTTAAACCTGCTCTGCTACACTTCACTAACCCTGCAGCATGACTCGGTGAGGCAGTGTTGCTTTAAGGCTCATGCATATGTTACAGGTTTAGAAATGAATCTCAGTCGTTTCCGCTGCAGCACATTTATTTCCTGTAATATACAGAAATGGTGAGAAGCAATGAAGACACAGCAGTCAGTTTGTCATCCAAGTTGCATCTCTATTCAAATTCACAAATAAAATACAATACATTTCTCCTGAGTTTCTCTTTTGTTCAGTCTTCAACTGTATAAGTGCATTACATAGTTCACATACATCCTATTCTAATTCACATTCACCTGTATAAGTGAGTTAAGGCATCAGTAGTAATACAGTGCAAATTACAGCATTTATCTACTGTACTTGAATGCAACATGTAAATTGCAATTATTCTAGGTTCACACACACTTAAACATACACAAAGTATCACTCAGAGAAAGCTAAATGTTTTCAATACAAGGTAAACCCAGTTGTGACTCTGGATGTAACAGTTACACTCTTATCTTTAAACAGTATGCATTAATATAAACATCATAAATTCTTCATAACTTGTAAAACTATAGCCATGAACCTTTAACATTTACTCAAATTCCCCTTTAAGCTGCAGTGTGTGCGGGAGAACACACATCAAAATAACACTGTGCAAAATACACACAATAACCCTTACATCAAGCGGCACGCCTGCAAGGCATTACGCAGGGCGAATAATAAACCCATGTTCGGCGGAGCAGGAGGCTTCGCGCCTTACGCTCTTTTCTCTCCCTTTGTTCTCAACGGCAGTATTTTAAAGTCTCTTAAGTTCGCTAAAACACTCAAAACATGACCCGAACTTCTTCAACAGTTATACATATAAAGCAAGGCTTTAGAAGGTTGACAATAAACCTTAAATTATACATTACACAGGGCGATAATAAACCCATAATCGGCGGAGCCGGAGCTTTCGCGCCTTACGTTCTTTTCTCTCCCTTTGTTCTCAACGGCAGTATTTTAAAGTCTCTTAAGTTCGCTAAAACACTCAAAAACATGACCCGAACTTCTTCAACAGTTATACATATAAAGCAAGGCTTTAGAAGGTTGACATTTTATACCAACTACTGACCTGTAATATACAGAAATGGTGAGAAGCAATGAAGACACAGCAGTTAGTTTGTCATCCAAGTTGCATCTGAGGATGCGGGCGGATGTGCTCCCCAATGACAACAACCCGTAGCGCAACTACTATAGTGTCAACAGTTCCACCTGGGTGCTGCTTACATTTTAAGTTCCTCTCACATTGAATGTGGCGAATAAATGAATGTACAAAATAAATTTATAACAATACCCTTAAAATTCAAGAAAATTACCTTGGGCTAATTTAAATAATTAATAAACAGTGCCACACTCTCCCCCACACAATTAAATGTCACCTGACATTTCTGTGAACCTTAAGGCATCTTAAAGCTGCAGTGTCTAATTTTTTCACTGTAATATTTGGCAAAACTGTCATAATAGCCATTCAGCTATATGTAGGTGAAGTAGTCTGAAAATATTTTTTCATCACTTTGCTCCCCCCTGCCTCTGTGTGCTGCCCCCCAAAATTGCCACCGCTCATGTTAATTTTGACCAATCAGAGCAGGCTCAGATACTCCGTTCTTATTGGCTGTGGGACTGTCCGTTCACTTGGCAACGACGTTGATGCGTCAGTTGCGTGAGCGTTCACGACCCTAGCAGTCTGAAACTACTGTTTGGCCCTACTAAGGCAGACAGCGAATAGCAATGTCTTCACCAACGAACTATCTATACTATACTATCTATGCAACGAACCCTCAATTTACCATTCCTCGGATACCAACAACTAACACGGTGGGAGGACAGTGTGTACACAGAGACTGAGAAACACCGAGGAGGAAATGTAGTCGCGCGGCTGTTGCTGTATGAAGCCGAGACGTGTGGAAAGTGAGCCAGGAGAATGGGCTTCCTTTGGCTGTGCTTTAGCTGATAAACCAAGTTAGCACCGGTCGGATAGCATTAGTTAACTCACCCGGTTGACGCGTTAGCCAGAAGCTATCTCCGCCTGCACGGGACTCCCGTGGCTCCTCTCCGCACTGTGGCTGGATAGCCTGCGCCGGTGTGCCCCACGAAGCACACCAGTTCGGACTGGTCCGCTGCCACCCTGCCAGCTCTCCTGGACGCTTACCTGCGCTCGCGGATTGCTGTCAATCGCGGAGGACGCCGCCTCCCTGCTACACCGCTACCCGACAGTGTTCACCTGCTGGCCGGCTAGACTGCTGCTAACCCCCGGCGCCGTCCAACTGGCTTCCCCGTCTCCAGCGAAGCTACAACCGGCACGCTCCACTCCGGTTGTGTGCAGCCACCACCTCCATAATGAACCGAAACATTACTGCTAAGTCCGGGGAACTTTCACGAAAAGTACAACGAAGCACCCGTGTATCTACGCCAGCCACGGTCCCGTCACAGCCAGGTAGGGTAATGTAGGATACTTGCCTTTATTTTGTACTGCCGTGCACACAATGGTGCTGTAAATGTGTTTGGTATGGTGCTCCCTTGCTGTTTGTGTGAATCTGCAATGCTGTTTTAAGGCTATTTGTTCCGTTTAGTTGCTGTTAATTTGTCTTTTGGCACAATTGATGGCCGTGTTGTTGTTGTTTTTGTGCGGACATGATCGCTGTTGTGTCGGGTCGGCCAAGGTTGATTAGGGGAATAAATATATCGGGGATGGGGGGGAGACACTAGGTGCGTTGGGTGCAACATGAACGCGCTTAGCTGTCGTTCGGAGGGAGGAGCTGCAGCAGGTAGAGCGTTGCGAAAACAGCCGTTGGGATCCCTACGGCTCCCAACGGCTGAAATTAGACACTGCAGCTTTAAGGCATTATCAATGTTTTCAACACACCTCACATACCCAAGGCCTCCAAAAGGTACTAGTATGTGTAACCTGAGTCTCTGCCGCCTTACAGCTTTGTACTAGGGACGGCTGGCCTAATCGATCATAACTCAGTACCACAGGCCGCTTTCTAAGCCTCTGGGGTTGTTGTCTTGCCCTCTGTATTTCCCCATTGTTCAGGGCTGGAGACTCTGCCCCTGACTGACCATGCTCCGGCCTTTCAGGACTCGGGTCAGATCTCTGAGGTTGTAGTGGCAAATCCTCTTCGCTCTGTAGGGGCAAATCCTCTTCGCTCTGTAGGGGCAAATCCTCTTCTTGGTGCTGAGGCTGGAAGGGCTCTGCCAGAGGATCCAGGTGCCTTCGACGCCTCCCTCTGCCGGGTCTGAGATGCCAGTGGAGGTTGCCAGTGTAGTCGTCGTCGTCGTTGGTATCATCTGGCTCAGGCTGCTGCGGTGGTTGATGTCTTGGTCTTGTCCCTTTCTTTGCAGGTCTCTGGGAGTCTTGCTTGTCCTGTAGAGTCGTTGCTGATGGCTGGTCAACAGGTAGGTAGTCGCAGGGCAGCAGCAGGTTTCTGTGGACGACCCTGTCCCTTCCTTTCCCATTTTCTGGGCTGATCTGGTAGACTGGGCTGTCATCTGCTTTCCTCTCTTTGACCTTGTATACTTGGTCTTCCCAGTAGGACTGAATCTTGCCAGGCCCGCCTCTGGGGGTTAGGTTTCGGAGGAGAACTCTGTCGCCTGGCTGGAGGTCTCTTCCCTGCACTTTCCTGTCATAGTGGGTCTTTCCACGAACTGCTCCCTTGTCAGCTGTTTTGGCGGCAATCTGGTATGCATCTTGCATTTTCTTTTTCCACTGACTCACATAGTCATCGTACGACTCATGGGCCTCATCTTGTTTGAGATTGAACAGCAGATCGATGGGCAGGCGAGGGGAGCGTCCAAAGATAAGGTGGTAAGGTGCGTAGCCTGTTGCCTCGCTCTTTGTGCAGTTGTACGCGTGGACCACTTTAGCCAGAGACTCCTTCCAATCTTCCTTCTCCTTGTCCTCCAGGGTGCGCAGCATTGACAACAGGGTACGGTTGAATCTCTCCACCTGTCCATTACCCTGTGGGTGGTAAGGTGTCGTGTGTGAGCCCTGGATGCCAGAGAGTTCTTTCAGCCTTGCCATAAGTCTGTTGTCAAACTCTTTTCCCATGTCGTGATGTAGTCTGCTTGGGAAGCCAAACTTGAGCGCGTAGTCGTTGAAGATCTTGTCAGCAACAGTTTTAGCAGTTTTATTCTTTGTGGCGTAGGCTTGGGCAAACCTTGTAAAATTATCCATGACCACTAATATGTACTCGTAGCCGTGTTTGCATTTTTCCAGGTGAAGGAAGTCAATGGACACGAGCTGGAATGGATAGGTGGTCTGGATCGATGTCATAGGCGCACGCGTCTGCTTACTTGGCTTCTTCTTTTTGAGACATTCACACACTTTCGTAACGAAATGTTCCACATCCTTGCTCATTTGTGGCCAGTAGAACCTTTCTCGAATGAGGTCAAGCGTCCTTTCAACCCCTAGGTGACCCATGTCCTGGTGTAGCTCTTTGAAAACCAGCGGGTGATAAGCCTTTGGGATGAGCAGCTGTTCTCGGCGGGAGGTTCTGCGGCGTAGGACACCATCTTGGTCTACGTGGATCTTTAGCCACTGTTTTAGCAGCATTGCTACAGCAGGGGGCTCTTCTTTAATTTCGTTTCGGCTTGGCCTCTTTCTCTGTGACTTGTACCAGAGGACTCTCGACAGAATCTCATCCTCTTCCTGAGCTTTGCGGATTTGGTCTGGAGTGAGAGGTTCACTGGTTTCACTGTCTTTCACCAGGCTTAGGGCACTGACATGAACCACCTGACTTCCCCGGCAAGGGTCTTTCCGTTCGAT
This sequence comes from Ammodytes dubius, assembly GCA_026122265.1. Lineage (NCBI taxonomy): Eukaryota > Metazoa > Chordata > Actinopteri > Uranoscopiformes > Ammodytidae > Ammodytes > Ammodytes dubius. Next base: position 1,050,385 of record CM047512.1, on the reverse strand, counting down.
GGTTAAGCTCTCCATAGATGCACTTATTGCCTCTTGACCCGACTCTGCAGTACAAGCTGTGAATGTATTCCTCAAAGTCCAACGGCATCCGCGACAGCCCATCAGCATCTGAGTGGTTCTTGCCTGGACGATAGCGTATGGTGAAGTTGTGGTCGGCCAGCTCCGCCACCCATCTGTATCCGGTGGCATTAAGTTTGGCGGAAGTGAGCACATAGGTCAACGGGTTGTTGTCTGTGTACACCACAAATGATGTAGCGTGGAACAGGTAGTCGCGGAAGCGTTCACAGATGGCCCACTTCAACGCCAAGAACTCTAGTTTCCCGGAGTGCAGATGGTACCTTTTTTCTGATGGACTTAAGGTGTGGGAGCCATACGCTATCACTCTCATCCTTCCTTCCTGTCGCTGATACAACACAGCCCCCAGGCTCAACTTGTGATGCGTCACAGTGTAACACAAACGGCTCAGTGAAGTCTGGATATCCTAGAACAGGAGGCTGTGTGAGGGCATCAATCAGCTCATTTAGTACTTCCTGGTGAGAGCTAGTCCACTGTATTGGTGCACGTGATGGAATGTGACCTTTCTTTTTCTCCAGGGCTTTCTTGTGTTTTTGGGCTGGTGGGTCTGGAGGGTGATTTTCAGGGTTAGGGACAGTAAGCAGGTTGTACAGTGGGTGGGCGATGCGGGAGAAGTTGGGGATAAAGGGTCTGTAGTAGGAGAGGAACCCAAGCATTTGGCGTATATCCCCAACCGTGGCAGGTGTTTTTTCCTTTAAAGCCCTCACCGGAGCCAACCCTGCGGGGTCCATGGTGTAACCCTGTCCTGTCACAACCTTGCCGAGAAACTTCACCCTGGCCTTGAACATTTCGCATTTTTTGGAGTCAGCTTCACACCATGTTCTTTATAGCGCTGGAGGACAAGGCGAATATGCTCTAGGTGATCTTCGAAGCTGCTGCTGTGCACTAGGTTGTCATCCAGGTACGGGAGACATATTGTGTCTCTGAGGCCAGCCAAACAGTGCTCCATGCTCCTCTGGAATTCTGCTGGTGCAGAGCTTAGACCAAAGGGTATGCGAACCCATTCGTAGAGCCCCCAGGGTGTGATGAAGGCTGTCAAGGGGCGGCTTGCCTCATCCAGGTAGCCCTGGTGGTAGGCTTTACCCTGGTCCAAGACTGAGAACCATGAACTCCCGCCCAGGGCATCCAGCATGTCTTGAATCCTCGGTATTGGATGGTGGTCTGGGACTGACTTGCGGTTGAGTTCTCTGAAGTCGCAACAGAGGCGCAGACTGCCGTCTTTCTTGCGGACACAGACCACTGGCGACGAATAAGGGGATCGTGATGGTGTGATCCACCCTTTGTTCAACAGGTCCTGCAGGTATCTTTAACTTCATTGTGAAGAGGCTTTGGGACAGACATGTACGTCTTTCGTACTGGATGGGTGTCGTTGAGGGTAATATGCATCTTGAGAGTTGGTATGGAGCCCACATCATCACTGTCGAATGCAAATGCCTCACATTCCTCTCTCAACACTCTCCTTACCGCTTCCTGTTGTCCCTCTGGGAGTTGTTGGAGGTCCACAGGTGGGTCCCAGGCTGTTGGTCTCTTGACTTGCTCGTTGTCAGGCTTTGGTGTGTTGTTTGCCTTGCTGGACTTGAACTCTGTGCTGTCTTTACTTTCAGGTGTTGACTTGTTTTCTTTGGTCTGAACGGTTGCTGCATACACTGTCTTGACTGACTCCAGGTGTCCTACCACTTTATGACGGTCCAGGTAGATGGTGTGGTCAGTGGTGTTGGTCACTGGTATGGGTATGTAGGGCACTTTGCGTTCTGGGATCCGCACGAGGACCTCGCTGTAGGCCACGCCTTCTGGTGGAGGGTTGAGTAAGTCGGGTGAAAAGAGCATGTCTTGGCCCCTTGCTTGGGAACTCACATGTGCCCGTATGTAGACCGTAGAGACTTGATTAGCAGGTAAGGGCACTATTTTTCCCTCTGTACGAGCCATACCAGTCTCTGGACCTGATCCACTGTTCTGCACCAGTCTGACCACATTATGAGCGATTCTCACTGTTATTGCGAAGGCTTTGCTCACTTTGTGGGCCAGATGCTTTCTTCCACCTTGAGTCTTCCCTTCGTTCCTGTTGATAATGGCCTCGATCACATTGTAGCCTATGATTGGGTCACTGGCAACAGCTGGGTCACTGGACACTAATATTGGCACTCGTAAGTGACATTGTGGGGTCACTGTCTAGTCGGAATCTTACTTCAATCCAGCCAATGTAGGGAATGGGTGTGTCATTGGCAGCAAGCACAGTCAGCGTCTCATCCCCTAACAGCTCTGATATAGGTCTAATGACCGCGTGGGGGAGGTGGTTTAGTCGCCAAGGCTCATTTACTATGCTGGACTGGGCCCCTGAGTCCCACAGTACTTCGACTGGGTGATTGTCCATGAAGCAGTTCACCATGCATCGGTTTCCCACCAGGCTTACTAATCGTGACTGTTGTTGGGGGGGTAGATAGTGGACTTCACTTACTGCCGATGAAGCACCTACTGCTTTTTCTCTGGGGGCTGTCATCGGAATGGTTGTGGGGCTGCCTGGTTGGTGTTTGTTCTGGGACGCTTTCTCCTGAAATACTGGTGTTCCCGCCTCAGTAGCCCCTTCCCGTTTCCCGACGGTGTTCTCTGTACTCTGCATCCACGAGAGAAGTGGCCCTCTGCCCACATTTGAAGCAGTGTGGACAGTTTTCACCCATCTCCTCTTCCCGGCACTTTCTGCAGCCTCTCACTCTCTGCATTGGTCCAAGGGGGCGGTGACTTGTCTCCATCACAGCCTGAAACATTTGTTTCATTTCTGCTCGAAGCTCCTCCACAATCTGCTGTGTATTTGTGTGTTCAGCCTTACTCTCTTTCCCTTTGAGTGTTTTAATCGCCACTGCTGAGTTTGAGTCCTTTTGTTTAATAGAGCTCTGAGCAGGTGTGTGGTCTGCCAGAAAATCAACTTGGAGCTCCTGCACTCTAGGAGTTTTAACAGCAGTGGCCCTTTTCCTCTTCTCTTGTCTCTCACTTTCCACTTTCGCTGCTTCGTTTACCCTCTCTATCAGCTCTTCATCTGTTGTGCTCAAATCGCTGAGGTGGGGCAGGATTTGGAATTTTACAGAGTCACTTAGCAGTCCAGTTTCGATTGAGCGGAGGAACTTTCGCTGAATGGTGGCTCTGCCATACTGTTCATCAGAGTCGTCGTTAGCTGCTTTCCATAACAGTTTCTCTTTCAGCTCAATTGCACGGAACACAAAGTTCAGGGCAGACTCTTTGGCCTCTTGGGAAATGTTAAGGAGCTAGTGGTAGAGTTCGGTGGAGCTGTCTACTTTATAGTGGCCCTTTAGAATGGTTAGAAGAGCACTGAGGGTCAGCCCACGCTTAATTTCCAACATGTCTCTCAAGGGCAGCCCTGGACTGACAGCTCTGATTACTGCTTCCACGATTTCATTTCTGTGTGTCCTTTTTCTATCCCCATCTCCATCTGGCGGACTAAGCTGGGGTAGGATAATCTTTCTTTCTGCCCACTCTCTCCAACTTGCCCACAGATTTTAAATTCTCTTCGAAGCATTACCTCAGGCAGTGTGTAACCGGGCTCTGGTCGATTCTTGAGTGGATAATCTGTGGTCCGGAGAACGTGGCAGGAAGTATTTCTCCTCAAGTGGCAGGAAGTATTTCCAATGGCAGGAAGTATTTCTCCTCAAGTCCTCTCTTTGGAGCTGTCTCCCCTGACGGTTGCTCTTTGCTTGGCTGAATACCTTGTTTGTTTTGTTTGTCGATGAATGTTAGTAGGTCAGTGACGACCTGACTGACTTCACCTTCCTCTTGCTTTTCCTCAATCTCATCCAACACGCTCTCTGCCATTTTGATGAGTGTCCTTCGTGGCTTGCTGCGAGGCTCTCCACTGTCCAGGCCATCACATTCCAGATACTTGCAGACGTCCCTGAGAGACTCTTCCTCCAGCTGCCATAAGACTGCACTCACTCTATCGCGCAGGACCTGGCTGGCGTCCATCTTCCTGAAGTTTGATGAAGGCTCGACTCTTTGGGAAGGAGGGGGTTGATAGTGATGGTCACTCGCTCGCCTCTTCTCCTGGCTAGCTCGCCAAATATGTTACAGGTTTAGAAATGAATCTCAGTCGTTTCCGCTGCAGCACATTTATTTCCTGTAATATACAGAAATGGTGAGAAGCAATGAAGACACAGCAGTCAGTTTGTCATCCAAGTTGCATCTCTATTCAAATTCACAAATAAAATACAATACATTTCTCCTGAGTTTCTCTTTTGTTCAGTCTCAACTGTATAAGTGCATTACATAGTTCACATACATCCTATTCTAATTCACATTCACCTGTATAAGTGAGTTAAGGCATCAGTAGTAATACAGTGCAAATTACAGCATTATCTACTGTAATTGAATGCAACATGTACATTGCAATTATTCTAGGTTCACACACACTTAAACATACACAAAGTATCACTCAGAGAAAGCTAAATGTTTTCAATACAAGGTAAACCCAGTTGTGACTCTGGATGTAACAGTTACACTCTTATCTTTAAACAGTATGCATTAATATAAACATCATAAATTCTTCATAACTTGTAAAACTATAGCCATGAACCTTTAACATTTACTCAAATTCCCCTTTAAGCTGCAGTGTGTGCGGGAGAACACACATCAAAATAACACTGTGCAAAATACACACAATAACCCTTACATCAAGCGGCACGCCTGCAAGGCATTACGCAGGCGAATAATAAACCCATGTTCGGCGGAGCAGAGGCTTCGCGCCTCAAGGCGCGTGTCCACCTGCGTCAAGTCATATTTGTTCTGACGCGACGCGTGACGTATTCGCCGCTTGGGGGCGGGGGTTTGTGGGCTGGAAAATGCGGGAAAATGTATCTCTAGATATGAAACCATAGCAACGGCAATAAACAATTTCCCGCCGCAGAGTTTCCATTGGCTGCCGCCCCACTTTTTGACGTTCTCATTTGCATAAAGTATCCAGCGAAATACTTTTTCGCCGCGCCGCTGTCGACCATTCGCCGCGACGTGCCCCATAATGCCTTGCGGTGGCGTTTCTGCCGTCTGACGTAGTTCCATAGGAAATGAATGGGCTTTGCCGTCGCGTCAGATAACTTGACGCAGGTGGACACGCGCTTTACGCTCTTTTCTCTCCCTTTGTTCTCAACGGCAGTATTTTAAAGTCTCTTAAGTTCGCTAAAACACTCAAAAACATGACCCGAACTTCTTCAACAGTTATACATATAAAGCAAGGCTTTAGAAGGTTGACATTTTATACCAACTACTGACCTGTAATATACAGAAATGGTGAGAAGCAATGAAGACACAGCAGTTAGTTTGTCATCCAAGTTGCATCTGAGGATGCGGGCGGATGTGCTCCCCAATGACAACAACCCGTAGCGCAACTACTATAGTGTCAACAGTTCCACCTGGGTGCTGCTTACATTTTAAGTTCCTCTCACATTGAATGTGGCGAATAAATGAATGTACAAAATAAATTTATAACAATACCCTTAAAATTCAAGAAAATTACCTTGGGCTAATTTAAATTATTAATAACCAGTGCCACACATAGACCATCCAATGACTTTCAGTAGTTATATTAAAAATATCTTCATGCCAACTTAAAATCAAGGGTTAACGTCCTGTCAGCGACTCCTAAGAAGAATTGAAGGTGATTCTCAACATCCGCCATTGTTTCAATGTCAGACTGTCACTGAAGCAATCCCTGCTTTCCAATCCCCATACTTCCCTACTATTTAGTATGCCAGAAAAAGATTTAGGATGTCCCAATACATGCACGTCAATTGATGTATGCTGAAAATACAGAAATGTGCCCCACTTACTCCAATAGCATTTTGGAGTATTCGTCTTTATTCTTCACATTTCTCGACACAATGAAAAAATAACTTCCTTATCTGATTTTTTTCTCTCTCCTGTGGCCCTAAAACTCTTCTGTACTTTAGTATGTAGTGTAGTAAAAAGAAAAAGGATGTGATTTGGAATGCAGGGAATGTTTTTTCCCGTTTGTTTGTCTGTTTGTAACATATCCTATCCAAGCCATTAATTGATTTGAATATATTTATGTTAATGAAAAGATTCACGAACCACGGGTCAACTTCTGAGGACTTCTCATTAGATGTAAAGGCAAACCCCTCATTATGAGCCCAATCAATTTACATTTTGATTATACTGGGAGCTGATTGGTGATGAGGTGGGTTTATAATGTGCTATCATATCTCACCAAGGCCATATTTAACAACCGGGTATCTAGCCCAAGGCCCAGACCGTTAAGGGCTACCAAGAGCCCCAGGCACAATTTATGGCAATTGGTCTTGACTATTTATATGTTTTGTGTTTTTGCATGTTGAATGTCCTGCTTATTATCTGATTTTGAGGCCCTGTCTTTAAAAAGGGATGTTTGCCCTGAAATCTAGTTCACAGATTATTAAATAACAGAACAGACATGAATTGGCTCATTCTCTTCCTGTTAATCCATCAACTATTATGATAGAGCTGAGTTATAGGTTTTAACAATCAATACAACCACATTTCAGTCCTCACACACTCAAAGTCTAGGAGACTACAGTCTAGGAGACTACAGTCCGATACAGGCACCGAGTAAGTGCATTGAACAAATCAATGATTGGATGTGCCAAAATTTCCTTCAATTAAACAACGACAAAACTGAAGTAATTGTCTTTGGTGCCAAAGATGAACAATTAAAAGTCAGCGCACAGCTTACATCCGTTATGTTAGAAACCACACCCCAAGCCAATCTTGGTGTTAGACTCCGACTTGAATTTCAAGAAACACATTAAATCAATTAATAAATCAGCCTACTACCACCTAAAAAACATATCAAGAATTAAAGGGCTTATGTCTCAGCAAGATTTAGACAAACTTATCCATGCATTTATCTTTAGTAGACTTGACTACTGTAACAGTGTCCTTGCTGGCCTTCCAAAAAAATCTATCAGACAGCTTCAGCTAATTCAGAATGCTGCTGCTCGAGTCCTCACTAGGACCAAAAAAGTGGATCACATTACCCCAGTTCTGAGGTCTTTACACTGGCTTCCTGTCACTCAAAGAATTGATTTCAAAATACTGATGTTGGTTTATAAAGCACTAAATGGTTTAGGGCCAAAATACATTACTGATATGCTGATACGTTATGAACCGTCCAGAGCCCTTAGGTCGTCTGGGACAGGTCTACTTACAGTACCCAGAGTTAGGACTAAACAAGGGGAAGCAGCTTTTAGTTTTTATGCACCAAAAATCTGGAACAAACTCCCAGAGAACTTGAGGTCTGCTGCAACTCTCAGTTCTTTTAAATCGAGTCTAAAGACTTTTTTGTTTCCATTTTAACCTGCAATTGTAATTTATTTGCTTCTTTATTCGCTTTTAAATGTTTATATGTGTTTCCATTTTAACCTGCAATTTTATTCTATTTGCTTCTTTGTTCGCTTTAAATGTTTTATAATGTGTTTTATGTATTCTAATCTTGCCCATGTAAAGCACTTTGAGTGGCCTTGTGTCTGAATTGTGCTATATAAATAAACTTGCCTTGCCTTTCTTTTTTTGTATTTAAAAAAAATTATTATTTACATTCACAAGAGTAGCCTACTTTTTATAAGCACGGGTGATAGCCGAAGGCCGAGGCCATTCTTGTGAACGCGATATCTCATGAATACTTTTGAGGGATTTTCTTCAAAGTTTGCCCAAATGTCCAATCTAATTCAAGGATGAACTGATAAGATTTTGGAGGTCAACGGTAAACGCAAAATCTACCGAACGGGGGATTTTCTTCAACCTTTGCACAAACTCACACTTGGACTTGAGCTCTTCAGATTTTGTAGGTCCATGGTCAGGGTCGCTGTGACCTTCTGTGTTGTGAGCGCCATACATGACTCAAGGATAAACTGATCACATTTGACTTCAAATCTTGTGTGCACACTATTAGAGGCATTATGATTATCATTATATGTAACATTGACCTACCACCCCTGTACTTTCGACGTTCAGCAGTTGTATGCCTCACGGAGGAATATACCCGCCAGCTGGTGGTTCTAGTTATCACAAGTATTGTACATTGATTCATTTCAAGTTGCATCTGTTACAGAGTAAACCTTATTTCAATGAAAATGTCCCCCTGATAATCTGTGTGAGGATGAAACAAGATGTTAACAATTTATGATAATATCACAATGCTGATCCTGATAAAATGCCAGTAGATGCAGCTGTACATCAAGTATTAAAAAAGTATTCATAATGCAACTTATATTTTGTGATAAATAAACAATGGGAGAATTCAAATGGGCAAAAAATCGAATCTTATTGAACGGCGTCCAATTGAGTTGAGGTGAATTTTCCTTCTACAACCTAGACCTGATTTATATATGAGATTAAAGCTTTATGGGAACACACACACACACACCCCACACACACACACACACAACACACACAACAGCCTCCCCACCCTGCAGCCCTCATATCTGCAGAGAAGCAGATAGGCGTGTGCTCTGAACATCCTGATCTCATCTCCTGGCAATGTGATTGACAGCTACTACAGCTGGGCTCCATCCACTCTGCAGACATGTGGAACACACACACACACACACACACACACACACACACACACACACACACACACACGCAAGCATGGACGCACACTCACACACACATACACACACACAGCAGCCCTAACAGCAGCAGAGAGATGAAGGAGTGGGAGTAAAGGGATGAGTGATGGCAGGAGAGGGGAGGGGTGCAGGTCTTTCCACAGATTAATGAGGAGATACTGGCCAAGAGAGATATTTCGACATACAACACAGCAGTGGTCATGTCGGCTTAAAATAAATGAACTTGAGGGGAAAGGTATGTGCGTGTGTGTGTGTGGGGGGGGGGGGGGGGGGTTACTGCAGCCATATGAAAAATGATAACTATCCCCTCTCGACACATGATCAGCAGCAGCAGGCCTCGGTAATACACATGCGCATATTCAAACATGAACTCCCTCTGATATACAGTATACTTTGAAGAGCAATAAAGGGGCCAATTATACGGACGTGCGTTGTGGGAAGCCCCAAAGGACTGCGGTTGAGTGCCTTTGGGGGGGAATACTGAGGGTATGTAGTAGGAGGCAGGTGGTGGTGCATTGTCACACACTTACACTTACACTCACACACTTACACTCACACACGCGCACACACACACACGCACACACACACGGCGAGTACTCATCAGCCAATCAGCAATCCAGTCCCGCCTGTGCCATATTCATATGTCAGTTAGCAATCATGCAGCATGGCCTTGTTTTGCCTGAACTGCTCAGGCTTGTCAGAAACACTCAGGGTAACATGCATCACTCACTCACTTCCCTGGCAATCCATCGTTTTGCACCAGCGCGTGTATCCATGCGGTTGTGTGTGCGTGTGTGTGTGTATGTGTGTCTGCATGTGCATGTGTGTGTGTGTGTGCACGCGTGAGAGCGAGCGAGCTTGTGTGGTCAGAAAGAATATGTGTGTATGACCTATCTCCATCTAAGCCTGGGGAAAATGACAGCCATCCCCACCATTAACCTCTCTGACAGGCTCCATGACATGTCTGAATCCTGCGGCGGACATTTTCTCTTCCCCAGTGAGGTGTGGCCTCTATATATATATATATATATATATAATATATATATATATATATATATATATATATATATTATATATATATATATATATATATATATATAATATATATATATATATATATATATATATATATATATATATATAATATATATATATATATATATATATATATATATATATATATATATATATATGGAAAACCATGATTAGGTACAAGCCATTCGGTGCTGGAGATAGAGGACAGGTCAATATATTTGCTAGTGCCGCACAGATGACTCTTTGAATGTATATAAATAGCAATGTCAATGAATGAAATGGCTTGAAATGCTATTGATATTAAGACCCTATCAGATTGATGTATCGAGAGGGATGTGTTGCTCAGAGCTACACATAGTCACTTACCCAACAAAAAGCAATGGGTTGAACTGAGTGCTTGGGCTAACACCCCATGGACTTGTACCCAGGATCTAGTGTGGAGGCTGTGATAAGACTGGAACACAGCAGGAGGGCCCTAATCCAAAAGCAGCTAACTCCTTAGATTGCTGAAATGCACACAACACAGTGGAGATGATTAACCAAGATAAATGATTTCACAAGAGATAAATCCTGCTGGTGTGTATGGCCGAGAAGTTTGATATAATTATGGCTTGTTGAGAGCAATAAAAAAATATACCCTGCATTCCAATACCCATACTTCCCTACTATTTAGTACACCAGAAAAAGATTTAGGATGTCCCAATACATGCAAGTCAATTGTAGTATGCTGAAAATACATAAATGCCCCCAACTAACTCCAATAGCATTTTGGAGTATTCGTCTTTATTGTGGACATTTCTCGACATAATGAAAAGAAAATCTTCCTTATCTGTATTTTTTCTCTCCCGTGGCCCTAAAACTCTTCTGTTCTTAAGTATGTGTAGTAAAAAGAAAGACTATATGTGATTTGGAACGCAGGGATAATTTCTGAATATGAACAGGCTTCCTTATTTGCAAATAATTTTTTTATAATTTAAATAATTGCTAACTGACTGTACAGTAAGAGACAAGGAGGAGTGAATGAAGGCATATAATGTCACTTTGGGGACTTCAGCAAAAGGTTTCCCCCCCCTTTTTATCCTGCACTAAACTCTGTTGTTTTCCAAACCCTAATCTTAAAAATGTCATCAAATAGTGTCTTTCAGTTGATACTCAAGAGGGGTACACTACAAAGCAAACTCAACAGAGCCCGGCTCTCTTTTTTTGATCTGGTTCAACATAACACAAACCCTCGCTCAGAGCTAACCGGTATCACGAAGGCAGTTATCAACCTCGTATGTTGAACGAGGGTTTCAGCTTCAGGCTCTGTGCGCGTCCCCATGAAAGGAGGTGTTAACTCTGCATCCGCACAAAACTTTACACAAACGGACTGATTGCGAGCAGCTGAGTAAAAAAAAAGTGCGTCGCTGACTTAACTAAAGAGGAAGAGTTTGTCAGTCTGAATTATCACAGAACAGCAGAAAACAGAGAGCCGAAAAAAAACTCTTACTGCAAATAAGGAGAGAGTGGAATGCTGTCAGAAAATTGGGCTACTGAATTGATTCATTTATTTTACAGATCGTTCTCGCAGTGCGTAACATGACATTATAAAGCAATTAAAGGTTGAACTCGGATTAAAACACTACACCATTTAGCCTAATTGATAGTCCTACACCTTAATAATGTGATTTAAGTCCGACACTGTCCCCAAATGAATAGCATATGTGGAAAATCACTTTAGTTTTGGGCCACATCAAAATAATACAATTTTGATTTTGATTTAGGCTAATAGCCCTTTATTTACATCTTATAAATACCAATAAAATAAATAGCCTAGATACAAAACCTGTAGTCTGTATTTTCCAGACAAATATGAATCTACTGTAGAAGCTTAACCTGCGAGTCTGCAGCAATGTCCGAACTGTGACAGCTGTCATCTGTCACGTCCCAACTGTAATCGCTACTGATGAAATGAAAGAAGCCTACAGTGAAATAATGTTGCAACTTGTGATTTTATAGAACGCTTCATTAAGAGCCAGTGTGTGTAGATCGCCAGCTAAAATCATTTGAGGAGAGAGCATAGAGTGGTGCAACATACTAAGCTATTTAACATTTTCTGCATCAATAACTGTATGATTGTGGCAAAAAGCCGCAGCGCGATGTTACAGTTCACTCTGATGTAAGTCTTATGTCACGGCTTGTTTCGTTCATTAACTTACTAATCAATAAGTTTACTTATTTAACGAGTTTCCTCCGTGAGAATGTATCGCTCAGACAATATAGTCAGGTCCGCGGGATTTAAAAATGTGTAGTTTCCTTAAAGGGCAGCGCTCTAAGAGCCGAATTTAAGCTCAAACTCTGGAACAAAAACTGGTCTGAGCAGGTTAGCCGTGCAGCCTCTGTTACCACGGTGATCTAGCCAGGTAGAAAGAGAGCCACCTTTCATGATACTGAAAATACTGTTGGCTTTAGACTCAACTCAGCCCTTAATCTCCCTTCGTAGTATACCCCTAAGGTGTTTATGCCAAACTAATTAAAGGGCAACAAATAATGTGTTAAGGATGTTTTTTTCTCTCCCTCTCTCTCTCTGTATGTACTGTATAGCGGCGCTCCATCACACTTCATTTCCTCCCAGACTCCTCCTTGTCCTCCGCCTGTTTCTGAAGCTGAATCAACATGGTGGCGTTCTGAGATAACACAGTGAAGTGTCAAGAGAATGTCCTCAAGTGTCATTTTTACAGAGTCTGCCCACGGCACTGACCTGGCGCAGCTGCCGTGCATGTGTGTGTGTGTGTGTGTGTGTGTGTGTGTGTGTGTGTGGTGTCTGCTTGGGTTTTTGTGAGATTGCTGTTACATCTCCCCATGTAAAGACTCTAAGCTCTACTATAGCAACTCTTAGTTAGCTTTCAGTAAAAGAACGAAAGGTCATTACTGAAGGTGACTTGATAGTTACTTTGCTACATCCCACATGTCAGGGGCACATTCACTACTATGAGATCAGCAGCCGGGGGATCTATTCAACTTGTTGCCACTGTTGAGTCAACTAAATACATATTTAAAAAAAAAAATCCTATAAATACCTTCTCTGTACGGCAGATGCAGGCTACCAACTCGTCAATAGTGCCGCTTTGTCAGGCCTAAGCTTCAAATGATGACGCTATATTTGATCCAGCGTCAGTTTTGACGTGTGCTGCTGTTCAATAGATGTGATATTGAGGCTCACACATGCCCATGCGGAAACAGTTATAAGCATCTGAAATTACACAAGCTGCAGCTGCTTTGTATTAGAATAAAGTTACTGTACAGCATCGGTTTTCGTGCGTCCACGACCGTCATCACCCACCGGCTCCGTTTTCAAAGCGGGCACGGCCAACGCCACCGGACAGCTGGAGTCGCGAGACCGAGGAGTTCCCGCGGTACTTAAAAGTGGCGGCCAATCGCGCTTGATAATGATTCTGTATGTGGTATTTACACAACAACAAATTGAGGGAAGGTTATTGTTCCCCTCCGAACAGTGGACAATACATGCTTGTGTTTGTCTCTGCTTTGAGAGTATTACCTGCAGTGAACACGGTGTGTCTTATTCTGAAAATTAACCAGATGTTTTGTTGTTTTGTCTGCGTCTGTGTTCCTGTCTCTCTCGATGTGTTCTGTGCTGAATTGATGCGGCGAGCTCCGGCATCCAGCAGAAATAGAAGCTGTGGGTATCTGTTGCAACGGAGCAGAGAGACAGCACAGCGGAACTAGTGGAAGCAAACACACTTCTTTCATAGCAGTGAATAGTGCCTGTGAAGGCTGTTTAGAGAAACAGAGATATTTTATTTACCGACTGTCTTGCTTTCAGTGATAAGGAATTTGCATGTTTGTGTGTGTGAGAGAGTGGACAATGGACAGCCAGGGTATGTCTTGCTAAGCTCTGTGTGTGTGTGTGTGTGTGTGCGTGTGTGTGTGTGTGTGTGTGTGTGTGTGTCAGTGTGTACGTCTCTGTGTAGGCTTTTCTTTGTGTGTTGTGTCTATATTTTTTGTGTTAGGCTCCATGCAAGGCCCTAAATGCCAGATCCTCAGACTTAATAGGGCCCCATTAATAAATTATCTCTGGTTCTTTTGTGCCTTTTCACAGAACAACCTAACTGCCAATTAAATGGTTGTGTGCCTAGAGTGGCTGTTGGTAATTATGGAGCTTTCTTTGTGTTTCCTTCTCCTTAAGCCGGCCATTTTACTTTTGATTAGGCCTCCCCAGAGTGTTATAATCCACAAACTCTGCCACTCTCTCTTTGTAGTTAGCTGTCTTTCCAACCATATGTATTTTTCATCAGAACAAGTCAAAGGCAAATACACCACATTTGAGCCACCAGAGATATAACAGAAAACAATGAGCACCTCTTGGAAGATTTTGCTGATTTAGATGTTTCTGCAAATTAGATAATGTCTTCTCATTAATGAAGTCAGATATGCTCTATACACTACAGACCAATGTACATTTGATTCTCTGGCAAATGTCTGCTGATTATCGTAGTACAACTCTCAACCAATGACGGATTACCGCATGGGCAAAGTGGGCACATGTCCAGGGCCCTGGCCAATAGGGGGGCCCTTGATTTTTTTTTTTTTTTTTAATTTGACGGGGGTTTCCCCCCTGGGAATGGGTCGTAAAAAGTTGGGTTGTTTTATATTCGGGGTCTTATATTCGGCCGGGACAAGCGTGTGTGCGCTTGGAGAGAGAACGATGTGTCTAGAGAAAAAAAGGCACGGAAATGGCCAAAGAGCTCCACATCCCCGCACTGAAATCAAAGCCTCGACTCATTATGTTGCGAGTCAACATATCAGAGGCACGAATCGACAAAGCGATCGACCTACAGTGGCTTTTCTGCAGTGGCAGTTGTAGTGAGGAGAGTTTGCCAACTGCGCGTTCCCTTTAAGCACCAGTACCAGTGTTACAAGCGAGGCGGTTGTTTCACTTTACAGTTAGTCGGCAGTGAGATTGGGGATTGGGGTATCCAGGCTCGGGACATGCAATCAGATCGCGGAGCCTGTCCCCTGGACACCCGTTAACGTGCAGGAATCCCCTGTGATCATTTAGTTTTAAACCACAGAGTGTGTTTGTCTCACTGTGAACGACACCAACACAGCGTTTCACCGGGTGACGCGCTGCCTCGCTCAGACATTGAGTGTAGGCTCCGAGGGGGGGGCAAGGGTGGGCCAAAAAGCAGGCGCAGAGATCTTACAAAGGCAAAAAAATTCTGCTCGCGCGCTTAGCGCGCGCTCGCATCTTCGGTGTCTCTGCCCTAATCTAACTGTTTAGTAGGTTTAGGCGCAAAGAGTCTCTTTATCTTGCGCAGCACCAAGAGATTTTATAGAATTGTATTTCGCTCTATCTCTCTCTTTCTCTCTCTAGGCTGTGCGCTGCATTATAATGTGTGTGATTGTGGATTGCACGGTGTGCTAGTGCGTGTATTTGCGTGTTGTAGGGGTCCATGGCTGGTTTGTGTCCAGGGCCCGTGGTCATGTTAATCCGTCCTTGCTCTCAACCCTTTACGTCTTTCGTGTGGCAGCATATGCATTGTGTCTTGAGTTTCTTCTCACTGTTTGACAATAATGTAACATTAAACAGGATTTGCCCTGTACTCAGTGTGTTAAGGCTGTTACATACTCCGCAAGAAGAAAGAACAAACTTCTCGCTGACAGAGCTGCAAGAACAAGAACTAAGTTCTCTCTGGTCTGGACATTTCATACTTCACAAGAACTCAAGTGCCAAACTAGCGCTAGCTGTTTTCCTCATTGACTTCAGACTGACCAATCACACAATAGTTCTCGGACAAGTCGCGAGAAGAAAGTTTGGCAACAACTGAACAAGTAATTTGCTTCTCGCAGCTCTGTCACCGAGACTTTGTTCATTTCTTTCTCACAGAGTATGTAACAGGCTTTATTATACCTCAAGGCCAGCGTTCCCTAGGATACCAAGCATAATAGATTTTCACAAAAGCATCTCATTGATACCTGTGAAGATAGATAATAGCCATCGGAAATTACACTGTTTAGAACGTTATGGCCTACATAACAAAGGGAAACAATGCAATTTAATTTTAAGACCTTAAAAATTATATATATATATATATATATATATATATATATATATATATATATATATATATATATGTGTGTGTGTGTGTGTGTGTGTGTGTGTGTGTGTGTGTGTGTGTGTGTGTGTGTGTGTGTGTGTGTGTGTGTGTGTGTGTATGTGTTTGCAATGTCTTTGTTTAAAGTATAATATGTAAAGATGTTGCATTAAAACTTCACAAAATGACATAACCATGTGTTGTTATTGATATTTTTGAGTTATGTACTTACAAATAACAAAGTAACGCCCGAGTGTATCAGTCGCCTGTCGGTGAGGAGTGGGAGTTCTCCCCCCTGCTTCCCCCTCTAACTTTCAGAAATTCTGGGTGAAGTACGTGGAGGAGCGGACAACACCTCAGAGCAAGTCACTCGACGACTGAGCTCAAAACAAGTGGTAGAAGAAGTAGCCTGTTAGTGTTCATAGCTTATTGCTGAACTCATATTGTTGTTTTCTGCATTGCCATTGTATTGCTTTGTCATGGACTATTATTATGCCTTGCCCTCTGCTGCTGTACCCGTGACGAAGCGATTACCTCGGTTACATGAAAGTGCGAGGGCTGGCGGGTGGGCTCACATACCCATACGCCTGCTGTCAAATACGGGCTAAACTAAACAAATGTGTAGCAAAGTTCATATTCTATTCCCATGTCAACATTAGCAAATATCATTTAGATAAGGAGAGCTTACATCAGCTGCCAATAAATAGCAAGCTTCTGTTACATTGGAAGATTTGGGGGGGGGGGGGGGGGGGCATCCCTATGTTCCCACAGGTCAATGGTCCCACATCCATATGCTCCTGAAAATGGTGACTAGGTTGAGGTATCTCAGCTGGCCGGTTAGGGTAAGGGGACAGGGAGAGGTTAGAATAGGAGTGACACACACACACAGACATACTTTTCTCTATTATATAGTTAGATTACTTGAAATGTGGGACCATCGGGCTGTGGGAACATATACAAGCTCCTAGAAGATGTGAAGTGGATAATGCCAGCCACTCCTGTTTATGAACGAATTCTCATATTGTTACGTAATGTTTATTAAAAAGTAGCAGGCGCATGGAGACTGGGCTTCCTGTTAAATTCTGTGAATGTGTATTTTGCTTGTGCTCAGCTAAACAGCTGGGCGACTTTCACTGTCAACATGTTGGTTTTTCTAAACCTACATTTGAATACTATTATTCAGCACATGAAGGTGAGGCAAAGCTTATATAATTCTTTTTTTATTACATTTTTTAAGTTTCAAAATTGAATATAAAAAGCCGTAAACATTGAAAGCACCCTATTAAGAAAAAACGATTACATTAACCTAAATAGTTCTTGGCGCAGAATAAAAACACACTTTTTATGAAAAGTAAAATTACAATGATGTTAAGTCATCTGTATATTTGTGTAAAAGTAAAATATTAGTTTTGTACCATAAACAGTTACACACATAGGCAGCACATTTGCCTCTTTAGACAAAGCCCATTTGAGATCAGCTGACAGGCATCACCTATTCACTTGGCCCAATGCTGAGAATGTGTTTCTCCACCTGCGGTTCTTATCGCTTTACTTTGTCTACCGCAAGCCTGTCAAGGTCAATGATTGTAATTCAGTCTATTCATGCCCCATTCTACAATGTGGTGGCCTTTCATGAGGGGGGGGGGGGGGTCAGGGATTGTTCTGAAGCCAGGGACATGGCGGGGGGGGGGGGGTAGATCAATTGATTAGGAAAATACTTTTGCTGATGAGAGCCATCACTCAGTGTCACAATTATCAGTCATCAGCTCGTCTGCAACACATTTCCTTTTTTTTTTTTTTTTTTGCTGGACAGGCTGATGTGTCAGGCCTGCCTAACACTGATTCACTCTCACACACACACACACACACACACACACAAACACACACACACACACACACACACACACACACACACACACACACACACACACACACACACACACACACACACACACACACACACACACACCACTTACTTACCCGATTAGATGTATGCAAATTGGACCAAATTGAAAAGCCACCTGCGAGGGGACCCCTCGTGGGACAGTTTGGTATGCACACACACACAACCAAACAAAGTCGGACCTCTTTCTTTAAGTTCTCTGTGTGTGCACTTTGCAGTGTGTCTTTTAAAAGGATATTCTTTATATATTGTTTCTCCGTTTCCTTTCATGCTATGCTTCCTCTCCACTAGCATCTCTCTAATCCTATACTATATCTATGCATCTGTCATCTCCTCTCAGTGGACACAGCCCTCCAGTTGTGCTGCAAATTGACCACTGCCCCACTGTGACCAGCAGGTATATACTTCTTCTCTCCTCTCCTCTGCTCACCGTTCTTCTTTTGCTCTTTATCTATCGCATTTGTCTCAGGAAATACATTTTTCTTCCCTTCCCTTCTTTTCTTTGCCTCTGGAGGATTGACATTGGGAGGAAATGTCCTCTCTCTCTCTCTCTCTCTCTCTCTCTCTCTCTCTCTCTCTCTCTCTCTCTCTCTCTCTCTCTCTCTCCCGTAGGCAGCAGCCCCCTGTAAATCTCCTCTAAGCTCTGCCTCCTCCTGCCTTTACCTTTAGATTGAAGGCCACCTCCAAAGGTCACTGAGCACAACTGATCCTCTATTTCTCTTTATCCCCGGAAGGCTGGATGTGACGGAGGGAGAGAGAGGAGTGTCCCGGGGCAGGGGGGGAGAGACGTGGTTAGGGGGCATGGTGGAGGTGAGGCGGTATAGGGAGGGTTTCTTCAAAAGCATCTATTTTTTTCTGAAGTATTTGATATTTTGGGCAAAGCAGTAAAAGTGGTTGATTACTGTTTAAAGTATTACTTTAAATAACCAAATTCAGAAATCCCTGACAGCTTGTATACACCAAACCAATTGTCATTATCGGAGCAGAAGAAAAAAGAATGGTTGAAGGATTAATTTAAGACCGGCAAGGGGGCAGGTATGAACCACAAGATTGCAGATTTGTCCTTCAAATATTACTCCCCTTACTGCTGTTTCCTTTGAAAAGAGAGTTTTATGGAAGTACAAACATACACTGAAACACAGGAGAGCTATGCTAGCATAACTGCTATCTAACATAATAATGCATAATACACACAGTAGTGATAGTGATGCATGCTATTTAATATATATGTATGACATGTCAGCCCTTAAATAGCTGTTTCAGTCTTTTGGTGTGTACTAACTGAAGGCAGAAATAGCAGGGCCCTATAGCAGGAGGGAAGAGGGGGAATAGTCTTCTCACTGTGAGGAGGGTGTTTTCTCTCTCTCTCTCTCTCTCTCTCTCTCTCTCTCTCTCTCTCTCTCTCTCTCTCTCTCTCTCTCTCTCTCTCTCTCTCTCGGGAACCTTACTTTGATGATGTTTTGGTATGTGTTTCTACATTATATGTCGTTGTCTGAGCAGCTCATATATGGTAAATAAGTCTGTTGGTTGTTGTGTCTTTGAGTAAATGGTGTGTGTGTGTGTTGTGTGTGTGTGTTGTGTGTGTGTCGATATGTCCGCGCACTGTATCAGTGGTGGAAGAAGCATTCAAATTTTGACTTTACGTTACACTTTCTCTCTATGCTTATTTGTATGAATTATTGTAACTGTAAGTAAATGTACTGTAGTGTATTGTTACTTTCCACCGCTGCGTTGCATAAATCCGTCTGGCACATTGAGGCCTGTGTCTGTTGGTGTGTGTGTGTGTGTGTGTGTGTGTGTGTGTGTGTGTGTGTGTGTGTGTTGTGTGTGTGTGTGTGTGTGTGTGTGTGTGTGTGTGTGTGTGTGTGTGTGTGTGTTGTGTGTGTGTGTGTTGTTTCTGTATCCAGGCTATACTGAAGCTAACAATGCCAGCTTTCCGCATCCATGCTCCCATGCATCTCTGTTCGGTCCTATCCACTGTCTCCACCTTGCCTCTGTCATTTCTCCCTGTAATGAAAGTTCCTCTACCCATCAGTGGCTGGGAATTAGACTGGAATTAATAATAAAGGTCCCTATTTTCAACCAAATTACATCCTATCAGAGGCCAAGATTAAATTAGTAACCTCCACGGTGTGTAGGAACAAAGCTAATGGAATTGGATGACAGCATCCGTCAATCAACAAAGCATTGAGGTTTACCTGTATCCGACCTTGTCCCGCCCACTCTTATCAATCTGGCAAACACACACACACACACACACACACACACACACACACACACACACACACACACACACACACACACACACAACACACACACACAGGAGGAAGACGTACTTGTGAGGGGGATGTACAATCTGCCTCCTGTATTATACTACATGCTACAACAACATGCATGTCTGATATCATCTCCAGCAGAGAGGGGGGGAAAGCATGTCGCTCTACAAGTTCACACACAGTATGCATCGTTATTATTATAAATTGTATATCATTCAATGCAACGGCTGACATGGGACATTATATTTCATTAAGTAAGGTTAGGGATTGGATCAGATGGTGTCCACAATTTAGTTTTTCCTCCCACTGCATAGTATTTCTGGAAAACAAACCAAGCCATGCCCACTGTGACCATTATACCGCAGAGATAAGCTTCAATGACGTATATCTAAACAGGGGTTTTCAATGCAGTCGTCGGTGCCTTTTCAGAAAACAGGTTCATAGGCGTTAAATGAGTGGCGTGTAGTGTGTGTGTGTGTGTGTGTGTGTGTGTATTCCCGTGGAGAGAGAAAGTCTGCAGGTTGTAGAATGAAGCCACATGTAGCATAGTGATAGGAAATATATCATGCAATGAGGAAGAAAGATGAAGCGGACTAACCATGGCCCATTATCGGTAGAACGCTTTCTTCTATCTACTACATATGTGCTATTTGATAAAGAATGTTGCTTTATCTCTTTCTGCATGTGTCTATGTGCTGGGGCGGCTCCCATGCAGTTAGCCTTTCTCTTCCTCGCTCTCTTTCATGTCTGTCTCTTTGCCTCTGTAATCTTTCCTTTGCCTTGTCTGATTTAAGCACACACACACACATATACACACACAGACACACACTCTTTTTGTCTCCCTAGGTGTGCGCTGGTCCAGGTGTATGTCTTCGCGGGAGCTCATCACTGCTCTAATGAGAATGATCAGCACTCATCTGTCTTCATCCACATCCAACAGAGAGCACCTGCTACTGTGTGTGTGTGTGTGTGTGTGTGTGTGTGTGTGTGTGTGTGTGTGTGTGTGTGTGTGTGTGTGTGTGTGTGTGTGTGTGTGTGTGTGTGTGTGTGTGTGCGTGTGTGTGCACATGTTTCAATTAGTTATTGTGTTTTTATCTCTATAATATGCATATACCGGTAAATATACAGTGTGTGTATTATCTATATGTGTATAGCCAAGCTGGACACAGGTGGCTATAATACACAAGTTTTCTAAATTCACTTTGCTAAACAGTGAATAGTCATTAGAATTGCAGCAGCTGGGTTACTGACAATCAGTTTGACGCCTTGATAATGACTTTTGAACAAGAGCCTTTGTTTTAAGAGCCTTTGAAAAATGGGGGGCTCAGGGGTTTGGCGTCCAATAAATCCTACAAATGAATCACACCGCAGCAACCCAAGTCACGCACTGAATCCAAAAAGTTGCCTTTGATAATGTGAGCGGCAGCTCTGAGTTTAATGCAGTGCTCAGCTTGCTTACTTCATTCAAGCAGTGCTTTTGTGTAGGTTTAATTTTTACCATTTACAAAAAAAAAGCTGAGTATGTTCATGGCAATAAGTCATCTGAGTCTTGAAGGGCTTTTAAAACAGAGTAAAGTTGATATAAATATTCAAAATGTTTACATCTTGTAGTCAGTGCGTTTCCATGGGACAACTTGATCGAATTAAGCCATATACCGATTTTGCCACTCGAACTGACCGTGTCACTTGTCTGAGTATACATGGCCTTTCAAAGAATCGGATAAATGGCCGGTGCATAGCTGACTCCGCTATGCTAGGTGGCGCTGTAACCCTTTCAACAAGTTGTTTTAGAGCCACGTCCGGTTCCCTTCCGGCAACAACACTACTATTTATTACGTCGGCTCCTTCCACTTCCTTGTGAAATCCTTGGCAGGGATTCCGAGCAAGCGCAGAACACAAACTCCGATGTGCGATATGTGATCCTGTATACATGCAGGTAGAATGCCGACTATGAACGAGGTATCCAGGTGTTCTTATCCGACTTTGCTAAGTAGACAAATAAAGGTGTTTACATGCATTTTACAAGTCCTGTCGAAGTCTTATTCGTTTATTTACCCGATTATGAGTGAACGCACTGAGTGACACTGACGATTTGGTGGAAACCTACTTGATGTAGTATACATTTGCTATATTGTAGCCAAATTGTTACACAGATAGTCAGCAGTAGCATCTAAAATAATAATTCCCAGGTATTCAAGATTCAAGATTCAAGATAATTTATTTGTCATTGTACCAAAACAACGAAATGTGGTTTACAGTTATACCCCACCAAGAGACATTCAGTGACAGTAACAAACATGGGAGACGGGGGGGTACACTGAAGAGTCGGCAGCGTGCGCTGCGCCCCTTAAAGTAGGAAGGAAAAAGAGAACATCGGGAAAGACAGGTTAAAAAAAATGCTACTCTCACACGAGCTCCTTCTGTGCAAGTGTGTGATTAGTACAAAAACCACCTTAGCATAGTAAGCAACAAGATCATAACGCCACAGACAAATAGACACGTCGAAAGCACAAAGGAATGGGTAGGGTTCATGGGACGGTAGGTGTCACAGCCCAGGCGCTAGGGGGCGTACGCAGCCGGCAGGCGCCCCGCCCGCAGCTGTCCGCGCTGCGACGGGAGGGAGAGGGGGAGGATTCAGGAAGGCTTAGGGTGTATTCACACTGGGAAAGTCCGCTAGTTCACTTGCTTTGGTCCAGACCAAATTGAGTTTAGATTTTTTTTGTTTGGTGTGGTCCACTTTCATATTGCCCCTTTTGCAAGTGAACCAGCATTACGAAGCAAAACCACACGTGAGCTGAGGTCATTCATTCATTGGACAGACATTCTGGGGTGGAGAGAAGCAGGAAGCACGAAGTTAAAACTGCGAAATATACCATTGATATAATATGGGGTTCAAAATAATAAAAAGGCCTACATCTAACCTATAAATAAAGAGGAAAAACATCAAATTATTGTTGTTTCATATGGTTATAATATGTAGCCCTATGTCAATGCCACGTTATGTGGCTTGTAGCCTACGATATGAAACATAATTTTTACTGTATTTTTGGTGCTGGACGCGCGGCTCGCGAGAAGAATAGGCTCAAGCTGACACTCAGCTGATTAAACTGTGTATCAGCTGGGTCGGCGCAGTTCAGCTCCAAACTGACACGGGGATAGTATTGACGGTCCCGTACATGGGAAGCAAAATAAAAACACACACTTCTTGCGCAGCGTGAACCTGTTGGCACTGTGCGGGAGACGCTCCCCTCTCCTTCATCTGATCGCTGAACACATTCAGCATTTTTACGCGTCCTCTCGATCAAATGTAGCCTAATATATTGTTCTGGGCTCCAGGTCAAACCACAACTTATCGTCCTAACAATGGCGACAACAACACTTTCCCATAATGTGAAGCTGACTGAAATTTATTAAAAAAGAAAAGAAAGAAAAGGCACATGCGTCCTGCATTTGGGTCGGATCGAGTTCGGACAAATTCACACCACAAACGAACTGCAGCAGAGTGCGTTTGGAAACGCACCGAGACTACCTCTTCAGCTGGGTCTCAGACCGCTTGTTTGGTCCGCCCCCGAGTGCGATTGCTGTATTCACACCTGCCTGAAAGATGCGCACCGAAGGCAGAAGTGCATCTGAGTTCGTTTCAACCGAACTAAACACGGCATGTGTGAATACACCCTTAGAGAGGTCGGGGAGTGTGTGCTATGTGTTTACGTGTATGTGTGTGTATATTCCATGAAGCTATCTCTGTCCAGACGTCGTGGCAGTCTGCAGCCTTGGAGACGACCTTGTGGCCCGGTCACAGATAGAGTTCACAGGAGAGTGGGTGAGGGACTGTGGGGGGAAGAGCGTCTGTTTACAAAAACATCCCGGAGAGAGAACAGATAGCACCTCCGTCAAGGTTGGTGCAGGGAGCCGAATTGAGAGATTGTGACTTGTTTTGGTTAAGACTAGGCGCTGGAATGAAGCCCGTCTTGAGAGTCACTGGTACCATATTATCCATCAAAATTCATTGGCCTAAATCCAAGTGCTTGCGGCCCGTTAATGGCATCCCTGATCGAATCCACTTTCCGAATAAGTCCAGGAATCACTTCCAGCTTGCGATTCACCTCGCTTATCACTTGAGGCTGTGCATTAACGGCCCGGCACAAACCCTCAAATACGGGCAGCTTAGATATTGCCTGATTTGCTGCCAACGCCTTATTACCGTTGCGGTAAATCAGGAATCCGCCAACTCCAATCAGCAGGAACCCTGATACCAGAAGCCCAATAGTGTAGATATCTTCGGCGTCCTCAATGGAGAGTATTGCTAGACACATCTGGTTCCAGCCACTCCACCCGTTCCAGGTGTATCCGACAGTAAAGGTTCCATCAGGACAAGCGGCATCTCCTTTGCCACCCTTTCTCGTTGAGAAAATTTGGTCAATTGCAGAAAGACCCCAGTTAATCAGATCCATAATTTAGGTTTTCGGATGTGGATGTATAGAGAGGCTCAGGATCGACAGAGACAACACGAGACAGAGAGCAGGAGCAGGAAAGATAAGGGTCGGGAGGGAAGAGAAAATGCGACCGCCTTCCTTCAGAGCTAGACAAGGTATTGAATGTTCATCTGCAATGTCCCATCTCTGTGGTCTCATAGCCCCAGTTCAGCCCCTTCAGGTGTCAATGGTAGGATACAGGGGGAAATGACTTCCATAATGTAACGCAATAAACAGCTATCAATATATTGTTTAAACACTCTGAACAATAATATACAAATACTTTAAAAAACATATCTTCAAAGTCGGAACACATTCTCATTGAAAATGCATCGCGGATTCTCTGAGGAGCACTTGAATGTAGCATTTTTAAGTTGTAACATCGAGTCCCTTCTTTGATTAAGGGGCCTTGTTGTGTCATAAGATGCTGGAATTTTTTTTTTTTTTTTTTTTTTTATGTTTAATTTATAAAAGTGAATGCAAAATGTTGTATTACATCTTTTTAAGTGGACACTGAAAAAAAACAATGTTTGTCTGTGAAATAAGGCTGCTGTTTCACCCTTCGGTCTGTATTTTGTCAGGCTCTTGTGTAAATGCAGATATGCTCTTTGGCTAAATGTAGCCTATGTGTTCTTTTGTTTTAGCTTGAGAGGATTTAGAACCGTGTCTTTTATCGTTGCTCTGACAGGTCCGGTCATGGTAGCCTTCTGTTTATTATAGCGCAGTTGGATCTGTGTTACGGTTATTGCAGAAATAATTCAGCCCCAGGGTTGCCTTTGACGGCAAAACTCAATTAAAACCACATTCATATAGAATATGCTATATCTGCTTTTATTGAAAAAACAAAAACAAAGATAAGAACTTCATTATCTGGCGACTGAGGTCAGAGGATTCGACAATTGTCTCTAATTGTTCAAACCCCTCCTTAGTACCTTGAGACAAACAATCATTGTGCCTTACATGACTACAGTAGGGTTGACCAGACACACGTTTGAATTCATTAGGTTGGATTTGGATTCTCTTTACCAAGGCTTTCTTTTCCTATTTGCTTTGGCTTGAAGAGCATTATTAGTGCTATTGGGTTTAATACCATTCACTTTGTCCTGAACTACTCTGAGTGTGTGTGTGTGTGTGTGTGTGTGTGTGTGTGTGTGTGTGTGTGTGTGTGTGTGTGTGTGTGTGTGTGTGTGTGTGTGTGTGTGTGTGTGTGTGTGTGTGTGTGTGTGTGTGTGTGTGTGTGTGTGTGTGTGTGTGTGTGTGTGTGTGTGTGTTTCATAGCTTAAGATTGCAATGATAACATATTTCTAGCCATTGCAATCAAGGAGCCATGTGGAGTATCTTTCTCTTGTTTTTTTCAGTCCCGCACTTAGGAAATATGAAAGAAAAACAGAACAAGAGAGTGTTCTTACCCCCAAAGGCTGCGTCAATTGGCTATTGTCAAAGTTCAAGTAGATTTTTTTTAAAGATATTTTTTTTTGGCTTTTTTTCATGCTTTATTGATAGTGTAGAGACAGAGTTGAAATAGGGCAGAGAGGGGAGTGACATGCAGAGAACGACCGCGGGCTGGAATCGAACCCGGGTCCGCTGCTGGCCGAGGCCCATGGGGGGGACGCCCTACCAACTGAGCTAAGGGAGCCCCCAAAGTTCAAGTAGATTTTATGTAAAACTTCCAATCCATGCTATTGACCAAAACGACAAAATGCTCGTTCTTTTTTTCTCTCCATTCAATTAGTTCTCATGTGGCTTTCTGACAGCTGGTTTATATCTGTGAGAGAGTGCCCACTGCTGAATTGTGGGTAATTATGCAGTTTGTGTGTGCCTTCCATTGTGTGCTGAATCTTGTTACCTGAGTTTGTATTGGGAAAACAAACTGAATTGATTCAGATCTGAGATTAATAGGGTAACATTGTGAAGGACTATTGATTGCTTTGTATGATCAAATGAAATAAAATTAAAACTTTTTTTACCAGTTACATTTGTGTGCATGAAAAGAAAGTGTCACACAACAATGTGATTGGATGGAACTTTGACTGCTGGTTGGATATCTGGTGTTGGAAGAAGCATTTACATGTGTCTAACATATTTACTTTCTACTTACGCTTTATGCTGTGTTAATATTTTATAGCATTTTAACCCTTATATTATGTTCACTAAAAAGTTGGGACGTTAGGTCAAATGTGAATAAAACATAATGTGATGATTTCCTAATCCTTTTTCGATATGTATCGAATACATGACAGTAACAATTCATCAAATGTATTTCTTTAAACTGATAAACTTTATTGTTTTTTCGTAAAGATACACAAATATAACATTTTAAAATTGCAATACATTTCAAAAAGGTTGGGACAGGGACAGGGACACCCTTTCATTTAACCACACTGAGTAGGCGTTTTGGAACTGAGGACATTAATTGTTGTCAAATTATTTCCCATTCTTGCCTGAAATACAACTTCAGATGCTCAACATTCCGGGCTCTCCATTGTGATATTTGGTGCTTCATAATGCACCACATTTTTCAATGGGAGACAGGTATGGACTGCAGACAGGCCAGTCTAGTGCCCGCACTTTGTTCCTACGAAGCCAACCTGTATTAATACCATAAATAGTAGGGGAAAGTGGGGTGAGTTGTGCAACTTTTTACTCAAAGTGATTTTAAAGTGAGGCCTTGACAGTTATGTCTCCAACTCAAATATGTACATATATTTCAGGATGTTGTGCATCCCTGGCAATAAAAACTTTGGATCTGGAATAAACTGTTTAAGAAATATAGCTTTCGGAAAAAAAGTTGTCTTGTCTACGTGGGGTGATTTGTGCATTTGGAGAAAATAAGATGGGGTGAATTGTGCCAATTTATATATATCTCAAAAACTGTAATGCAAGACAAATCCATTAGACAATCACTTATTTAAGGTGTATTTAAAGTAAATAAAGTAAATAGTTGACAAAGATTGAAGGTACATTTTCTTAAACAAGGCCTAGCAGATCTAGGTGGTTTTGCCTGCAAAGCCCACAATGACAAAGTCACCATCATCATCTTTCTGGCCATCTGAACTCTCATCAGTGGTGTCGTTAAGTGGAATTGAGATGTCACTCTCTTCTGAGCTACTGTAGACAATCACTTTCTTTTGGTGACCAGCGTATACAGCCATGCCACTGGCACAACTCTCAGAAATGTACTTTGCACTAGTTGCTCCGTGCTTGTGGAACCAACTGCCACCTGACAAATGTGATTCCCCTACATTTCTGCCTTTAAATCAAGGCTCAAAACCCATATGTACACCCTGGTGTTTCCTCCCCATTAACTATCTTACCTCTGCACTACTATCTGTGTTTATGTGGATGTATGGGCTTTACGTCTTTTATTTTGGTTATTGTTATTTTACCTTCATTGTTTACCTACTGAATGCACTATGTACAGCACTTTGGACAGTGCAAACTGTCATAAATGTGCTTTTATAAATACATTTTACTTACTTACTTACTTATAACTCACCTAGGCCATTTGGCACAAATCACCCCATCCCCAGAATTTTGGATAATAGGCATGATGCAGCAATTTAGGGCTGACATCGTGCTAACTATATAGACTCAAAGTGTAGCATACCAAAGCACTAAAACATGTCAAATGTTTTCAAACGTGTCTATAATTGTTCAGACACAATAATCAAAAAACCTTGATCATGGAAATTTTACTTCGAAAGGTTTTTTTTTAGCTTAAATGTGCTTATATCTTATTCCTTGTGTCTCCCTTCTTTACAGGATGAGTCCAATGGATGGCTCTTCTTAAATATGTGGTCACATTTCCAATCTCTTCCACGGTTTTCTAGAAACAAGGGGTTTTGCAACTTCCAAAATGCACAACTCACCCCACTTTCCCCTATATAAAATGGATGTAGCATCCGGGCTCACCTCAGTTATTCCAACTGCATCCAATTCTCCTGACTTATGCGCGTCGCCATCTTCTGAGATTTTCACTCCACCTCACTCCTCTTGCCGAAAAAAAGGGCATTGATGTGACGTCGGGGGGAGGGAGATATGCCCATCTAGCTGACGTACAGTATACTTCCGAGATGAGGTGAGGAACAACGGGCGGATAGCTGTCACTCAAGAGATCGCGTCCCTAATTATTCATACATTTTAACCTCCAAAAGAATAAAAACTAGCCTGCTAGAAAAGAAACCCCCCCCCCCCCCCCTCAGTGTTGTCATGGAGACATGACCTAAACATATAGACTAGAAGGGTTTTTGGGACTAGGCCGTGAATAGGTTTAATAAGACTGTGAAAACTGCCTGTTTAACAAGTGAATCAACGAAAAATTGCTCACTTTTGGTACCACCTCGTAGTGGCCACCCAGTGCTACTGCAATATTGTTCACTTCCGCAATGGATGCTGGTAGAACTCGCGGTTGTTTGGGCTTGATTAATACATGCAGTATGTGGCTCGATATTGTCTTGCTTAAATAAGAAGGTATGTCCCTGAAATAGACTATGTCTGGATGGCTGTTGCTCAAAAACCTGTATGTACTGTTCAGCATTAATGGTGCCTTCATAGATGTGCAAGTTACCCATGCGATGGGCACTAACCCACCCCCATACCAT
This sequence comes from Ammodytes dubius, assembly GCA_026122265.1. NCBI lineage: Eukaryota > Metazoa > Chordata > Actinopteri > Uranoscopiformes > Ammodytidae > Ammodytes > Ammodytes dubius. Next base: position 1,021,301 of record CM047512.1, on the reverse strand, counting down.
CACACGCTGGCTTTTCAACTTTGTATTGGTTACATTCTGGATGGTCCTTTTCCTCTGGAGCCCGGAGGACACAACGTCCATGATTCAGATGAGCCCAGGCCCAGAGAAGTCTGCAGCATTTGTGGATGTTGTTGATATATGGCTTTCACTTTGCATGGTGGAGTCTTATCTTGCATTTGTGGATGTAGCGACAAACTGTGTTAACCGACAATGGTTTTCTGAAGTGTTCCATGGCCCATGTAGTGATATCCTTTATAAAATCATGTCAGTTTTTAATGCAGTGCCACCTGAGGTCATGGGCATTACATTTTAATGTTGGACCTTGCCCCTTACGTGCAGAGATATCTCCGGATTCTCTAAGTATTTTAATTACATTATGGATTGTAGATGGTGTGAACTCCTTACATTCTTTGCATGAATGTTGTTTTTAAACTGTTGGACTGTTTTCCTCTGCAGTTCTTCACACAGTGGTGAGCCTCACCCCAATATTGCTTGTGAAGGCTGACACTTTACAGGATGGCCCTTTATATCATTCATGATAATATCACCTGTTACCAGTAAACATGTTTATGTGAGTCCAAACAGGTATTCTACAGCTTTCCCAATATTGTAATGCCCCTGTCCCAACTGTTTTGAAACTTGTTGCAATTTTCAAATTGTATACTATGTGTGTATATTCACAAAAAAATATCAAGTTTAACACAAATACAATGATTTGTTTCTATTGTTATTTATTGAATACATGTCGAAAAGGATTAGGAAATTAACACATTCTGTTGTATTCACATATTTACATAAAGTCCCAACTTTTTCGGGAATTGGGGTTGTAGATACAATTTGTGATTAATATGTGTGATAGTCTTTGCTATCTTATTGCCAAATTGTCATTTGTTTTCTTGATTATTGATAGGGTTAGAATATGTGTAGCAAAGTACACTATAACTGAGACTTTTGGTGGCATACATTTAGGAAAAAGGTATCTTTCTTCGCCAGGTTCTCACTTTTGTTTATATCTCAAACCAACATCAACAGTGTGCAGGTAAAGTGTTTTTGCACTGACAGGGTGCCGATGAATCAGTGTCGACAGCAGGAAATGGCAGTTTGATTTTCATTCTAAAAGGTTGTTTTCACCGCGGTTTGTCAACACAACACAACACGTCTTGCTGTTCATTTATAAGCTTCGCCGGGTGAACAATGCTTACTCCATATGGAGACATGAGTGGCAGTGACAGTGATGGAGGGAAAAGGTCAGACATGACACAGTGTTTATGGACCGGGATCGCAACCAGTACTCCTCCAATTCTGTCCGAAACTTGTTTCGCTGCATGACTTGAAATTACTTTATCTTTGTGTTCAAATCCTTCCAGGAGGAGGATTTATAAGCTTACATCAGAACTCTTAAAAGCACTTATTTGCATTTTCGTTAGTGCATGATGATCTTTTGGCTGTTTATTTCTCTTCACCAGCTTAAGTCCTATCAATCCAGCTATCGTCTTCCAAAGACGAAGGGATCTATAGCTGATTATTTAAAAAAACAGAATTAGGAGATAGTGGAGGAGACAGTTAAAGAGGTAGGGCCACCAATATGTCACTGCTCAGACACAGCAACTCAGTGTTTTGGATAATAACACATTTTCCCACTGGTGGCAGGCCAAAGCCTTTCCATAACGTTCACTATCTTCACCCTCTGAAAAATAATGGCCTAAGTCATTTTTTTCGCCTTCGACTTGAACAAAAATAAAACAGCCTAATTCACACTCTTGACATAAGACATTTTACTACATGGGTAGGATCGCATGAGCTCTTCAACTGAGGGATTTAGGTGATTTAACCAGAAGTGGCCAGCATCATCAATTGTTGACTTAGGCAAATAATTTGTCAAAATAAAAGCTAAAAACTAGGGCCATTATTTTAAGAAGGTGACGCCTACAGCATCCAAGACCAGGATGTAGAGGAAAAGTCCAATACTTGTACATTCATTTTGACCTCCCTACACAATACCTGCAAAAATGACCTCATCAGACTAATGACTGTTAAGTACTAGGACATGATCCCATGTTTGACTTAATGCATACACTCTGCTGACTGCCAGTGTGGGCTGACCCATACGCCTGGTCCCTTTCGTTAAGCCTCCCAGCTGCCAGGTCAGGGAGATTGACTTTCCCTGTCCGGCTCCCTAACAGGGGGGTGACGTGAGCCATCCTTAGCCTCTGTCTCCCACAGTGTCACTCTTAGGTCATAGGAGAAGCCATTAAATAAGCAATTAACACTTCCACTTAATGAATGGTGAGGCAGAGGGCAGAGTTTGCATATAGTGTAACAATGACTTAAGGGCTTTTGCGTTGGCTCCTGAGATGTCTGTAGCTGTGGGTGGTGGTGACATTGTGAATCATCCCACTATAAATTCATATTCTAGCTACTTTTTTTCCATCCACGTTTGTTGTCTCCATTTTAAGAAAATTATTCTCCAAAAACAAAGTAATATTTGTGGGAACAGCTGAGAAGAATGCCACACAATCCTTTACATGCAAAGCAGGAGCCAGCCCCTTAAAGCAATCAGTAACAGGAGATTGCTTTGTATTGTCAGCTCTCAAGGCCAGAAAAAAACTCCCAGTTTTGATGGTTGGGTTTCATAATTATTGCAGCAGGTTGGTGTGTGCATGAAGGACCTCCGCTGATAGCCTTTGACATGAACAGAAAGTAGAAGGTTCCCAGGAATCATGATATGAAAGTGCTGCTTACACATCTCTTGATCCTGCTTACCTTATCTTTACTTCATCTTTCTGCCATCTTTTTTCCAACCTTCAGTTTGAAGGCCAGATAATGGTAGGGGAGAGTAGCCTAAGTTGTGCATTTTGGAAGTTGCAAAACCCCTTGTTTCTAGAAAACCGTGGAAAAAATTGGAAATGTGACCACATATTTAAGAAGAGCCATCCATTGGACTCATCCTGTAAAGAAGGGAGACACAAGGAATAAGATATAAGCACATTTAAGCTAAAAAAAAAACTTTTTCCAAAGTAAAATTTCCTATGATCAAGGTTTTTTGATTATTGTGTCTGAACAATTATAGACACGTTTGAAAACATTTGACACATGTTTTAGTGCTTTGGTATGCTACACTTTGAGTCTATATAGTCAGCACGATGTCAGCCCTAAATTGCTGCATCATGCCTATTATCCAAAATTCTGGGGATGGGGTGATTTGTGCCAAAGGGCCTAGGTGAGTTATAAGTAAGTAAGTAAGTAAGTAAGTAAAATGTATTTATAAAAGCACATTTATGACAGTTTGCACTGTCCAAAGTGCTGTACATAGTGCATTCAGTAGGTAAACAATGAAGGTAAAATAACAATAACCAAAATAAAAGACGTAAAGCCTATACATCCACATAAACACAGATAGTAGTGCAGAGGTAAGATAGTTAATGGGGAGGAAACACCAGGGTGTACATATGGGTTTTGAGCCTTGATTTAAAGGCAGAAATGTAGGGGGAATCACATTTGTCAGGTGGCAGTTGGTTCCACAAGCACGGAGCAACTAGTGCAAAGTACATTTCTGAGAGTTGTGCCAGTGGCATGGCTGTATACGCTGGTCACCAAAAGAAAGTGATTGTCTACAGTAGCTCAGAAGAGAGTGACATCTCAATTCCACTTAACGACACCACTGATGAGAGTTCAGATGGCCAGAAAGATGATGATGGTGACTTTGTCATTGTGGGCTTTGCAGGCAAAACCACCTAGATCTGCTAGGCCTTGTTTAAGAAAATGTACCTTCAATCTTTGTCAACTATTTACTTTATACTTTAATACACCTTAAATAAGTGATTGTCTAATGGATTTGTCTTGCATTACAGTTTTTGAGATATATATAAATTGGCACAATTCACCCCATCTTATTTTCTCCAAATGCACAAATCACCCCACGTAGTGACGAAAGACAACTTTTTTTCCGAAAGCTATATTTCTTAAACAGTTTATTCCAGATCCAAAGTTTTTATTGCCAGGGATGCACAACATCCTGAAATATATGTACATATTTGAGTTGGAGACATAACTGTCAAGGCCTCACTTTAAAATCACTTTGAAATAAAAAGTTGCACAACTTAGGCCACTCTCCCCTATACCTTTACTGCTTCAAAGGACCTTTTCACTTGATACGGACAGTGTAGAAGCTGTTTGTAGGTGAGCTCACACACTCTGCTATGAGCTTGTTATGATAACCCTGCTCCAGACCAGTGTCCTCATTAGATACAGTGTGTATCTAATGAGGATGTGTGTGTGTGTGTGTGTGTGTGTGTGTGTGTGTGTGTGTGTGTGTGTGTGTCGTGGTGGTGTCGTGCGTCGTGCGTGCGTGCGTGCGTGTCGTGCTTTTGTGTGTAGAGTGGAGTCACATATTGACCTGGCTGTGTGTGTGTTTGTCAGGTTTTCATTTGATCACACTGGCCCCGAGACAGGCCATCCTCCTCTATCCAAGAAGCATAAATACATCCATACTGTGATGCTAATGAAGACGGATAGGGAGAGAAAGCAAGGAAGAGCAAGAATAAGGCAAGGAGAAGGGGAAGATGAAAGAGAAAAATATAAATACTCTTCAACAGCACCGCAGGTTACAATGTAAGTGTTCCCCCCTTGACTATCACTATGGGGTATCTAAGGTAAAAGCAAACAGACTTAGCCCACAGCTCCAAACACCCCTCACTTGAGTCTTTGACTCTGCTTATGTAATACAAACTCAGGGTGACTGGTGGAATTATAGTCTGGGACTGTTTTTGGAAGTCCCAGGAAGTGAGAGCGGAAAAATGAAAAAAAGAAGAGTGTGCAGGAGGGGGGTGTGTGCTCCCTGATGGATGTTTCGAAGACAGACAAGCATACGCACAAACGCACACACATGCAAACACACACGCACACACACTCTCACACACAGACATGCAAACACGCACACACAGTGGAAAGCAATGCCGATGTGTGCGTCTTGGAACCCGTCCTCATCAGCGGTGCAGGAGCGGAGTGCCCTATTAGACCAGCATTACCTCTGCTGATGGGAATCTTCACTGGAGCTCTGACACAAACAAGACGGAGAGGTCTGGGAACCGTGCCGAGGCCGCGGTGCCAAGGCCTCCAGGGAATAGAGGATGAGATGATCCACCCTGATCGCCACACTCCTCGCCTGGGTAGGGGCGCCCAAGTGTCAGCCTGGCATCTCTGGTTTTTTTTATTTTTATTTTATTTAACCTGGTTCTCCCCTGAAGCTAGGTGTGTGGTCACCTAATTAAAACCTCTCTTTTTCCTCCTAGCCTCGGGCAGACACACAGGCAAGAGATGACAAATGGGGGTTAGAGATGACAGAAATGGTGAAGGAAGAGAGAGAGAGAGAGAGAGAGAGAGAGAGAGTAGTGAGGCCAACTATGACACACAAGGCCAGGCACGCAGGGGAAAGAATGAAGGATTAAGGTTGGTGAGAGAAGGATGGTTGCAGGGGCGAAAAACAAGAGTGAACGATAAGCCGAAATCTGCAGGGGTCAGGCACCATGCCAGCTCAGGCTGAATCAGACAGTATTCACATTTTCTTTGTCATGTTTGGGAATTAAACAGCAGAAAAAAGTGGTGTGTGGTTTTAGATTGTAGTTTCCTATTCACTGAAAAATAGCGAGACCTTTTTTTTTCAGGGCAACATGTGAAACAGAGAGAGAGAGAGAGAGAGGAGAGAGAGAGGAGAGAGAGAGAGAGAGAGGAGAGAGAGAGAGAGAGGGGAGAGAGGAGAGAGAGAGAGAGAAGGAAGAGAGAATAGAGAGTAGGAGGGTGCATTGTGCTAGATCATGAGGAGGGAAGTAAGTTGAGACAAAAACATGTCATACTTCTGCAATAAGTATTGGAGGGGGTGTCAAAGTATAGTATAATGTTGGTAAAATATGCTCATTTGATTACTTACTGAAAGTTAGATGAGCAGGTTTAAACAACCAGGGAGCCACTGCTAGCAGCCTGTTGGCATACGTAGCTAAGGTTTTCAAGGTTATATCTCGTTGTGTATTTTATAAATGGATGATATAAGAATAGTTCAATACTCAGTAACAGTGATTGGACACAAACGTTTATGATAATTTAAACAATTTTTTCCATATGCAGAAGTAGATGAATCACTCCTAAAGTTTGGTTATCTGCTCTCTTTAAAAGAAATATGCTACTTTTTGAGGAAAACTATTCCTGCATTGATTTGTCTTGGTCCAACCATCATTTTGGTCACAAGAGGTTGAGAAGATATGTATTTTTAGTGGAGTAGATCACTTATTTTTTAAGATGCCAGCTACACCACTAGTGAAAAGAATACTTTCTACAATTTAGTATGGTATGAAAAATATTTAGTATGTCCCGATTCTTGTGGCCAGATTTAGGATGGTTAGAAAGATCCGGATGTCTACTACATCCAGCCAAGATTTTGAGTGTTGAAAACAGCATCCTATTTGGCCGATTCTGACGCATAATCCAATGCGAACCTGAAGTTACGTCACATCAACAGAGCCTATATATGAAAACAAACAGGGATGCAACGGATATAAAAGCAAGAGGCAAAATCGTGGCGCAATGTTATGATGAAATAAATAAGTAAAAGTATGTCCCAATTATGGCATCGTATCCTAACTAGATTCTTTTTATCGTAAGATGTAGAATGTAGAATAGAAAAAAGAAAGAGTATCCGATTCGGAACGCAGGGCATGTGTGTCCTGACAAACTCAATACAATTGATCATCAACTGATGGGAGTCCATCCACTATGCTGTACATGATTGGGAGTTTGTGTTTCAGTTCTCCCCTATAAGGCTGTGAATAATTGTACTCTTTTTGCAGCGGTGAGTGGAAGTGGGAAAACAGATTAATGTCATAGTTGTAATATGATCTTTGGGTTACCATTTCTTGTGAACATAAATCTCTGTACATTTTCATTTGACATTTTTCATTGTCAACTGGGTGCAATCAAGGGTATAGGCTTACAAAGAAAATACCATAAGTGTGATTTGACTGGTTGTCAGGACAGGTTGCCATGGTGAAGGAAGTGATTGACGGTCTTAAAGCTGCAGGCTGGCGTTAGGGTCAAACTGGAGCTACGACTGCTTGAAAACGACATGAAAAGATGGAATTAGAAGAAAAGCAAATGCACAGAGGGGAAAAAATAAGTGTGGGTGAGCAGAATTGTGATTAGTCGGTGCTTAAAATCGAGGCAGGATCTTACCTAGCTCTTAATTGATTTCTGTTTTTTTACAGCACATGAAATAAAAGGTTAGCGTGTAGGTAGCTATCTGAGCCCAGACAGGGGGGGCTTTATCACACTGTAAAAGACAGAGGGGCTCGTTCATCATCGCAGCCTGATATGTACCACGCAGAAGCTTATATATAAAAGCAGGACGTGTGTGTGTGTGTGGTGCGTGTGTGTGCGTGTGCGTGCGTATGTGTGCACAATAAATATGAAGACAGAGAGAGAGAGAGAGAGAAATGGAGTGTCTTTCCTCCAGTCCATGTTATAGTCTGGTGTTTCAGTGACATGATAATTCCTCCTCCGGCAGGCCCAGCCTAAGAATCCAGTTAAACCCCTCTCTTCATCAGGATTAAGTCATCTCACCTTTAGCTTCACTACGATCAATACAAAGACAATGGCACAGGAATCATTTGGTTTAATGCTGTTAACAAATACAGGTGTCCAGGTGAAATGTTGCAGAGCTGACAGTACATCATGTCACAATGAGAACCTGATGGAGAATGACAGTTGAAGGGCAAGAACCCACAAGAGATTTTCAAGTATTTCATCTCCAATCTAATAATCGAATCTATCAAAATTGTAAAACACTGAACACTATTTTTTTGAATTTACAGTAGGCTATCTATCTATCTATCTATCTATCTATCTATCTATCTATCTATCTATCTATATTATCTATTATCTATCTATTATCTATATCTATCTATCTATCTATGAATGACGTGGATGTTTAATTTCCTCTGTACCTGACCCTGTCACTGTATATTGTAATGCAATCAATGACAACACTACAAATATTCATGTTGGTATTTTCCATCAGTTGTGGAAAGTAACTTAGTACATTTACTCAATTATTGTTCTGGTACTTTAGTAGTACTTGAGATAATTATTAACGTTTACGCTCCACATTTACATTTATATGACATGCAGCGGCAGTCTCCATTCCTATTTCTCTTTGCTGATATTACTATTTTCTAAGAAAAGGTTCTTCAAGGCTTTTTATAAAATATTTTTTATACATTTTTCTCTCTCTTTTATAACTTTATTTCAAATAATATTGCAAACAAGTTCTGTGTGGAAATTTGTATTTTGTATGATTGTCTTTTCTGGCGTTCATAGGCACCTGATCCCTCCCCTTCCCTCCTGGTTTTCCCAAGTTAGTGGGATTTGATATGATGCAACACATTAAAATAACTTGCAAGTGAATCAAATTTCAACTTAAATATTAAAGGTATTAAACTAAATGTTGACAGAGTGGTTATGGAGCAGCCACGTTAAGGCCCTTACCACTGAAGATTAGTTGTGCATTAGGAAGCCTGTGAATGTTTGGACTAGTCGCTGTTGGTGAGGATTACCGACTTGGCAAAGTCATTCAAATCCACTGACCAAGCCACAACATTAAGCTGCTTACACATTGATGCATTAGTAATAATAATTCAATAATAGAATTAGTAGGATTATGGAATCTGACAGAAGCCACTCTGCTGCATAATGTGTAACGTTATGCTCTTCAGTACATGCTCCCATCACTGCCATTATAAAGACTCATCCGTTTTGCCAAATGCATGGCCAATGCCACAATGCTTTTTTCTACCCAAAAGCAGCAATTTACACTTTGAGTGCAGAATTGGGGTAGCCCGGTCCTACCAGACCATCGTACTTCATTTCATTTGTACAGAAGGTCTGGAACTGCTCTATTGACAAACGTTAACTCACTTGAAGGGGCGACCGTGGCTCAGGTGGTTAAGCGGGTTGGCCAATGATCCAAGGGTTGGCAGTTCGATCCCCGCTCTGCCACCTGTGTCATGGTTGTTGTGTCCTTGGGCAAGACACTTCACCCACCTTGCCTCGTGTGATGTGTATGACTGCTGTATGTTTGAGGGGGTGGTCGGAGGGTCCGTAGGCGCTAAATGGCAGCCACGCTTCCGTCAGTCTGCCCCAGGGCAGCTGTGGCTACTATCATAGTTTACCACCACCAGTATGACTGTGTGTGAGTGAATGGAACCTGGAACCCTGTAAAGCGTCTTTGAGTGCCTTGAAAAGCACTATATAAATCTAATCCATCATTGAAGGCGGGTGTCTGTTGAAGGTTAAAACTATTGGATCGGCCAACCAATCGCATAACGTTTGGTCGTGAGTCACGTATGTCATGAGCCGGCTTCTGCCTTCAACTGAAACTGGAGTGCGACTTCGACGTCATCGTTTTCAGCCACTCACTCTGTTCGCTGATTGGACCGGCAGAAATCTGCCTGAGCAGGAACCCATGAATACACCGCAGACCCAGACTGACTACTGAAGTGAAATGAAAATTGAGTGGAAGTACATAGGCGGGCGGTGCCAGGCTAGAATATATATATGTATTTGTTTAATTTTATTTTTTATTTTTTATAGGGGATGGTGGTAAAGCTCTGTCCCTATAGTCAGTGCTCATGAAAAAAAGTGTTTTGGTGTGTGTGTGTGTGTGTGTGTGTGTGTGTGTGTGTGTGTGTGTGTGTGTGTGTGTGTGTGTGTGTGTGTGCTTGTGTGTGTGTGTGTGTGTGTGTGTGTGTGTGTGTGTGTGTGTGTGTGTGTGTGTGTGTGTGTGTGTGTGTGTGTGTGTGTGTGTGTGTGTGTGTGTGTGTGTGCATGCTTGTGTGAGGTAGACTGCTGAGTGCATGGCACTGTTGATTGTATGTGAGAGCTTTGAGCCTTGCTGCAGAGAGCATCTATCTGTATCATTCACTCTAATAGCCTGCAGAGATGGAAAAGGATGGATGGGAGGACAAGTACGAGTCAATAAGGAGATGGTTGGAATGGAGAGAGAGGAGATGAGAGTAGTTCTTCATCTGGGTGAGGAGTTCTTGGAGTCAGCCCGGAGAAAAGAGGAGTGAGGGAGAGAGAGAAAGTCCAGGTACTCAGGGATAGAGTGAAGCATAGAGGGAAGTATTTGGCAGGACGAGAACAGCAGTGATGAACAGAAGATGGGCCCTAAGAAAGAGAGGGGGGGAAAGGCATGAGATGAGAGTACAGTAAGTGAAGTGAAGAGATAGCTCAACAAGGCACAGTAAAAGCACATCACAATGGGGAATGGAAGGCCCGGTGGAATACAGTATCCTTTACACTTACCCGACAACACTTGCTGTTTCAAAACAGCAGCCGAGACATTTTTCCCATTTGAAAAAATCTGTTTTGTATGAGACCTACACAACCAAAAACACTTCATAGCAACATGAACATGAGCAGCTAGCATTGACTCTGTTGACGGTGTCTGATGTTTGGGCAGTTCTCCGATAGCACAAGGTCACACCTCTGAATTATTGCTCAACTCCGTCTCTCCACTCACTCAGCCCTATCACTTTCCACAGCACTGCAGATAACCGGGTTGGAGGTTAGACGCCATGGTTTTTCTACTGTCGGGTGATTGAGAGTCTCACATCTTGTGATTCATGTTCAATGATGTATGACATGTGTTTTATTTTTCGCAGAGGTCTAGGAGTCAGAGGTTGCACACATACCACCACCATACCACCTACATACTGCACTAGGCTGCTCCAGTGTGTCCGCTGCGTAGGGAGGAGTAGCTTCAAGATTCAAGATGGTGTATTCGTCATACGCACTACAACGACAGCAGCAGTCATTGGCAATGAAATTCCTAATTCCCAGGCCTTCCTCTCAACAATGCAAAAACACAAGTGAAGAGTGCAATACCTGAGACACAAATAAACACAAGATAAAAGTGTAAGGTGCACCATATAAATATAAATATAAAGTTTATGCAAAATGAAATCAAATGAAATGTAGACAAAATAGAATACCGCACGTGGAAATAACAATGAAAATAATAACTGTGGTGAAATAGGATACTGTGCATCAGTGTTGGGAATAACGCCGTTTAAAAGAACGGCATTACGTAACGCCGTTCTTTTTTCAGTAACGGGGTAATCTAACTAATTACTTTTTCCGTCGTTACAACGCCGTTATCGTTACTGAACGTTAAATGCGGTGCGTTACTATGAATTGATTGAATAAACTGTGTAATCCGAACGCACCCTGGCTCCATACTACACAAACTGCTAGTGAGGAGACCGGTGTGTGGATGACATTATAACTGTCAGTTAGCGCCGTCACGTCAGTCAGCCGGAGCGCCTGTTTCGTGAAGTTTCTTTTTCTTTCTCTCTCTGTTGTGTGAGCGACGAGCGTGCACGTTAGCGCAGTAACCACCTATCAATCCACGGTTGAAACGTGCTCTCCCTGAATTTGTTTGCATCGCCCTTGTGAGTAAATGCATTGAGTTTCCCAATCTCTATAAATTATAATTTATGCACGCTATTAAACGGCCGCGATTCGCCGGTTGCAACAGCTGTTTAGCGTGTCATCACGAGCCGAATATTGCTATCGTTCTTTTCCTGGGATCTGTATGCTGCTGTGCATGTTAAAGAAGGAAATAAACAGCGGATAAATCCTTACTCCTCCTCTCATCGTCTCATGCTTCATAGTCTGACGTTTTTGGCCTGAAGTGGTGTTTTAGCCGACACCCCTGAAGTGAATCCAGTGATATAGCAGATCACGGTAGCCTACATTCAGCAGTTTCCTCTACTACTTTTGTTGAGAACAAAATACTGCAGGTGCAGGATAAACCTCTTGCTGTCTGTTGATGTGCAATAGCCTACATATTGAAGGTTATGTAGCCTACTCATTTCAACTGACTTGTGAAAGCTGCTCAGAAAAATCCAAATTTTGACATATAGCAACTTTTTTTTTTACAGTAGGCTAACGCAAATAGTTACTTTCCCTGGTAACTAGTTACTTCTATTATAAAGTAATTCAGTTAGTAACTCAGTTACTTTTTGGAACAAGTAGTGAGTAACTATAACTAATTACTTTTTTGAAGTAACGTTCCCAACACTGCTGTGCATGTAATAAAGTGATCTTAAATATAATACAAATATGTATACGCGATATGTACATATGTTAAGCATATAAACTGCAACAACCTAGCCAAGATAGGTTGTCAAAATGTATAAGCTTGAGCAGGCCACCACTGGCCTTGTCTGTTATATGTAATACAAATAGAAACAACAACTCACAGGGCCAAGTAAAAAACATATGTTAGCCACTAAGCCAAGGAAAATCACCACAAACGTGCTCCATCTGATGAAAAACCTTTTGGGTTAATTCGCAAGAAAAAGGCCCTACAGATAGGTCCGAGGTTAGTGCTGTGCTAAATGGAGCATTACGTCATGTTTGGCGTAGTTAACTGAGGGTTTCTTTTTTACTGGAAATATTGTCCTGTTGCTATAATCCTGCCAACAGCAACCAGCCAGGGAGAGAGAGAGAGAGAGAGAGAGACACACAAACTCTGACCATGCACGCTCACACTGAGAGACGGCCACGCATGCAGGCACCGTGATGCACACATGGACACACACACACACACACACAAAACTTTCTCTCTCTCTCACACACACACACACACACACACACACACACACACACACACACACACACACACACACACACACACACACACACACACACACACACACACACACACACACACACACACACGTAGAGGCATGTTCAGTTGCAGAAACACGCAAACATGCGCATACTGTATTTACAAACACACTCACGCGCTCGTCTAGAGAATGACACTGTTTTGTAGCACACGATAAAAGTGTAAAACAAATCTATCCATCTACTCTACGTTGAAAAGATACATTTCATGAATGAGCTTCTTCTTCTGCTATTGTGAATACAGAAGAAAAAAGTCAAATCTGGTGCAGCATCTGGGTTTCCATACCAACACACATTATCACAGTAGATTGAGACGTTCCCTGCGACGTTTCACTCCGACACATTTTTTTCACTGCTCTGAATTCGATGAAACCCTGGAGAGTAAATAAGACCTTTTTATATACGGTTATGATTTAAATTCCTTAAAGCAAATCCCCGTGTCGCAACCAGCTAAAGGATACTGGCGTGTTAATGGATGATTAATCTATATTTAAGGATATAGGAGAGCGGAAAATCCAATTTTGTGTCAGAGAGCTCTCTACCCGATCCCACAGCTTTTATCCCCAATACGCTGGTCCTGGCTGGAGGAGTAATCGGCTTTGTGTAATAAAATGATGACGATGACTTTATCTGACATTTATGAAAAAAGGAGGAGCCCCAGATTTCCTGTATATAGGTCTGTATTATCCACTTCTATCCAGGGTATAACCCTCAGGCTCCGAGTGAAAATGTGGTTTTGCGGGTTTATAAACACAGGGGTGGTATTGAGGTGAGCGGAAAGGGATGTGTTTGCAGAGAGTTTGTGTGTTTGCTGTGTGTGTGTGTGTGTGTGTGTGTGTGTGTGTGTGTGTGTGTGTGTGTGTGTGTGTGTGTGTGTGTGTGTGTGTGTGTGTGTGTGTGTGTGTGTGTGTGTGCATGTGTGTTCATTTTTTTCCATGTGTGTGTGTGTGTACATGTGTTAGTGCTTACATGCTCTCACTGTGCTTCTCCAAGCTTTCCCTTCACCTTACTTGGTGGAGGAGGATGATTACATGGTAAGAGGTCAACTTTATCTCCATGGAGATCCCTCAAGCAACACAGGTACAACAAGAAATACGCTCAGAATACCTCTCCATCACCTGCAGCAGCCTACCAGAGAGGCCAGAGGAAAAACAAGAAAAGACAGCCATATTTTGTAACCACGCTTGCTGTGAGAAATGCCCCATAAAGCAGCATTTTTTGAATGCAGCTTGATTCAACCTAATGATGTGAGGAACAAACATCACAGCAAAGCCATCCGCTTCACCAAGCTTCAAGACGCATCAAAACCCATGACATGATGAATTCTGTCTTTTTTGCTCCAAATACTCCCTTTTTCTATAGTGGATGATAGTGTGCTTGCTTCTCAATGGTTTCACAAAAAGAGCCTGATTCAATTAACATGGCTGTGAGTAAAGTGGGCCCTCAGGGTTTGAGGGTCTGTCACATCAGATGGATCTGTTTTGTGTGGAGGGAACAGGAGAATCCCCCACACTCCAATATAGTCTGGTAGATTGGAAAATAAATGCCTGGGAGCTTCATCTCGCGATTCCCCTTCAAAAAGCATATATATATATCTATATATATATATATATATATATATATATATATATATATAGATCTCAGAACTCCTTCAAGTCTCATACTGTATAGGAGATCAGACTTGCATATTCTTCATATTCTATTTAGCGGCTCATTCGTGTGCCATGTTCCCTTAAAGGCCCAGGGATTTTCTCTGAGTGCATATACAGAGCGACTGACGGAAATGTAATAGAATAGAATAGAAAGCTTTCATTGTCGTTATACACAGTACAATGAGATTCAGAGAGCAGCTCCTTAAAAGTGCATACAGTTATCACAGTATCACAATAAAAAAGTTGAAATACTCACTAAAGAACCACAAACAGACAACAAAATCATAGAATGATAGAAGTAGCGGATGTAAATGATCATAACATGTTTATATAGATCTGGTTTAATATATAAAATCTCCTCTCGTACACAAGTCAAATCATAGGACAACACTGACACGATGAATCTTTGTGTGTGTTTGTTGTGCTGTTTTTTTTTTATCTCTCTCAGAGACAGTGTGCAAAGCTTCTTGTAAATGAAACGGAGTGTGATGTAAACAGCTAGTGAAAACACTATACGTTATCATCTAGGACCAGATTAATTGATGAGAGCTTGTCGTATAAGGATTTCAGAGCTGAGACGTTGGTGAACCCCTCTGTATGACATGCCCGTCTTCTTTGCTCACACAAACAGCGCCTAGCAGCAGCAGCAGCAGCCATCTGAATAAAAAGCCTGTCACACGGCCAGACGGAGTCGCCAAGTGAAATATCAAGGGGGCAGACGCCTACAATGTTTTCGTCTATATGACTTGAGTAGAAAAAAAGCCCAGCCATGCGTCGTAGGGAGACACACAGCAATTGTTTCCAAATCCCTGCACTGTGTTTAATGTGCAAACTGAATTGTGCATCTGCCGCCCTCTGTGTTTATATTGGAATAACTTGTTCAGAAAACACAGTCTACCAGGCATGACTCACCTGGCAGCTACTGTTGTTGTAGCTGTCTGTTGATACATACAAAGTAAGGTTTTTTAAAAACTGCATGATGCATCAATTGCGAAAACCTACAATGGCAATCTATACTTTTGATATTAGCTATGCATCAAATGAATATATTCAGTTGTAGTCCTGGTCACAATGAGAGTAATGGCCAAACTCTGAAGTCCCCCCTATGTGTGTGGTGTGTGTGTTGTGTGTGTGTGTGTGTTGTGTTGTGTGTGTGTGTGTGTGTGTGTGTGTGTGTGTGTGTGTGTGTGTGTGTGTGTGTGGTGTGTGTGTGTGTGTGTGTGTGTGTGTGTTTGCGTGGTGTGTGTGCGTGTTCCCGCCGGTTTAGGTATAGGGGGGGTTATGGGTGGCATGTGGTTGAATAATAAAATGAGACTCTAAAATAGAGATTTTACTCTCTGTCACTGTGTTTCTCCAGCATCTCCTTTTTGCCTCTGCTCTCTCTACTCTCTGTTCATTTATTTCTCTCTCCATTTACCCGCCCCACAAGACTAATTCAAGGCAAGGCTGCTCACCTACTGAATTAACAGTTATCAGGAAGCATTAGGCCAGCGGTCCCCTGCCTGCTTTTACGCTCAATATTGTGGCAAACAGGGACACCACACCAAGAGGCAAAGAGGCAGCAGTGGCTTGTGGTCTGCTGCTTGGCTGGTCAAATCAAGCTGATCCGAAGGAAGTCAAGAGTTGGAGCCTGAGAGAAAAGGATGAGGACCGGGGCTGTAATTGGACATGTATCCTCCCCTGCCATAGGCATCACGGGGCTGGGCACGGTGACAGAGCTGGGCATGGTGAGAGAGAGCCAGGGAACGTCACAGCAGCAGCCATGGCAAGAGGCCTGGTAGAAAGGGCAAGGATCTGGACTGGGGACTGCTGGTAGAATCTCTTCTTTTTTCCCCTTTGTTCAGTTAACTTTACTGAAACATATTTAAACATACATACTGTATACCAGAAGTACTCCATAGAGTAGAAAAGAATAGAACAAGCTAAAAAGAAAGCAATGTAAAAATATGTCAAACATTGTTATTATAAACAAAGAGAAAAAATACATCGATAATAAATCAATAAAATAAAATAAACTTCTTCTCTGAAGAGATCTCTGTAAAGGTAATTGGTTGTGTTACTTTGTCCTAGTAATAATAAGTGCCAATGTTTTAATGTATTCTTTATATTAAAGCTGGGGTGGAGGATTTGGGGAGAAAATGGCAGTTGGGATAGAGATTTGAATCCAAATACCTCAACCGCTCCACTTGTTCTCTTTGGTCCCTCCCCTATGGTCCCTCCCTGACACGCTCTACACCAACAAAGTCGTGCCCCAACAGCCAATAAGAACAGAGAATCGGAGCCTCGCTCTGATTGGTCAAAATGTATAGCTCATGTTAACTTTAACCAATCAGAAATCACATACCCCAGCTTTAACCCAGGAAACCTGTAAAGATGGGGGAAACTTTTGCGACTTATTGCATTTATGTGTATGTAAAATTGACCATAAAAAATTAGTAAGTTTACAAAAGTCAGTGATGACATTTTTACACGTAAGTTTAATATCGTAATTCATTTTACATAGTATATTATTTTTGCTGTACTGGAGAGGCTGCACACACGCACAGCACACAACACACACACACACACACACACACAACACACACACACACACACACACACACACACACACACACACACACAACATACAGGGCAAGGCGTAGTCTTTGGTTGAGTCTCATAAAAAGCTTGTCACCATAGTAACTACTGCCTCATTAGGAAGTGACATGGTGGTGGTGGCCAGAGCACACTTTCCTTCTTTGTCTCTTTTATTTTTACCGTCTCTTTGTTTTTTCATCGCTCTCTCCATTAGTAGAGCTGCAATGGTATTTTACTACAAAGAGGTTTGTTGCAAGCAGTGATTAGAAATAATAAGTACCAAACCACTTAGTTAAAAAGGAAAATGAAAAATACATAAATGTTGCAATGTGAAATGACACACATCTCTGCACCCTCAGGCTTGACCTCTATCGCAGGCCTGTACATCCTCCATTGTGAGGAGAGGATGCTGAACGCATTTTCGACCACCAGTCGAGCTCGGGAGAGACGGTGACTACAAATCCTCTTCACACGAGGGAGGATGCGCCCAATCCAAACACCTTCCAAGGAACATGCATTTTAACAGTAGTTTGCTTGTCGTCTATCCTACAGACCCGACAAAGCATTACTTAAGTCTTTTATTAAGGGGGCATGATGATGTAGCCTAGCTATTTCGGTGTAGGCTACTTTTTGATACATTTGTTGTAGTGAGATCACACCAAACGAAAAGAAGAAAAGCCGGCTTCTTTTCCAACTGCTTTTCCAACTGCCAAATAAGCCCCTCCCCTCACGCGGCATGGATATTTTCAACGCGCCTCATGAAAATCACATGTTCCACGTGGCGCAATGCGAATTTTCGCATTTGGTGTGGATGCACCATAAGTCATCTAAGTCACCATTGTGCTCTACGTGTCTTAAACCTGTCTTATTGAGAATGCGCTGTGAATAAAGTTACAATGAAAAGGCACCGTTTTGTCAAAGGTCTCCTGAACACATGGCAAATTACTTTTCAAAGGATAATACACCTTGTAATATTCTCTGTTTTACTTTTAATATGAGACTTTTGAAAGAAAATAACAACACAACCCAAACAGTGCCAGTGGTAAGACAGACAAGTGAGATGCCCACACTGCTTTTCACACATGTCCTCTGTTTCATCAGAGACATGGGGCGATGGTGCCTTTAGAGTACATGAATGTAATTTCATGAAATGTACTTTACTTCCCAAGGCATGGGTGTATCACTTAGTTCTTGGTCTTTTTTATCTATTTATGCATCAAATCAAAAGGGACAGTGAGACACATTTAGGGAGTGGAAAGTGTATCCTGAAGAATTTAATAAGAAAAGAGATCTTGATGGATTACAGACCTTCTCCACATCTGAGACATTTTCAGAATGATGAATCACAAAGGCCTTTTCATATTCTCTCCCTCTCCCTCTCTCTCCTCTCTCTCTCTCTCTCTCTCTCTCTCTCTCTCTCTCTCTCTCTATCCCTCCTCCTCCACATCTCATGAGCCTTGGCTTTCAATTGTATGAGATTACAGGAACATAGCCGGAACGTGGCCCTTCGAGGATCTTTTATTAATATTTTTATGCATATGAAACAAGCCAATTCTAAGCTGTTGGTGAGCAGCTGAACCCTGCAGCCTCATCGTGTGTGTTGTGTGTTGTGTGTGTGTGTGTGTGTGTGTGTATATATAATATATATATGCAAGAACCTCTGTGTGTGTGTGTGTGTGTGTGTGTGTGTGTGTGTGTGTGTGTGTGTGTGTGTGTGTGTGTGTGTGTGTGTGTGTGTGTGTGTGGTGTGTGTGTGTGTATGTTACACTTCACCACTAACCGCTTAACCCTGCGCCGTTCCAGGCCACCTGAGCCACCATGTATCAGAGACCACAACTGGGGTTTCCCACCCGTGTGTGTGATCATTAGTAGGAGCTTTGTCTGCTTGTCTTCAAGGTTAAACAGGACTCTGTGTGTGTGGTTTGTTTATCTGTGCGTGCCTGTTTGTTTGTGGTGTGTGTGTGTGTGTGTGTGTGTGTGTGTGTGTGTGTGCTGTGTGTGTGTTGGTGTGTGCGTCAAATGTGTGTGTGTGTGTGTGTGTGTAGCGGTCGGTGAGGGCTTCTAAACCTGCAATAAAAAAAATGTATAGAGCTTGTGGCAGTCATGGGCTACGGCTAAGGCTGATGTCCCAGCGGTGGAAAGGGGCAGGAGGAGACTAATCCTTCATACATAATAGATAACCAAATCCTTCTAAAACTCAGATACACTGTGCTGGGCTGTACCACAGAGGGGCCCTGCCACCACTGCTAGAACAGATCAGACATCAGGCTTCCTGCTCCTCCCCTACCTTCATTAATACTCAATTATACAACAGAGCCTCCTGCAAGCCCCACACACCCATTGTCTGCTCCTGAAAAGCCAGCCGGCCTGTGTCATGAGAGCAGGTATAGCTAGCTGGCCCTGAACCTCGCTATACACAGAGATAATGCTGCATAATATCATTGTCACTGGAGTTACGTGGAGAGAGAGGAGCCCGTCCCATAGAATAACATGGCCCTCTCGTTGCAACCACTTTGCATGTGATCTCTGTCACACACTGTCATGTTCAAAACAAGGAAGGCAGCTAAATAGATCTGAGGGTATTTTGTGTTTATGCTCCAAGCTCACTGGAGTGGTTGTGTCATAGAATAAACGTCAACCAATTGTTTTGTTTTTTTCATTGACTTCATTGGCACTCTGTAAGTATGAGCCACAGCTGCACAACATATTCATTTCATGCCAAGAAGAAGCTGCTACGTTAGTGTACTCATTCAGTGATTCAGTCTTCAACAATATGAAAGTCGACACATTCATACTGTCACCTGGCTTTTGACCATCATCATCATCATCATCATCAACCTTTATTTAAACAGGCAAAAATTGCTAAGAAACAATGTCTTATTTAAAGCCACTACGAGTAACATGGCACGTTGGCGTCCCCTTTGGACAAAAGCGGTAGTATTTTTACGACGCCCGCTGTCGCAAAGCTGTTTTCTAGCGCGTGCCAGGCGTGCGAGTGTGACCTGAGAAAGGCGCAATATAGTGCATGTCCGTGTGTTGAAAGTGTGAGGACTCTTTTCGGCTCTGTGAGAGTGGTTTTGACACTGTATCAACTAATGCCAGTCAGTACACACACCTGATTGCAATGAGTTGATGCAGCAGCGTCACCTAACTACTCTCTCTCACGGAGCTGTGTCCTCACAGAAAGCGAATGAACGAGAGACGGCAGTTAGTATGGATCACGATGAGGTAATGTGTTTGTGTTGTTGATGTAGCCTAAATAATGACTATTTCAGATAATGGTTATCTGATGATGGTGAAGCAAAGCAAACTTTGTGTTAGTACCAACCGCTCATTAATTTAGGAGTAAACACTGCAGTGTAGTTTAGCTCTCGTGAAATTGTATACACGTTGGCACTTGGCAACGCCCTCCCGCCCGCCTATCACTCTCCCTTTTAGCTTTTCTTCATTGCATTCTCTTTTTTTTCTTTGATGGTTCAGCCCCGTTATCAGTCATTATGACGACAAATAACTGTCTCAAACAAGGCTCCCGCTCCCCTTCCCTCACCTGGAGGGATAGGCTTCTCAAATCGCGTTGCAGCGCCACACTGAAATCTGCAACCAATACTGATATGTGACCATAGAGCCTGCACGAGCGAACCGAAAATCGGACTGGGTGTGCGACCAGACCAAAAGCAGTAATAAAAACAATATAAAAACGTCTTTCTTTGCACTGATGGTCTCGTTTGCTGTTAAGGGTAATTTATGATTATCAGAGGAAACATGAGGCTGTTTAAAAGATATTTACATGCTACTCGTAGCCGCTTTAAGCAATGGCCTGGTAGGAGGTGAATGACCTCCTGGGGAGAAAGGGGAGAGGGAGAGAACAAGACAACACTGTACTATAGCCAGTAAAATCACACATAGACAGGGGCGCCGTAATGGGGGGAAAAGTTAGGACGATTCTAAGGGCCCGTGACTGGCAGGGGCCCAAAAAATATTAGACCTTTTTTTTAAAAATCTCCATTAGGCTAATAAAAAATTGTAACTAACGCGAAATAAATAAAATGGATGGTTAATTTAAACGTTTCTGACAAAAAGTAACAATTTCAAAACTCTGTACACCCCCCTGTATTTAGAAGTAATGGTTTGGTCCGCTTTTCAAACAGCTCCGCTCTGCATCCCGTGCGCCGTGCCACTATCGACAGTCAGTGATTAACGAGGGATGATTGAAACATGTCTCAACGACAAAAGTCAGGACATCAAAAGAGAAAAGAGAGGAAAGAAAAGACAGAGAGAGGAGTTAAAGGGCGACAGTATGTCACAAACTTTTTCAGCCCAAAAGGTGAGTGTAGTGATGAGTGCATGGTGTTGTATTATGTTCCCACTAATGACTGCCAATTAGGCTAATTCACCAAGCTAGCTAACATACAGACTTTTTGTATTTTGCTCCTCTAGCTGACATTAAATCAATGCAGGTAAACTTTTAGCAAGCTATTCATACTAAATAAGTTGTCCCTGCCCCCTGATGTCAGGAGGATCAGATCCATCTTCAGGCTCAGCTGTTCTGCCACCCCCCCTCCCCCAAATTGAACCTGAACCAGCATCACTCCCAGTCCTATCTGAAGAAGGAGGTGAGGTTATGCTTTAGATTTTTTTTTTAGATTTTATGACATCTTTTCAATATCCTGTACATTGTATATTTTTCGTGATATCTCAAAAATAAAGCTTTATTGGGGAAAAAGAAAATGTCTTATGTTGCTAACAGTCTCTAGTTTAACATGGGAGTGACTGAGTGAATGCCTACAGTTTAACAATAACATCTTTAATTATAAACAAGTTTTATAAAGATTCCTAATCTGCTAATCGTAGGAAGCACTTCAAACACTTTTTTTCAACATAGCCAATGATGATTAAATAGTATATTATCATATGTGTCATGTACACTCTGCAGAGTCAGGGCCCTCTTCAGGTTGGTCAGGGAGGAGTGTGGAAGTGGAGGAAGAGGTGAAAGATAGTAGAGAGGATGGAGTCCACTCTGCAGAGCCAGGGCCCTCTTCAGTTTGGTCAGGGAGGAGTGTGGAAGTGGAGGAAGAGGAAGAGGTGAAAGATAGTATAGAGGATGGAGACTCCATAGACACAGCAGATGACAATTGTAGATCAGATTCAGAGGAAGACCATCGTCTATCCGATGACTCAGGTTTGTGGCCAGCAAAGATCACTGATGTGGACAGGGAGACTATTGTGAGGAAATTGACCACAAGAGATAAAGACTTACACATGCCACATGATTCTGAGGGAAAACAGTTCCCAGAATACTTGCAGTACACTAAGGCAGCAAATGGAAGAGAAAAGGTGAAGAGAGACTGGGTGATTCACAGCAAAAACACTAATGCCCTGTATTGCATCCCCTGCATGCTTTTCTCCCATGAACAAAAAAGACCTTCTGTTAGTGAAATGAACAGTCAACAAGGATATAAAATGTCTGGTGTGAAGTGGCGTCGTATGTATGACAAGTTCCCAAACCATGAGAAGAACAGGGCACACAAAGACTGCTACTTGAAGTGGAAAAATGTACAACTATCTTTGATGGCAGTTAGTGGCATTGACTGTCAGATGCATAAGCAGATACAAATAGAAACTGAAAAAAACAGAGCTCTCTTGCAGAGAATTCTAGATGTAACACTGCACTTGGCATCAAGGAATTTACCTTTCAGGGGCAAAACCAAAGATCTGGATGATGTTCACAATGGTAATTTCCTAGGCACACTAGAGCTGCTATCTCATTACGACCCACTGTTGAATGAGCACTTAAACCAAATTAGGGGGAAAAAGAAAGGAACCAGGCTGACCCATTATTTGAGCTCTGACATTCAAAATGAGTTCATTGACTTGTGTGGAACTAGAGTTTTGAAGAGTATTCTCAAGGAAAGGGAGGATTCCATTTATTATTCGGTCATCTGTGATGCTACACCAGACATTTCACATACTGAGCAGAATGTTCTACTCATAAGATATGTGAATTACAACAAAGCAACAGATGAGTGGGAGATCACTGAACGCTTCCTTGAATTCAAGAACTTTCACCAAAAGACTGGCAGTGAAATAGCCGGGATGATTGAAGATGTGCTTCAAAACCAGGGGATAGATTTAGCAGATTGCAGAGGGCAGGGATATGACAACGGGGCAAACATGTCAGGTAAAGTCAAGGGAGTCCAAGCTCAAATACTAAAAAAAAATAATCTAGCTACATATTCACCTTGTGCATCCCACACCTTAAACCTTGTAGGTGTGCATGCTGCAGAGTCAAGCAAAGAAGTTTCAACATTTTTTGGCTGCATCAATCGCCTTTACACACTTGTTGGTGCCAGTCCACAGCGATGGTCCATCTTCAAAGAGAAAACGGGTTGCTCTTTGCATCGCCTCTCCGATACCCGCTGGAGTGCCAGAATTCAAGCTGTGAAACCCGTAGCGAAACACCTACCTTGTGTCATAGAGTCCCTTGACACCATACTCACAACATGCAGTCTCACCAGTGAGGCCAGATCAGATGCTAGTGGGCTGAAAAACTACTTTATGTCTTTCAATGCTGTTGTCCTCCTAACTGTCTGGCTGAGAGTACTGCAATGCATTGAGGACAGGAACACAGTTCTCCAGCCAGGGAAAATCTCACTCGACACAGAGGCAGCCAATATCAGAGACTTAAAGGAAGAGATGCAGGCTCTTAGAGATGGATGGGAGTCTCTGCTGTCCGAGGCAACACTGATTGCTAGGCAAATGGATGTTGCACCTCAATTTAGCATGGAAAATAGTCGCCAGAAGAAAAGGAAGAGATTCCATGATGATTCCTCTGAAAAGGAGACAACTGAGGAAAGTGCAGCACATGTGTTTCGCAACACAGTGTTTTTTACTGCAATGGACAAGATCATAAGCGACTTGGACACTAGGTTCCACACCACTGCAAATCTGGTGGAAGAATTTTCTGCTGTTCTTAAAGTTGGGCAGATAAGTGTGGATAAAGTCCCTTCTGTGTGCCAACCACTGATCAGGAAGTATTCAGGAGATCTTACACCTGAGTTTGAAAATGAAGTGAGACACCTGAACACTGTATATGCTGCCACTTTCCCCACCAACTTGTCCCCTCTTGGTCTCCTGAATGCAATTTATAAGATGCAGCTACAAAGCATTTTTGGAGAAGTGTGCATTGCATTACGTATATTTTGCACCCTGCCGGTGACAGTTGCAGGTGGTGAGAGAGCATTCAGTAAGCTTAAATTGATAAAAAAAAAACTATTTGAGGTCCACTATGTGCCAGGACAGGCTTTGCAATCTTGCGATGCTGTCCATTGAAAGTCAGTTGGCTAGGAAGCTGGACTTCAAAGATTTGATCAGTGACTTTGCTAGTAAGAAGGCTAGGCGCTGGGCTCTTGGTATATAGGGATGAGAGTGGAATAAGATGAGCCAGTTAGCCATATGTAGCGCAGCACTTACAAGTGTTTTGTAATAAACAATTTGTTTTTGGAAAATGTAGCAGGCCCCACTGAAGATAGGTGGATATTTAAGTTACAGACAGTATAACCAATGTTAATTCTAGGCCAGTTTTGTAAAAATGACAGTAATATGTGTTCACTTGAACATAATTGTATCCCACATTTTTTTTTTCATTTCTACTCCTGTTATGTTTACATTGTTTCTAGTTGGTATGGAGTTTAATTTAAAAATCTGCAGCCTATTTTTGTTTTTGATATTCATCATGTTGATGATGCAATTTATGTTAATTTAAAGAGTTATATTTGCAGTTACATACATTGACACCACAATTGATGTTGAGATTTTTTTCATTTGAGAATTGAAAAAATAAAATGTGATTTTCACCATAAGAGATGGCCTGTAGCAGATTTGTTTTCCAGAATATTAGCCTTGCATCGTATAGAGAATTGTCTGCAGAATGTTGAACATTTGCACAGTGTTGTATTTTAACACCTCAGTGTCAGTGTATTGTAGGCCTTTAGTATTGGACTTCAACATAGGTGCACGCCTGTATGAATAGAGTTATAGGTAGTTTAGGTATCTTAAGCTTCAATGGGTCTGTTGGGTTCTGGACGTTCCGTTACAGAACATTGCATTTGCTTGGCTTGGCCTGGTTGGGGGGGCCCAGAGTGAAATCTTTTCATGGGGCCCAAAATCCCTGGCGGCGCCCCTGCACATAGACAACAATAACATATTCAACATAGCAACAGAAGTTAGACAAACAGCAGTAACATACAGCATAGCAATAGATAAATGTACTAGATCACGGTGAGCTTAGACTGAAGCAGCTACAGGTGTGCTTTATACATTTTGTTAGGGCCTTTTTGAAGAGTCTAACAGAGGTAAAGGATTGTAACTTTAGGGATTTTTGAAGTTGGTTCCAGCTGTCAGCGGCCATTTCAATGTATTTAAATTAGGAAATATTCAAAATCCAGTGCAAAATTGCTCCATTCCTATGCAAATAAGCCTCGTTCAAATAGCACAGGATAATAGCTTATCCTCAAAGGCCCAGGCAAATACCGTGTCTGAAATAACTTTATGTAGGCCTACTAAAGTTGCGCTAATCCTCTATACTCCCCTTCTCTCTGTCTCCCTCTCTCTTAAACACTTGTGAGCTTACAATTTCATCTAATTGATATTGAGTTATATTATTTGGGAAAACTATAGGCAGGGGGAAGTGGGTTGTACTTATATAGGAAAAAACTGTCATGATATGAGCTCAGATGTATTTAATAAGGGCTGCTTTATTAAAAACAATGTCACCGTACCAACCTGTGATCTGTGTGTAACAGCCGACCTGGATGTGAAGCAGATTAGAACATTCATGAACCAAGATCATTTTAAATTTTGTTTTTTTTCTCCGAGTGTCTCCCTTTGCCCCCACCCCTCCTGGGCCAGGGACAACTGTACATGTGTTTCCCCCTTTGACGGCGAGCCTGCCCGAAAAAGAAAAAAAATTAAATACGGCTCAGAGCACTTTACATTAAGAGTTGATTACAAAAAACAACATACAGAATCAGTTCAACTTTAAACTAGTGCATTCTTGCATCTTGTATAGACGGCATGTCAACATGTTGATGCCCCCACACACTCCAGAGGACACACACTTGACTTGGTCATCTCTAACTCCGCCCCCATCAGCAACCAACAGGTTTATGATCTCGGCGTCTTGGATCACAGAGTTGTGTCAATGGAGCTCCATTTTCCTTCCCCCCACACCAAACCAAAGCGGCAGATCCACTTCAGGAATGTGAAAAATATCAACATGGACGCACTGGCCCTGGACCTTCAACATCTCTCCTCTGGCTCAACTGACTCCCTCTCTGTTGCTGACTCAGTGGACTTATACAACCAGTCCCTGAGCAGTCTCCTGGATCTCCACGCCCCCTTAACATCGAGGTCAGTCTCCTTCTCGCGCTCCGCACCCTGGTACACCAGTGAGCTACGTACAATGAAGGCGGCTGGGCGTGTCCTTGAGCGGCGACTCAAGGCCTCTGGTCTGACTGTCTACAAACAGGCATACAGGGAACACAGGAGGGCATATGCTGATGCCCTGAAGAATGCACGGTCCAGGTTCTATTCCACAATCATCAACAATAGCCCGGGTAACTCCAAACAACTCTTTTCAACAATCAATCACCTTCTCAAACCCCCTTCACCATCCCAATCTAAACAAAAAATGAATAACATCCGCTCAAAACTCTCCACCACTGCTGTCCTGCCCCTTCCAACTGCTGACCCACCGATTGACTCTGTCCAGACCATTTGCTCCTTCTCCAGCATCACACAGGAAGAGGTGGAGGACGTCATCAGGAAAATGAAGCCATCCACCTGTGCACTAGACCCCTTCCCTACAGCTCTGCTGAAGGCCAACATCTCTGCTGTCTCTCCGCTCATCACCAAAATCATAAACCACTCCCTCCTGGCCGGCCATATCCCATCTGCGTTAAAAACTGCTTTCATCAGACCAACATTGAAAAAACCTACCCTTGATCCAGAAGTCCTCTCCAACTACAGGCCCATCTCAAACCTCCCATTTCTGTCAAAAGTTCTGGAAAAAACAGATGCAGCACAACTTCAGGATCACCTCATACAACATCACCTGTTTGAAAAATTCCAGTCTGGTTTCCGCCATGGCCACAGTACAGAAACAGCCTTGGTCAGGGTCACAAACAACCTCCTGATGGCAGCAGACACCGGCTCCCCATCTCTCCTCATCCTCCTGGACTTAACAGCTGCTTTTGATACGGTTGACCACAATATTCTCCTTCACCGCTTGCAATACACCATTGAACTATCAGGAAACGTACAAAACTGGTTCACCTCGTACCTCACTGACAGAACTGAGCACGTCGCCCTGGGCAAATCAAAATCTCACACCAACAATGTCACCTGCGGTGTCCCCCAGGGCTCGGTGTTGGGCCCCACCCTTTTCTCACTTTACATGCTCCCCCTGGGCAGTGTCATTAGCAGGCATGGGTTATAATACCACTGTTATGCCGATGACACACAGCTCTACATCAGGACAACCCCCACTTCTTCTGCCCCTCTGCCAACATCCACACTGACCACCTGCCTGGAGGAGATAGAGGCATGGATGAAGCTCAACTTCCTACAACTAAACGGCTCCAAAACAGAAGCCATCCTTGTTGGCACGCCACATCAGCTCCGCTCCCCAACCATCACCAATATCACCTTCTCTGGCCAAAACATCCCCCTTTCCACATCTGTCACCAACCTTGGTGTTAAAATGGACCCTCAACTAAATTTTGACACCCACATCAAACACCTCTGTAAGACAGCATTCTACCACCCCAGGAACATCGCCAAACTCCGTCAAACACTCACCCTGGCAGATGCAGAGAAGCTTGTCCACTCCTCACCCCCCTGCCCCACCCCGACAACCTCACGAACACTCCGTTCAGGATCCACTCACACCCTCCAAACCCGACATACAAAGCTGTGCACCATGGGTGATCTGGCCTTTTCTGCTGCTGCCCCTAGACTATGGAACGCCCTCCCTGACCACCTGAGGGCCCCACAGACTACAGCTCTCTTTAAACGGAACCTCAAAACACATCTCTTTAAAAGAGCATTTAGCTTCTTTGAGGTTCCCCCTTTTAATAGTTTTTTTTTCTTTTTTTCTCTCTGAAGCACTTTGAGATTCTTGAATATGAAGTGCATTATAAATAAAATGTATTATTATTATTATTATTATTACAACCAAAATGTAATCTCCTCATAATTCATTTTGAGTTTTGGAAGCCATTCAAAGTATTTTCTTTCCAAAAAGAGTTTTGTTTTGTTAAAAAGACAACCCTACACTGAGCTGATACAGACAAATACACCTACACTGCACTCTATTAAATAGCATTGACAAGAAAAAAGTCTGCTAAGTCAATTTTTGCGCTTTATTGTTTTTGTCATAAAAATAACCAAGCAAGCTTCACATTAAAATTGCAATACAAAATAAATCTCTTATTAATAGTGTACTGGATTTGCCTCCTTAACCATGTAGGGGAAAGTGGGGTGAGTTGTGCAACTTTTTACTCAAAGTGATTTTAAAGTGAGGCCTTGACAGTTATGTCTCCAACTCAAATATGTACATATATTTCAGGATGTTGTGCATCCCTGGCAATAAAAACTTTGGATCTGGAATAAACTGTTTAAGAAATATAGCTTTCGGAAAAAAAGTCACCATCATCATCTTTCTGGCCATCTGAACTCTCATCAGTGGTGTCGTTAAGTGGAATTGAGATGTCACTCTCTTCTGAGCTACTGTAGACAATCACTTTCTTTTGGTGACCAGCGTATACAGCCATGCCACTGGCACGACTCTCAGAAATGTACTTTGCACTAGTTGCTCCGTGCTTGTGGAACCAACTGCCACCTGACAAATGTGATTCCCCCTACATTTCTGCCTTTAAATCAAGGCTCAAAACCCATATGTACACCCTGGTGTTTCCTCCCCATTAACTATCTTACCTCTGCACTACTATCTGTGTTTATGTGGATGTATGGGCTTTACGTCTTTTATTTTGGTTATTGTTATTTTACCTTCATTGTTTACCTACTGAATGCACTATGTACAGCACTTTGGACAGTGCAAACTGTCATAAATGTGCTTTTATAAATACATTTTACTTACTTACTTACTTATAACTCACCTAGGCCATTTGGCACAAATCACCCCATCCCCAGAATTTTGGATAATAGGCATGATGCAGCAATTTAGGGCTGACATCGTGCTAACTATATAGACTCAAAGTGTAGCATACCAAAGCACTAAAACATGTGTCAAATGTTTTCAAACATGTCTATAATTGTTCAGACACAATAATCAAAAAACCTTGATCATGGAAATTTTACTTTGAAAGGCAAAACAGTTTTTTGAGCTTAAATGTGCTTATATCTTATTCCTTGTGTCTCCCTTCTTTACAGGATGAGTCAAATGGATGGCTCTTCTTAAATATGTGGTCACATTTCCAATTTCTTCCACGGTTTTCTAGAAACAAGGGGTTTTGCAACTTCCAAAATGCACAACTCACCCCACTTTCCCCTACATGTTTATTCAACTATTTAATTTCCAAAATCTACATTTTCCCTTACCGTTGAGTGCACATTCTATTGAGCCATAATAAAGTAATAAAATGTTCCCCTCTCCTGGGGTTTTTAACACTTGTAGCTGGAAAGCACTACGCTGAGTGGAAGATGTCACTAACAATACTTTCTGACGTAGAATTAGTCACTCAGGAATAGAGTGCTGTTGTGGCTGTTCCAATTAGCAAGTCCTTGCATGACTTGCTTCTCTTCTCATGTCTTCTGTGCAATCCTTTACATAACCCCATCCATCCCAATTACATTCTGTTTCTTCCTCCATCTCTCTCTCTCTTTCTCTCTCTCTCTCTCTGTCTCTCTGTCTGTCTCTCTCTATACAAACGTTAGCCTCCTTGCTGCCCTGGGGGGCTTCAAGATTTCAAGACTGAAATAAACCAAGCAGGTATAAAGTTTCTCTCTACGCCTCAGAGAATTTTAAAACTCAGATCCCTTTTTTTCATTCTCCTACTTTCTTCTCTCTCCATCCATCTATCTTTCAGTGTGTGTCTGGTTCCGGGGCTCCCCAGGGCAGCAGCAGGGTGGGTCCCTGTTGGCCCCCGGGTGTGATTTGTGGGTGTTTAGCTGTTAATCTGTCAGACTAATTCTGTGGACAAACACCCTAGCTCATGTATAATTCCCAATCCACAGTGAGGCAGGACGTGGAGGCCATAGGTTCAGCCTCGAGACTGATGAGCCACACAAGCATAATTAAGGCCAGCACTACCCTCGGGACAGGGCCTTGTCTTTCCCCCCTCTCTCTCTCTCTCTCTCTCTCTCTCTCTCTCTCTCTCTCTCTCTCTCTCTCTCTCTCTCTCTCTATCTATAAACAATATCTCTCTATCTGTTTCCTTCATATCTTACTTTTCCCCCTTGCCTTCCTTGCCATTACTGTGTCTCTGGTGTGGTGGATGTATACTTCTCACATTGCAAACAATGGAACACAAATAAATATATACACACAGGAGCAGTGCTGCATCTATTAAGTAATGCAATAGTCTGTGTGTTTAGTTGTTTGAAATTCATCATTCAAATCATCCAGTGGTGTCCATTGCTCCTCACCTCATCTTGCGCCCCAACTAACGGAACAGTCGATAGTTAGTTTTTTTACAAAATGATGAAGATTTTCCAAAAGAACCTGAACTGAACAGAGTGGAGCTGGAGTGCGCCAAGGTTGGCCTTAGGCTAAACGCCAAGAAAACAGAGGTCATCACCTACAACATCTCACCGGAGCATCAACCGCTGATAACATCTGGTGGCTCTGTGCTGAAGGAAGTCGAGGACTTCAAGTATCTGGGCTCATGGGTCAACTCAACCGAGCAGGACCTAAAGGTGAGGAAGGCACTCGCATGGAGGGCCCTGAACGGCATGACCTGTGTTTGGAACTTGTTGGGTATTTTAAACCTTGTGTGTAAGACAAAGACCCAGGCATTAGTTCAACAGACCAAAAAGAGACTCAGACACAGAGATACACAGAGACAGTGAGCTCAATTTCTTGCAAGCAAGGAGAGAGGTACTTAACTGACAACCAACTCTGCCGTCCTCTCTCCTGCCTTGCTTTTATTTGGTTCCAAGCATACAAGCATTGCGTGGTCTACTTATAATTAGATATTCTGGGAACTTGTTGATTCATTCCGGCTGGTGCATGTCAGCGTGATAGCTGCCTAAATATAAACAGAGACCTTTATTCCAGCCTTATGACAGGACCTCGTGGCCCGGTCAGCCACGCGACTGGAGATCTGTAGTGTGTACAAAGTTCAAAACTACATGTGGTAATACTATGAGCATATATTCACACAATGAAAAATCCATCTCCCACATTCCCTGCTGATTTTCATTTTTAAGCACATTACAACATGGAGTAGTTTCAAGGCATCAGACATCGATTATCTTGCTTTCACATTTTCTAATCACGTCCTCATAAATGAGACTACCCTGATGTCGGTATGTGAGTGCAGACAATCCCTTCTTGTGGCCTTGGCTAATATTGAGGCATATTTGTTCCAGACATTTGTGTCCTTGTGATTCTTTGAATTGTCCATGCAAAGAGTTTCTACAGTCCAGGTACTCATCGCCCTCTAATCGGTAGTGGATCCGTTGTTTTCTTCACCGGGTTGAGACAAATACACACTATCAGGGTAAATCCCTTTGTAGCGGACTTCCACCACTACCCGTCGGAGGGGCCAGGTAGTACCTTTTTACAGTGGGATTGATGTATCCACGTATCCCGTTCTGCAATCTTTATGGCTGTGGGCGTGGTCAGGAGTACTCGATATGGGCCGTCCCAGCGTGGGCAGCTCCAACACTTGCGTTTCACCACCTTGATCAACACCTCGTCACCTGCCTGCAGTCTGGACTCCTGTTGGGAAATAGGAAAGTCTGGCAGTTTATTGGCTCTTGTAACCTCATTAGATTTAAAGAGTTGTGTCATCCATTCGGCCAAAGCGTTTTCTGATTCAGCATCATCACATATTTTGATGTCATCAATCAGAGGCAATCTAAACCGTCTCCCTGTGACTATCTCAAACGGTGTCAGGCCACAGGGTGTAGGTGTAATTCTCATAAATAGTTCTACTAGGGTGACACACTCAGTCCATTTTCTCTTTGTTTCCTCCATAGTCTTTCGGAGTCGTAGTTTTACAGTGCCATTTGTTCTTTCAACTAACCCAGCACTCTGGGGGTGATAAGAACAGTGATTTTTCAGCTCAATCTGTAAATGCTTGGCGATATGTGTAATCACCTGGTTTACAAAGTGTGTTCCATTGTCACTGTATATGCGTTCTGGTATGCCATGATTAGGGATAATCCTATTGCATAACGCTTTTGCCACTGTCATTGCATCGTTGGTCTTAGATGGGATAATTTCCACCCATTTGGAGAATGGGCATATCATTACCAAGCAGTACCTATATCTTTCGCTGCCTGCTGTATTTAGTTCAATAAAATCCATATTCATGAACTGAAAGGGGTATTTTGCTTCCGGGAACTTCCCCTTTTGGGCCTTTCATTCCCCTGTGAGTTATGTTTGCAACATATTATACATGCTCTACAAAAGTTTTTTGAAAATTGTGTAAAGTTGTATGTATGGAATTCTTTTGTTACTATAGCACTCATCCCTGCTGATGAGACATGGCAAGGCCCATGGCTCAACTTTGCTGCTATTTTGTATAGGTTGCGTGGTAGCACTATTTTTTGATTGATTCTGTAGATTTTATCTTCTCCCAGTGTTGCGTGATCTTTTACCCACTTCGTTTTTTCTTTGTCAGGTGCTTCTGTCTGCATATCCCGGAGGACATCCAGAGGGATGCTGTGAGGCAATTGTTTGTTGGCCGCATGTTCGGTGTGTGTCAATGCTATTTTTACCTCCCCATGTTTTCCTATGGCTGCCTCTTTAGCTATTTGGTCAGCAAAGGCATTTCCTAGTGATGTTTCATCTGTCTGTTTGGTGTGTGCTGCACATTTACATATTGCTATGCTCCGGGGTAACAACACTGCTTGTAATAGGTTGGTTATTAATTTTGCATGGGTTACCGATTTTCCTGTCGAAGTTTTCATGCCTCTTCGTGCCCATTGGGCTGCAAACACATGCGTGGTGGAGTATGCGTACTGGCTATCTGTCCAGAGAGTTATGTCTTGGCCTTTTGCGGCTTTACATGCTTCTGTGAGTGCTATTAATTCGGCTGCCTGGGCCGAATATGAGTGGGACAATTTGCCAGCTATCACTATTTCAGTTGCTGATACTACAGAGAACCCTGTCTGGTTCTGTCCTGTTATTGATTTGGAGCAAGATCCATCCACATACCAAACTTCTCCTCTTTCTAAGGGTGTATCTTGTAGGTCAGGTCTGGGTTTGCATGTTTTCTCAGTCTCTTCTTTGCAAGAGTGAGGCGTGCCATCTTCAGGTGTGGGCAATAATGTGGCTGGGTTCAGTGTGGTGCATCTTTCAATCGTGATGTGGGGTTGTGACATGAGTACAGCCATTAAAGATAAAAACCTTGCTGGGGATAGGAACGCCATTTTGGTTTCATTTAGCAGCATGGAGACTGCATGTGGTACTAGTAGTTTCATCTCGTGGAACAGGACAATCTCTGCTGTGGCTTGTACTGCCATGGCAGCGGCACAAACGGCCTGCACACATGTTGGGAGAGCCTGTGACACGGGATCCAACCGCTTGGAATAGTACCCTATTGGCTGGTTTCTGCCTCCGTGCTGTTGTGTCAGTACTGATGTCATAAACCCATTCTTGCAATCTACTGTTTGTATGAATGTTTTGCTATAGTCAGGCAGCGCTAGGACCGATGTGCTAACTAGACATTGTTTGATGTCGCCAAATGCCCTTTCTGCTTCCTTAGTCCAGTTAAGTTTATCTGTCATTTTTAATGTTCCTATGTACATTATATCAAGCAGGGGTTGCGTTTTTTCTGCATAGTCCGGTATCCACGCTCTGCAATAGTTAGTCATCCCTAAAAACTGCATCATTTGTTTTTTGTTTATGGGTTGTGGCGCATTGAGCATGGTGGTTTTTCGGTCCTGATTAATTCTCCTTCCTTCGCTGCTAAGCGTGTGACCTAGGAACACAACTGACTCTTGACAGAATTGTAATTTGTCTAGTGATGCTTTGCTTCCTGTTTTTTCCAGGTGTTTCAGCAACTGGATGGTCACCTGTTTGCATTCTTCTTTCGTGGGCGAGGCTACCAACAGGTCGTCCACGTATGCCAGAACCTGTGATGATTCTGGGATAGGCAGATCGGCCAGGCAATTTGCCATTTCTCTGTTAAAGATTGTTGGAGATTCTGAGAACCCCTGTGGCAGCCGTGTATATGTGTATTTTTTGCCCTCGTAGGTAAATGCAAACCAATCTTGTGACCCCTCATCCACAGGTATTGAGAAGAACGCATTGCTTAGATCTACTACGCTGTAGAATTGTTTTCCTGGTTTCAGGCTATTTAGCAATAAGTGTGGGTCTGGGACAACGGGTGTTGCGCTCTGGATGGCTTTGTTGACCTCTCTTAGGTCCTGTATAAGTCTCCAAGAGGTGCCGTCTGCCTTTTTTACTGGGAATATAGGTGAATTGCACTGTGCGTCTGGGCACTCCCTGAGTACCCCGGCCTTTAACATGTCGTATATTAAAGGTCTGATACCTTCTTTTGCGTCCGGTTTTAACGGATACTGTCTAATGTTTGGTCTATAGGTAGTCTTAGCCTTGACTGTCACAGGTTTGGCCCTTTTTATTAAGCCTACGTCACTCTTACCCGTGGACCACAAGCTTTTTGGCACCTCCCTGAGAGCTTCCATGGCCTCCTCACTCAACATGCATCAGGCTTGTGTTCGTCCCTCCAGGTGTGTGTGTGGCGTAGCCCTAATAACGTAGCCTAGATAACGCCTTCCTAACAGACCATCCACACTTCTTTGCCAACCCGCCCGACCACTCTCTATCCAGCTTTCTTCCGATAAGTATCCTGCCCTGGTGACCAGTTCTCCCAAAGATTTCCATTCTGTGTCCGTGTGTCTAGCCACTGATATATGCGGCACCTGGCCCACCCCCAGCACCATTCTGACCTCGGGGGGTACTATTACTGATGCCACTGCGTTGCCTTTTCTATCTTCGTATAGATAGCGTAAGGTAAGTTTTTGGGGGCCCAATTGGTCAAACATTTTTTGATAGTCTGGGTCAGGTCCTGGCATTTTGTTGTACCTTACTGTCATATGTAAGGCGTCAGATGCCTGTTTAATCTGGTTTGGGCGGGTGGTCACATAGGATAATATTCGGTCTACTGTCTCGGTGGGGTCTGGGTAAGGCATGTCTAGTGTCCAGTACGTGTGGGGCTCGCCTACTCCTTTTTGGACAAAGATCTGGTCTTTGATTACTTCCCCTGGGCCTACAGCCCGCATTCCCCCGGCAACCGGCACTAAACTAATTTTTAGTTTAACCATACCGTCTCTCCCCAATAAGTTTACCGGGCATCCTGGAATGTACATGAGTGGTATTTCACATTGTTCTTTGCTGATTTTGTCAACAATTTCTATCGGTTGGGACACTGCCTCTCGATTTATTTGCCCATTCGCTGATTTAACTAATCTTAATTCGGTCGGGGGCCACATTCTTGGGATCTCTGTGATTATAACTGATGTGTCAGCTCCACTGTCACATAGGAATTTGGTCATTACTCCATTGACGGAGAGGGTGCGGTAGGGTTTCACTGTGGGGGTGGAGAGAGAGAACAGGACCTCCTCTAGGTCCACTATCTGGTCGTCTATCTCCTCCCCCAGTTCCTCCCCACCTCACTCCTCCCAATCAGCATTGCTTTGAGGGCTCACCCTCTTCTGGTATTGCTCTTTTTGACCTTTATGAGGCAATTTTGCTTCGCAGTCTCTGGCCATGTGGCCTTCTTTGTTGCATCTGTAACAGATGAATTTTCCCTCAGCATTTAGCCCTCGCCTTTCACTACCTCCTTTCTTGTCATTACTGTAATTTTTTGCTCCTTTATTTTTTGGTCGCCCCCCGTTTATGTAGAAGACAGCTGATCCGTCTTCGTCCTCTTGGAGGAATATTTTAGCGGCGCCTTTTTCTTTCTTTCTTTTGAGGTTTTCCATGCCTTGTTCTGCGTAATTGAGGCATTCAATTACTGAACATGTTTTGTGGTTTACATTGTGTTTGCGGATGAACTCGGTGATCCCTTGGGTAAAGCCATTCATCAATGCTTGTTTTAGTTGCTGTTGATATGGGGTTTGTTCACCCCCGTCAAATGCTAGGCCGCTATGAACCTTAAAGACCTCCTCTAGGCGACCTCTAAAGTCATGCACGGATTCCTTGGGGTTCTGTTTACACATCTGTATCTTAGTATAGTCTATTGCTGGTTTCCACACATTCCGCGCCGCGTTCAGCACCCCAGTGACCTGGGTGTTTAATTCCTGCCCCGGTGGCAATATAGCTCCGTTTTGAGCCGTCCCTGTGTAATTTCCCCTCACCCTGGTCCATTGGTGGCCGAACACTAGTTTCCATACCCTTAGCATTTCCACCCCATTCAGCTGGTATGATTCTCTTAACATCCCTATGTCGGTTATAAACTGTGCAATGTCTCTTTTGAAAGGGGTTAACCCTTCACAGGCCTTTTTGCATTCCTCATCGGTCCACGGGCGGTATACCCTAATGAATCGCTCGTTGTCGTGGTCTATCCCATAATGTGGATTTGCTACTTGGACTAGGGGGTACATTTCTGTGGGCTGCGGGGGTAAAGTGGGCAGGGATTGGGCGCTTGCACCGCCAGAGTAGTATTTCCCATTATTACCATTATCAGGGTATTCTGGGATTATGATTTCGGGGAAATCTTGTAGCTCCGGTAGGTATGGGGGGGGTGCGCTAGTTTGAGGAAGATCTGGATATAACTGATTTTTTGGCATATTTGTGTGGAGTAGCGAGGCAGTCTCTTTATCCCTATCTGGGCTTGGATTATAACTTGCCAAGTTGGCTTGCTCTCTCTTCATCCTTTTCTGTCTTTCCTCAGCTTGTTTCTGCAGATCTTTATTTCGAGCTTTCTTTGCTTTTTCTTCCCATTTCAACCTTTCTTGTTCCTCTCGTTCTAACCTGTCCTTCTCTTCCTGTGCTACCGCACTCATACTAGGTGCGGTTTCCTCATCCAGTTTGATTTTAGCCATTGTTGCAATTAACTCTGCCTTTTTTCGCTTCTCCCTCATATTTCCTAGTCTCTCTTTAGCAAAACATATCCATAACATGGCGGTCTCAATTTCTAACGCACACTTCTGTGCATTCTTTCCCCTCAGTCCTGCTGCTTTCTTTTCTAACTTTGCTTTCAGTTCCTCACATTGCTTTAATACCAACTTGTTCTCAAACCCATATTCTTTCTGCCATTTGTTACAGTATCTGGTGCTCCCGGGCCATCGTTTTGTCATATATATGACATCCCCCGGCTCAGGAGTCTTACTTTTTTCGTTTCCCATTTTGCCACTTACCTCTATGTGTTCTTACTCAACTAGGTGTTTTTCAGAACCTAAATCCTCATTCACCACTTTGTGTACTCCAGCTGACCACAGAGTTTATGTTGACACCGTATGGTTTCGGCTCTGTGCGCTGCTTCCACTGGTAACAGGTATTTCTCAACACTCGTTCTTTCAGCATTCATTCATTTCAATTTTAAAACAACAGTCTACTTATATGCGTGTTATTGTATACTAGTCCCTTTTCCCCTCCTTAAGGGTGGGGAATCCATGCAGATCTGAATTTATATAGCGCTTGTTCAACCTCCTTAGGGTGGAGAAACCCGCAACCTCCTTTGGGTGGAGAAACCCGCAACCTCCTTAGGGTGGAGAAACCCGCAACCTCCTTAGGGTGGAGATAACCCGCAATCTGTCTCACCGTATATTGTGTCTGGCTCGGTCTGGATCCCGTCAATCGTCGCCCGAAGAGAAGGGGGTGAGGACTGCTAAAACACCGGCTGGAGATGAATTCACGGCCCCAGTCTTTCCTCAGAGTCTCTAGACTCTGGCTGTCGACAGACTTCGGTGCGTCCTTTCCTTCCTCTCCTCGGTCGGCGATATTTTGGGCTCCGGTTCGAAGGACCAAGTTGTTGGGTATTTTAAACCTTGTGTGTAAGACAAAGACCCAGGCATTAGTTCAACAGACCAAAAAGAGACTCAGACACAGAGATACACAGAGACAGTGAGCTCAATTTCTTGCAAGCAAGGAGAGAGGTACTTAACTGACAACCAACTCTGCCGTCCTCTCTCCTGCCTTGCTTTTATTTGGTTCCAAGCATACAAGCATTGCGTGGTCTACTTATAATTAGATATTCTGGGAACTTGTTGATTCATTCCGGCTGGTGCATGTCAGCGTGATAGCTGCCTAAATATAAACAGAGACCTTTATTCCAGCCTTATGACAGGACCTCGTGGCCCGGTCAGCCACGCGACTGGAGATCTGTAGTGTGTACAAAGTTCAAAACTACATGTGGTAATACTATGAGCATATATTCACACAATGAAAAATCCATCTCCCACAGAACTCTATCCTCCCCCGTCAAATCAAACTCAGCTTCTTCTATGCAACAGTAGAGTCTGTTCTCCTCTACGGCAGCGAATGCTGGTCCCTGAAGCCAACCTTGCAGAAGTCTCTAGACGGGTGCTACACCAGGATGCTGCGTGCAGTACTTAACATCAGCAAGAGCACTCATGTTACCAACAGTATCCTGTATGAAGGAATACCAAGGGTTAACGAGAAAGTAGTTTCTAGAAGAATGAGACTGGCGGGACACTGCCAAAGACACCAAGAGCTGCCAGCCAGCAAATTGGTACTTTGGGAACCAAATCATGGTCATCGGTCTCGAGGACGTCCTACACTTACATACGTGGATATTCTCAAGAAGGATGCAGGAGCGCAAAGTACCAATGAACTGGCCAGATGTATGGAGAATCGGGATGACTGGAAGAAACGATGGAGGGCTCGTCTGAGGACGACCTAGAGAGAGCAATATAGAAGTGCAAGTAACGCTCATTGTTTCACCTTGATAGTACAATCAAGTGCTCAAGTGTTATTTTATATTAAAATGTATATATATATATTTATTATTATTTATATATCATCGCCTTGCTATCTACTGACTAATAATAATATTACAATATTGGGCCTACATTTCCTATTCATGCTTTCTGCTCACATTGCTTTTGAATAATAGCATTTAATTGAAAACAATAATTGAGGGCTATCATG
This sequence comes from Ammodytes dubius, assembly GCA_026122265.1. Lineage (NCBI taxonomy): Eukaryota > Metazoa > Chordata > Actinopteri > Uranoscopiformes > Ammodytidae > Ammodytes > Ammodytes dubius. The sequence continues at coordinate 982,004 of CM047512.1, read as the reverse complement.
CAAGTGTGTGTGGGTGATTCCTATACAAACAGTCCATGTGAAATAATGTACAGGTATAGAGAATTTGATGAGAAACAAGCCTTACGCGCAGTATATTGTATAGTCCATGCTGTTATCCTTGTTAAATGTGACCTGTCTTTGCAGTGGGAGCTGTAGCGTTGTTAGCGGCGGCGGGTGACAGCTCTGCTAGTGGAAGTGGTTGTTATGGCTGATCTAGCTGTGAAACACAGTGCCATGTCTCCAGGCAAGCTGGAAGATACCATCGCACGCACCCACACACACACACACACACACACACACACACACACACACACACACAACCTAAATAGCGAGAATGGAGAGAGGGATTTCAACAGAAAGGAAATTGGAAAATGGACAGTTGTCCTCCCCTAGCTGCCTCACACCTGAGAGTCCCGTAGGCTGTGTATAAGAGCACTCTGCTCGAACTCTTTCAGTCAAACTGCTCTCCTCCTCTTCCTCCTCTCACTGCAGGCGAATGCTTTGATCTCTGATCCCTGTAGTCTTGACACTCTTCCCCTAAACCAAGTGCTGTTGTTTTCTCAACCTACATGGATCTGCACTTTCCACACAAAATCTCCCCTGTACACTCAGAGGCATTATTGGATATTGCTTGATGCTATTTCTCTGGTTTCAGAGCCAACGTACAGACTGTTTTCTCTGTGGCCAGGGGGTTGCCTCCAAAGATAAGAGAAAAAAAACACAACGAGGCATATGGCTGCTTGATACAGTTAGCTTGTAAAAATCATTTCAGAAACTATACATTTGTCTGAAGATAACGAAGTAGCCGAGCAATTAAATGAAGTAGGGTCAATGTAAGCCCCTTATAGACACACAGATCCAGCTGTGGTGGAACATCTGGCGGAGGCTTTTTGCAGATCGGTGTGGGGGAACAGAATCACATGCCTACATAGCTCAAATGATATCCTTTTTGTGTTTGTGCACCTTGCATTGCAATGTGATGTTAACCCCCCTTTTCAACAGGGAACATTTAGAGGTTGACTAGAATAGCTGGGAATTCATCAGCATGTGTATGAAAAAGTGTAAAAGGGCATTTTGCTTTTCCCCTAATCACAGCAGCATGACAACAAGTGAGGGATACTGGCATGTAGACCCAGCTGCCTGGCCAGTACTATTGACTACTGGGGCTGCTGTGAGATTTGATGCTGGACCTGAGTTAAAGGAACACTTCACCCATACTGAACCGGCATTCTATCATTATAACATCGCTATTATAATATAATGAATGAGGTTTTTCTTCCCTCAGTCTTCCCTTTGCCCAACTGTCCTTAATCCTTAACCTACATTTTACCAAGTGTGATGTCACACATGGTAAAATGTAAGATGATACAGTGAGACCATAAAACACTCTTTCTGCCTTTTATCAGGCTAGGATGAACCAATTTCTAAAATGTTTGCATATTTATATTACATAGGATCTCAGAGTTCAATACATCTTCATATTTCCACCAGTGAAGTGGGTCTTTATGCTTCAGGACAGGTGCTCCCAAACATTTTTATAAAGTTTGTTTTACTTGAATGAGTCACCAGCCCAGTGTTGCCAACTCTTCAGTAAGGAAAGTCGCTATTGGCTGTCCAAAAAGTCGCCAGATGACGTCATCGCCTAATTTGCATATGTATAGATGACGTCATCGCCTAATTTGCATATTTGTAGACAGGGGTTTTATACAGTAATATTTGAATAGATGAGGTTCTAGTGTTATGAACGTGACAATCGCATAAACAACCAACGTGGTAATGTTAAGTCTAGCAGTAATCATACATGCTCATGGTTTAAAAAAGCACTGCATAACATTTTGAATTGCACTACTCGTAGACTGTAGAAGAGGTGGGAAAAGCTGCTAACTGCTAATAGTGATGCTAACGGAACACGAGCGGAGAGTGAGTCAAACTATATATAACAGTGATTTATTTAGTGCAGTGATTTTATTATTTTATTTAGACAAAGAAAATATACATTATCCCGCCCTGACTGTACGTCAGATGGCGGGATCAGTCAGCGGCAGCTTGCTGCCCGGGACGCGGATTCATTTGCAGCTTGGATGCTGAGCCGTGAACGTCTCCTGTTAGCTCCTGCTAACCTGCTAACAGGAGACAGCTGGGAGTAGAGGAATGAGGCTGCCTGTAAGTGCTTGGAAACGGGGAAGGGAGGGGCCGCACAGGCACCCGCTGCTCGTTGTGAAGAGTCATAGCGATACGTGTTTTCACTTCAAAAAGTCGCCAATAACTCCAGAAAAGAAGCTAGATTTGTCGCTTGTCGCTTTTTTGAAAAAAAGTCGCCAAAGGGGTCTGAAAAGTCGCTAAATCTAGCGACAAAAATCGCTAAGTTGGCAACACTGCACCAGCCTCGCCTTCAGCACATTTCTCTAGCGATGGAATGGGCCAAAATCTCATATTACTTTCTGCGAGAATACAATAACTAGCCCTAGCAGCTACCGCGCAAGTATGAATGTTGGAACAGGGGATACATGCAATCAATAGAGAGTTAAGTGAAACAAATAGGAGTTAGTACAACACATGGTTTTGATTGGAGGCTTTAATCTGCATGAGTGCTGCACGGGGGCTTATAACAGACAGCGACAACTATTGTTAATGGTCAACAGTGAATAAAAAAGACCATAACAAGACATGCGTGATTAGATAAAGAGGAAAAGGTCACAGCAGGTTGAAGCATCTGTCTCATTAGCTGCTTTATTTGTGTCACTTGGTTTACCCTTCATTAGCCTGCCCGTTTAATCCACTTCCTTTCTTCTTCCTCCTTTTCTCTCAGTCTCTCCTGTTATTAGGCCCCCATCGCCTCCTCTCCACGTGTTGGTTCTTATTGTAATGCCTTTCCCACACTGAATAGCTCTCTTACTTTGGGTAAAAATATCACCCCAGTCTCTATGCAGCGCATTTATTATTAAATATTTAATTTTCTAAGATTATTTTTGGGCATTTTCAAGCTTTATTTGATACAGTGGATAGATCGATTTGAAATAGGGTATAGAGATGACATGCAGAGAACGACCAGGGCCAGATTCTAACCCGGGTCTGCTGTGACAAGGACTGAGTCTCTATAGGGGGCGTGGGCGCTCTAACCACTACACCAAAGTGCCCCCCCAACGCACTGCAGACATAGGAGCAAAGGGATTAATTGACCATGTGTGTGTATACCTCAGGACCAGACAGGGGGTAGAGACTATGACTGAGGCCATTTCAGACAGCGGAGTTTAGATGGAGGAAAAGTGAGTGTGGCCTTGTGAGAACGACAGAACAGGAGAGAGAGAGAGGGAGAGAGAGAGAAAGAGTGAGGGGAAAGACACTGTGGATAATGTGTGCACTCTAAGTGAAAGGAGACAGTATAGCAGATAGAAGAGAGGTTCCTCTTGTTGGGGAGTAATCACTGCAATGCAGCTCAGTGCCAAAAGAGGTCATGTGTGTGCTGCAGATTCATTAGTTTCAGAAAGCATTAATATCCTATAATCATCACCAGGTATAGCAAAATAACAGTCTTTATGTGTAGAGGCTTTATGAAAATAAAGACCCTGATTGGCCCAGTCATTATTTTTTACCAGGCTCCTCCCCATGGAGATTGTAGAAAGTCCAGAGTTTATACTTGGAGAGAGAAAGGAAAGTGAAGCTGACACTAGATCAGGCTGGACTGACCCACCAGGCTATCATTTGCCATCACCACATCTGGACCCATGAGGTGACGTACATTGTAAAGACATTCTCTGTATAGAAGAACTGCTGTATCCTGACTGCCAGCAGGGAAGATGGCAATTTACCTCGAGGCAACAGTGAAACGCATCATGCTCTCTCCTCTGGCGATGAACTTAAAGGCCAGGACACACCAGTCCGACTTGTTCCGACTACGCAAAAAATGGAGTCGGCCGTTTCAGGAAGCTCCAGGCTTCCCGTCGCGGCCAGAGAACACACCAAACTGACTGCTGACTTTCCGTACGCTCTGTTGCTTGCGCGGGACGTAATGTCTCCATAACAGCAGGCGGCGCTAATCTGTATTGTGGCCCGAAAAAATACGAAAGCCGGAAATGATGGGCCAGCTCTCTACAGCAGGGGTTCTCAACCTTCTGCAAGCTGGGCCCCCCCAAAGCTGGGTCATTGCAGTTGGGCCCCCCCCCCACCGACCCTGACACCCCCCCCCCCCACACACACACACACACACCACCCTACACAGATAGATAGATAGATAGATAGATAGATAGATAGATAGATAGATAGATAGATAGATAGATAGATAGATAGATAGATAGATAACCTATTATTGTTATTATCACAAGGGCTAGGCCAGTGGCGCACCTTTGAGTTGAACATTGGGTTTAGGGTTGGGGTCCGGAAATTTCTTATATTTTAACGTTAAATTCTGGTGCACCTTAAAAGCTAATTATGAGATTGTATCAATGAGACACTGAGGAAATGTTTTTTTTAAAAAATCTCCTTAGAAGAGAAGAAAATAGTAGCCTAAATAGAGCATACACAGAATAAATTCTACAATAGGTATACCTGTTAAGAAAAAGCTTCACAAAACAAAGTCTATGATCAATGGGAAACACTACTGTCTGACAACCCAGTTCAGAGAATGTTTCAACTATTGAGTCTTGGATTTGGAAAGTGGCCAGATTTAGCTCAAAATGCTACCTGCGATTAATGTGCTGTGCAGCCTGAACGCGGAGTTGTGTGTGTCTCAGTGGCGATTCCAGGAAATTTTGACTGGGGGTGGCCAAGGTGGGCCACAGAGCTAGAGTGGGGTGGCCATCGCACCCCTGAATGAATAGCATGTGATATGCTGTACAACCAATTCAAAGATGATTTATAATCCCAAATGCCCAAATCATGTTAGTATCCATTGTAATGTTTGTCAGAAAACTAAACCCCTGAAGGGGGGTCTGGGGGCATCCCCCCCAGAAGATTTTCTTGTGTTTTTAACATGTAATCTAAGCATTCTGGTGCATTCTGGCGAAGATAATAAAGGAAAAAGTCAATATTCATTTCAGTTCAGATGAATAGTAAAATTAGCAAGACAACATAACTTGCTAGCAGCCAGATGCCTAACAACTGGACAGAGGGACGGATGACAATTAGCTTTTGACCAAATATCTTGCTAAAAAAATAAACCTTTATTTAAGAAATTCTGCCCTAAGAACATGTTACACTTGCTAACTACAAACTTAATTTTTTTTATTCAGATTTCAAAAATCTGCTGGGACACGTGCCCATACACGTGTATGGGTGGCACGCATGTCACAAGCACACTTATGCTGTTTTCAAGACCTTTGCTGACCAGAGACCAGTTCTAGTGGCCACAGTCCTACCATTAATTCAGTACTTGAAAATTGCAAACTGATCTCATATCAGTGGATTGGAGTGTTTGTGTGATGAACTTGGCAACTACCTATCAAAAAAAGTTAAGAAAGAAAAAAAATACATATCATCTCTGAACTAGGCTACATATCAGGAAAAAAATTGAAATTACAAAAAAAAAAAAAAAAAAAAGATAATTTTTTTTTTTCATCCCCCTCGCGCCCCCCCCCCGGTAGAGTGTCCGCGCCCCCCCGGGGGGCGGGGCGCGCCCCACCGGTTGAGAACCACTGCTCTAGAGCATAAACATAGATAGAAATACGTATTTATATTTATGGACCATAAGAGCACAATTTTTAGCAGAGAGTGTCGAGCATGGTGTCGAGCAGTGAACAAGGGTTGATGCATGTGAGTACTCTCAAAACGAAACGAACAAACACATTAAAACGATGGCTAGCTGTTGTTAGCTGTTTGTGCTACCCGCCTCACTTCCGGGCTTCACTGATTCGCTAGCCCTCCACCAATCAAATTGCTCCAAATGAAAGACGGTCGGCTCAAAACAAGCCCGACGACCTCTACGTCAGCCGACGTCACGGCACACACCAAACAGATTCGTCTCCCGACCCCCTATCGACTCTACGACGGCGATTTTCGGGCTGGTGTGTCCTGGCCTTAAAGGAATAGTTCAACATTTTTAATGTTTAGCTTTTTTGCCTCACTCTCAAATACATACATGACCGTCACATGCACTTCCTGGTTTCCTTCCAGTATGTTTTTCAATTTAAAATGACATAACATGTACAAATAAAGAACGCAACATAAGGTGGTAAAGAAAAAAGTCCCAACAAGCCCACAGGAGCGTTTAGTGATGTTGTAAAGTGTATCTTTTGACCTGCTCCCCTTGACTACCAGTGTTTGAGCTAAGCTAACCTGGATGAGTGATCTTTGCCCACTGTTACAGGAATGGTTTATGTTGCCTTCTCTTGAACCCGAGAGTGAGGCCAAAATGCTTAAAAATGTAAAATGTTGAACCGTTCCTTCAACCATTGCATGCACCACACCTGCATGATCACAGCATTGTTTCATGACAGCCCGAACCACTGTCTGCCCCCCCCCCCCCCCTCTTAATAAAAGTAATGTCTGGAGTGGCTGTTGAGAGAGCTTTGTCTGGGAGGGTGTATGCAATGGGCTGGGGAGTAATGAGCGAGTCTTGATAAATAATGGATGGCCGTCATTCATATCACAGAGGAAATGACTGTAATGGTGCTTGCCGGGTTGATAGACCTCCATCTAACACATTAAGACTCAGGACACAAAGACACAGAGAGGAAGTGTGGGGGGGGGGGGGGGGGGTGTCAGGGGAACGGAAGAGGTGGAGGAGTGGATGACATCAAAGTGAAGATCATCATCCACTACAACATATCCTGCCACTTGAGGTCTGCATGGTCCAAAAAAAAAAAAAAAAAGAGAAAGTGAGAAAGGAAAGGGAAGGGAAGGAGCACATGCCTATCGAGTTGGTGCAGATTGATGGAAGCACCTTAAATAACCGACATGCATGTCCACTGTAACTTATGTGAGGAGGAAGGAAGTTCTCTCTCACCTAAACCCAAATACCTTACCTCTTCATCCATCCCATCCCACAGAAACACTCTCTCTCTCTCTCTCACTCACTCTCTCTCTCTCTCTCTCTCTCTGTCTCTCTATCCCCTTGCTCTCCCAGGGAATTAGAAAGAGATTGGTCTGAATGTGAGCCCGCCAGTAGTGAGATAAATGGGATTTGAAGCACAGACTATAAGCAGTGGCAGTCATTAGACAGTAAGTGAGCCAGGCAGAGTTGTTAGGACATGAGCAGTGCTAGTCGTTAGGAAAGGGATGGAGGGAGAGAGAGAGAGAGGAGATGGAGGGAAAGGAAAGGAAGGAGGCCACTGGCTGTTTGTTCTAGGACTAAGTGCTGGATAATGAGATCAGACTTGACATGACCCGGGCCCAGAGCTGAGAGAGTCCGCTTGGCCATTACACCTCCCTGTCTCTCTCTCTCTCTCTTTCTCTCCCCCTATCTGATTGTCTTTGTCTTACACATACTTCCTCTTTCTGTCTCTATTCCTCTCTCTCTCTCTCTCTCTCTCTCTCTCTCTCTCTCTCTTTTATATAACTGCCTTTTCCTCTTCGCACAAACCACAACTGCATCTGTAGTGGCATGTGAGATCTAAAGCATATGTGAGAATAGTATCAAATGTAAACTATAAAACATGAGAGAGGCTATATACAATAATACAGACTACAGTTAACTGGCCATTAAAGGCCTACTTCACCGGTTTGAATATGAAGGTGTATTGAATTCTGAGATCCTATGTAGTATAAATGTGCAAAAAAAAAAAAAATCGGTTCATCCTAGCCTGAGAAAAGGCAGAAAGAGTGTTTTTTTAACCCTATATTTCTCCTTCTCGTGACATCATAGAAAGAGAAATCTAGGGTTAAAAAAAAACTTACTTTGTAAATATTACTGTGATGTCTTTTACTGTGACATCACAGTAATATTTACAAAGTACGTTTTTTTTTAACCCTATATTTCTCTTTCTGTGATGTCACAAGAAGGAGAAATATAGGGTTAAAAAAACACTCTTTCTGCCTTTTCTCAGGCTAGGATGAACCGATTTAAAAAAAAAATGCACATTTATACTACATAGGATCTCAGAATTCAATACACCTTCATATTCAAACCGGTGAAGTAGGCCTTTAATGTCATGGCTATAGGCCACTTAGCCATATTAAGATTAGAACAAATTAGTCCTTACCTGTGGATATGTGTAGTGCAACTACATGTCAATGTTGGGATGTGCATGTGGTTAGAATTGTGTGAAGATTAGGGGGCGCCTTTAGTCCCCCTCCCGTGCCGGGCCCAGCAGCAGGTCGTTCTCTGCATGTCACTCCCCTCTCTGCCCAATTTCACCTCTGTCTCTCTGCACTAAAAAAAAAGAATTGTGTGAAGATCACAGACAAAAAAATGTATAAGCAATCTTGTCCATCTACAACATATTGGAAATTAAATGTGGCTAGAAAGGTAAATCAAGAGTGAAAAGGGTACAAATAGTGCAAGATAAAAGTATAAATAGTGGAATGAAAAAAGTGGACGGTAGAAATAGTCATATCTAACAGCCTACAACAAAGATGTCACATTGTTTGGGGGAAGGTGTGTATAATCAGTACAGAAATTAGTGGGAAAAAACATTATGGAGGATTTTGCGTGTAGCTGGGGAAGGTGGGAACCCCTCACTGCTGGATACTATTCTATCTATGTGTAAAAGGGGCTATAGATGACATGGCATATTGACAGAACGACCTTATGCTGGCTTTGTTTATTTACACAGGACCAAGCTAAGCCGGCATGCTGGCGCTTCACTGTGCCAATTTACACAGCGTTCCACATCCCGGAAAGAGGGGTGCCTGTAATGCAAAAGTGTCAGGTGTGACATATAAATAAGCGCTGCGCCTTTCAGCTGCTTTTTCTAAACAACAATGGCCGGTGAATTTAGCTGAGTTCACCAATCTCACTGTTGCCCCAATGGTTGCCAGCCATTATTTTACTTATTTCTGCTTCTTAAAATATATATATGTGTGTATTTGTATTTGTGTGTGTGTGTGTGTGTGTGTGTGTGTGTGTGTGTGTGTGTGTGTGTGTGTGTGTGTGTGTGTGTGTGTGTGTGTGTGTGTACGTGCGTGCATGTTTTTGGACAATCACCTTCTGGTAGCGCTGCCTCACAATAACACAACAATATACAGGGGATTGTTTCCTCCCTTGCACAGAACAAAGCAGAACATTTCAAGAGTACCTATTTGCAGACCCATGGAGAAAACTACCTCCACTACACCGGAAGCAAGATGGGGCCACGCCCCAAACTCATTTCATTGGTCAGAATTGTAACCTACTCTGAGTTTGTTTACACTTTACGCTGCAGCTCCGACTGAAGAAAGAGTGTCACTGCAACAACGCGACCCTGTACAGTTTAAAGCAAAATCACTCCATAGAAATCTCCATTTTTATAATTTCCTGATGATGTTACGTTTAATCGATCATTTGTCTGATCAGTAGCGTACTTCTCAGCCCTCGTGCCGTTCACATTCAGTACACTCTCAGTTTCTCCCGGCGAAAATGAAATCCAAGCTGTGGTCGCCATTGCTACAGTTATTAATTGGGTTTTTGATAACATTGTTGGTGAGAAATGTGTGTCATACTTTCACAATCTTCACTCAGTGAATGTGTACGATTTAGTTTGATGGTTATCACGAGTATTATTCTGGACATCGCAAGGTTTGTTTATCTTTGATCAGCTGCTTGAACAACGTGCATTTGTTGATAGCAGAGATTGCACTGATTGTGAATTAAACAGACGGATTTCAGAAGATGTACACAAAGCTTCGTTGCTTCATTCATCTTCTAACTCAACATCTACTTTTTACCACCGTCCTGGCCACTTGGGACCCTTAACAAACTGACGTATTTTACTGTGTACTAGCACCATAAATATTCACCGCTAGGTGAACTCCGGCAGTAAAACAAAAAGAAGAAAACAAATTCAGAGTACGTTACAATTCTGACCAATGAAATCCACTTCCGGTGGAGCTCCACTTTCCCCATGCGTCTGCAAATAGGTGCCTCTCGAACATTTTGCTCCTCCTGTTGCTCCCGTTAGCAACTGAAGCAACATGAGTCAGCCCAGTTGCGCATGCACAGACTTTCCGCATTGATTGCCGCACAAATCAAGCTTCTTTTCAACGTTTGTAATAACAAATGAGAAAAGTGGCTCTGTCAGTCTCTGGCCAGGTATATACTGAAGGGCCATGTGACATTTCAGAGGGATAGGTAAAGCGGTTGAGGAGAAAAATTAGATATGACACACATATACAGACTTTCCTTGACTTAAATAGTTAGATATACAAGGTTTAACATCTAGCTCACTGAAGCATGGGTGTAAATAAAGCGGAAGGATTTTAGTTGGGAGACTGCAAACACGGACTGCGATTTTGTTTGAAAATTCAATGTATTTTAACAGAACAGAGGAAAGTAATGGCTACATTTTATTGTGTTTGCAGGCTTCAAGCACTCAGTATGTGGTAGACAGTGTGATTGTCAGGCAGTCAAACAAAGTCTGGAACCCATTTCTTCCAATTGATCATTTCTATATCTTTCCCAAAACGACACATTTTGACGAGCCCACTTCACCCAGCAGTCGGCCAGGTGTGTAGTGTGAAACTGTTAAGGATGTCTTTTTCACTCTACTTCTTCCAGCTATACTTCCATCACTTTTTAGGTGTGAAAATAAAGTGCAAAACATGGCATGTGCTTTAGGGAAAATGTCCACTCAATTATCCCCATTTGTGCTATTTAGTGCATTTTTTCTCCATTCAACAGACTATTTGACTTTGAGCGTGGTCATTTGGAACAGGTATAACCCCTTTTTTGGAACAAGTACAAGTTCTTTCACAGGCACTTTGGGAACTGGTACAAGAGTATAAACTCATTCGTAAACACGTTTGCCCCTAAAGTCTAGTTTGTTTGACAAATTTGAGCGGTCCCTTCTATACTCAACAACCGGACGGGGCAACTATTTTCCCACTATTGCTATGTAGCTCAGGAGTAATGACGACAGTATGGCAGGGTGTGGCGGAGCCCCTTTTCCACTGCCAATCAGGATGACAAGATGCTGTTCATCAGAGTCATGGAGTGTTTTATGCAACTCTTTATACAGTTGTGTCATCATTTTAGTGGTCTTGTGGTCCACCGATTTCTTTGCAAGACCTCACAGAAGAACTTCAGTAAAGACGAAGACATGGTTCCCTCAGGAATGGGTGTTTGCCAAGGCATTGTAGCTGGATCCGGTGCAGCTTCCTGGAATTCACCACAGTGAATGGAAAACAGTTTCAAATGCGCTCACTCTGCAATAGAATTACAGCATCATCCCTGGAGCTGTGACTTGAGTGTGGAATAGGAAAGCTATATCTATCCCTTTGTTTATTATGGACAAGGAGATGGGAAAGCCAGAGAAGATATTACAACCGCTGTGCCACAGAGGGCGTCCTATGTGATGCAAACAAAGTATAGCACAATTGAATAAGAGGTTGGTTGTTTAGTCTAAATTTGGGGTTACCATTTTGTAGTTATAGCAAGCCTAGGAGACAATGTGAAAGTTCCAATCTTGGTGCTGTTTTAGTCCCGCTTATATCCTGATAAAATGTTCCAATTCTCCACTTGATTCTGTTTATTTTTTCTCTCTGTCCTTTATCATAGCATAGCAAAAAGAATACACACTTCCACTTAACAATTCTCTTCTGTTCTAGGAATGGTTTCTGATTTGGCAAAAATAATCATTCCATTGTAGTCAGCACAAGGATGAAGGTTGGACATTGGGGTCCTGGCTACATTTGTGGGACAATTGGTGTAGAATTACTTCCCACGATGGAGCAAACTGTTTATCTTTGTCAGGTCAGGTATTTAAAATCCTGTTTTTTTACACAGAAGAACAAGTTGCTTCCTCTTTATTATAGTCCTGGATTATGCGCTCAGAAAAGCCATCAGTGGGCGGGAGCAGGACCTCGGCTTCCCCCTAACCCCAAGGAGGTCAAAGCGACACCCTGCGGTTGTCCTGACAGACCTGGACTACGCGGATGACATCAGCCTGCTCTCCAACAAGCTGGAACAAGCACAGGAACTCCTGAACAGAGTGGAGCTGGAGTGCGCCAAGGTTAGCCTTAAAGTGCGAACACACTAGGCACTTCACACGCGTACAGACGCGTATGAAATCGGCCGTTTTTCCATAGGGAACCATTGGTTTACGCGCGTACATGGCGCGTAAATGCGTCACTCGCGCTAAAGCATCATTTTAGCCGCGTTAGCCGCGTATGACCCGCGTATAATATTACGCGCGTATATATTACGCAGCTACGCGAGGAGTTCAAAAAATTTAACTTTTGTTGCTCCTACGCGCGACGTTTAGCCGCGTTGGCCAATCAGCGTTGGGCTTGAACCGAAGTCACATACATTGGCAGGGTCGGAGAACAGTGTACTGTACACAGAGGCTGATGAGAGACACCGAGGAGGTAATGTATTGCGGGCGGCCGGTGCTGTATGAAGCCGCTCGGGGTTAGAAGACGTGGGGAAAGTAAACCAGGAGAATGGACTTCCTGGTTAATTCAGTGAATATGTGTAGCAGTGCTTTAGCCGATAAACAAAGTTAGCGCCGTATAGCATTAGTTAACTCACCCTGTTGTGTGCGGGCGGCTAGCGCCTCATATGAACCCAAACATGACGACTGTCCGCGGTACTTTCACGACAAGTACACGAAGCACCGGTGTTGATCTATGCCAGCCACGGTCCCCTGTCACAGCCGGGTAATTTTGGCTACTTGCCTTTATGTTGTGCCGCCGTGCACCGATGCTGCTGTAACTGTGTTTATTATGTAGCTGCCGTGAATATGCAATGCTGTTTTAATGCTAGGCTATTTGTGCTGTTCAGTTTGTCTTTTGGCACAGTTGTTGGCCGTGTTGTTGTTGTTTTTGTGCGGACATGCACGCTGTTGTGTCGGGTCGGTTCTGATCGCAGCCATGGTTGATAAGGGAAATACAATATCGGGAGGGAGACTAGGCACGTTACGCGCGTATAACCATTTTTGACACAAAATGATCAAGCAACATTTTAGCCGCGTTACGCACGTAAATCTTACGCGTGTAATGTGCCTAGTGTGTTCGCACCTTTAGGCTAAGCGCCAAGAAAACAGAGGTCATCACCTACAACATGTTAGAAATAAAAATATACGTGTTCTTTTAGCCTTATTTATGAAGGAAAAAATAACCATGGAGAAAGGTGTAAAATTCGGGATCTCGGCCTCAGTATTTATTTAAAGTGTAACTGCACCCTTTTACTTGTTTTTTGAGATAGAAGCTGAATTAAATCACTATGTTGTGAAGGAACACATATTTGCTGGTGTTAATATTGAAAAAAATTGCAATATGTTAAATATCGGCAATTTAAGAAATGTTTTGTATTGTAAATTATTTTAGAACTTTACTAAGATTTGAAAATAACTTTTTCCTTCGGGTTCGAAAAATTACGTACATTGTGTCTTAATGTACGTCATCACGTCGCCGCAAAGCCGGTCACGCTCTTTACAGGTCGATGGCTAGTCCATGAGCTACTACTGTTATACTGTCCCTCCAAGGATGTTATTTCGGGGGTTAACCATGGGGTTAACACCCTTAACTTCTACCGGCAGTGTGTCTGCATTATCTCGCTTGTGCGCAGGCACACACACACACAGACCCGGACTCGTTCATTGCTTCACTTTATTGACACACGCTACCGCTCGCTCTCCTCACACACACACACACACACACTGCCGCTAGCTCACTTGCGCTACTCTGTCTCCTAACACTACGATAGAGACACCTGCCAACAATTTAGAATAAGAAAAGTCCTCCACCTCAGACGACCCATCTGTGAGGCATATGAGCTCACTGTGTAGCGACAGTGCCGTTACACTTTGTGTCACTCGATTTTTCAAGGAAGTCATGTCATTCAGATGATCTTCCTGAGTGACAGCTAGCAGCTAGCCCCCTCCTTCACAGACACTGTGCGGCCCCCTCCCTCCCGAAAGTCGGCCGGCTGATGTCGGAATGTTTAAAAACAATGGTTCTAAAACAGAATTCAGAATCCATGGTCTGAAAGCATTTTTCAAAACTGTGCAGTATGCTCAAACAGAGGGTGTAGTTACCCTAAATTAAATTGACAAGGCAGGTTGACAGGCAGTGTTGCCAACTCTTCAGTAAGGAAAGTCGCTATTGGCTGTCCAAAAAGTCGCTAGAAGTCGTCAGATGACGTCATCGCCTAATTTGCATATTTGTAGATGACGTCATCGCCTAATTTGCATATTTGTAGACAGGGGTTTTATACAGTAATATTTGAATATGAGGTTCTAGTGTTATGAACGTGACAATCGCATGAACAACCAACGTGGTAATGTTAAGTCTAGCAGTAATCATACATGCTCATGGTTTAAAAAAGCACTGCATAACATTTTTAATTGCACTACTCGTAGACTGTAGAAGAGGTGGGAAAAGCTTCTAACTGCTAATAGTGATGCTAACGGAACACGAGCGGAGAGGTGTATCTCTGCTCTGACCGCAGCTGGGAGGGGGCCGCAGTGTGAGTCAAACTATAGGCCTATATAACAGTGATTTATTTAGTGCAGTGATTTTATTATTTTATTTAGACAAAGAAAATATACATTATCCCGCCCTGACTGTACGTCAGGGGGCGGGATCAGTCAGCGGCAGCTTGCTGGCCGGGACGCGGATTCATTTGCAGCTTGGATGCTGAGCCGTGAACGTCTCCTGTTAGCTCCTGCTAACCTGCTAACAGGAGACAGCTGGGAGGGACTTCTGCGCGAGGAATGAGGCCGCCTGTAAGTGCTTGGAAACGGGGAAGGGAGGGGCCACGCAGGCACCCGCTGCTTGTTGTGAAGAGTCATAGCGATACGTGTTTTCACCTCAAAAAGTTGCCAAAAGTCACCAATAACTCCAGAAAAGTAGCTAGATTTGTCGCTTGTCGCTTTTTTGAAAAAAAGTCGCCAAAGGGGTCTGAAAAGTCGCTAAATCTAGCGACAAAATCGCTAAGTTGGCAACACTGTTGACAGGACAAAAAAGCAAGAAGAAGTGAGTTCTCTCTCAGCAGAGTCTCTTTTACATATTTTTTGACATTGTCTACTGATTGGTCTAATGTTGTTGCCAGGCAGATTTCAGAGTCCGTCCCTCTTCTTCCTCCTGGCCGCCCTCTGCTGAACTTTACCGAATAGGGAGGGTTAATTTAGCAGGCCTTGAGAAAGTGTCTAAAGCTTGCTTGGCCAAAAGGCCCTTTGTTCTAACAGATACTGTTGGCTTCAGGAGTGTCTTATCTTATGGGAAAATCAGCGTTAGTTCTATCCTCCTCTCCCAGCACCGAGACTGAAGTGAAACATTTATTACAGTCAAATGTGAAGAATATATAAATTGTTAAAATTGATTATATATGAGTAAATGCAAATTAATGAGGGGGGTTATACATCATCAAAATAGAAATATATTTTTCCTGACAAACATCTTACCGGAGCATCAACCACTGATAACATCTGGTGGCTCTGTGCTGAAGGAAGTCGAGGACTTCAAGTATCTGGGCTCATGGGTCAACTCAACCGAGCAGGACCTAAAGGTGAGGAAGGCACTCGCATGGAGGGTCCTGAACGGAATGACCTGTGTTTGGAACTCTATCCTCCCCCGTCAAATCAAACTCAGCTTCATCTATGCAACGGTAGAGTCTGTTCTCCTCTACGGCAGCGAATGCTGGTCCTGAAGCCAACCTTGCAGAAGTCTCTAGACGGGTGCTACACCAAGATGCTGCGTGCAGTACTTAACATCAGCAAGAGCACACATGTCATCCTGTATGAAGGAATACCAAGGGTTAGCGAGAAAGTAGCTTCCAGAAGAATGAGACTGGCAGGACACTGCCAAAGACACCAAGAGCTGCCAGCCAGCAAATTGGTAATTTGGGAACCAAATCATGGTTATCGGTCTCAAGGACGTCCTACACTAACATACGTGGATGTACTTAAGAAGGATGCAGGAGCACAAAGTACCAATGAACTAGCCAGATGTATGGAGAATCAGGATGACTGGAAGCAACGATGGAGGGCTCGTCTGAGGACGACCTAGAGAGAGAGATAAACAACGCTTGATCTGTTCTGTGGCAAAATGTCTGCAAGAGTGAGATACACTGCGAGTATCTTGTGTTTTTATCGTCGGATGTAGTATGTAGAATAGAAATAATAAAGAGTATGCGACTGGAACGCAGGGCACATTTATTTGATAGTAAGCTAACTTTTACAGCAAAAACCAAATGTTCTCTGCTACCCAATCACAACTGCGCAGTCATGTAAATGTTTTGTCACCCAGGATGCAACAAAAAATATATATCTAAAGCACATGGTTAATTTGAAAAGCGGTCATACTCAAAGAATGGCATGTTTTTCACAAATGTTTAATTTTTCATTATGTCAAAATCTATGCATACAGCTCACTACTACTAAGGCTTGACTCTTATATGGGCTTTATATAGCATGCTTTGTGTATCTTTCGCTTTAACACTATAGAAGTCAAAAATAGCCAGGCTAACAATTCAGGTAATTCCGTTATCTCATTATATCATGTAAATTAACTTACTAAATTAAAAATAAAGCTGTTCACTTATAATAAGTGTATTGTCCTGATAATGAACCTTTTACCACATAATATTGTCTCGTTTTATGTTCAGTTTGGTAATCTTGAGAAAACAAAAGCTTCATTTTACTATTCCAGTTATCTCATGATCTCAATCTCCAGAAAACAGCCTTTTCTCATGATAATTTGTTAATTACCATGTTGAGATGAGATAACCACATTCAAAAATAATCACCCTCAGACCGTTCTCAACCTCTGTACAACAAAGGTTTACAACATCTTTGAACTTTTAAGCTACAACTTAACCTGTACAGATACATGGTGCCTGCTTGTGTGGACAAACCGATATCTAAAAACTGCATCCGTCAGCGAGTCAGTGTGTTTCGATACACATACTTGTCCAACATGCAATCAAGCACCAGCATCTTTTTAAGGATTGACGCAGCACAAATACAGCTTGGAAACACACTGCTTAAAGATCTTGAGGTTTGTGGCATTGATTTGCCTGCGAAGTAACCATGTGTGCCATTGCAGGTGACAACCTAGGCTGTGTCTGAAATCGCGCACTTCTGTACTTACACTTACTTTTTTGAGTGCACTTTGCGCAAAACCGGAGAGTGTGCCAAAATGCAGTGCACTGTAAGTTCCTCGGTCGTGCACTCAAAACGGTCTAAAACTTGAGTGTGGAGCGATGGACACTTTCCACACTCAACGGCCGCCATCTTGCCTACGTAGCGCAGAGGACGGGACATTAAAATCAAAATAGAGGAGCTTGAAGCAACTGTGGAGTCGGACACGCTCTACAAAAGTTAAATTACACATTTGTTTTGTTTTTCCGCAACTTACGTGTCTGTTTTGGCTATCGGTAACACAAGCAGAAAAAATAACCACCGAAGAAGAACCGTCAAAATGCAAAGTCATTTCCGGTAGGTGCGCGACGGCAGTTTGGACAGTGCACCGTAGAAATGAGAGCACTGTGTCTATAAGTAAGTGTACTGTAGGGATAATAAAGTGCACTCAAAGTAAGTGCACTTACGTAAGTGCGCGATTTCAGACACAGCCCTAGGCTCACACAACATTGGGGACTGTGTTGAGAATTTCAGCAGGAGTCGGAATGTCTGCAGATACTGTGAAATTGACAGAAAAACGATTGAGACCGATCCTATTGCTAGGGCTACTAGCATGACCCCACAGTCATACAGAGATTGAGTTCAGAGCAATGATGGAGATTCCACTGTTACCCCGGAATTCCACTGGCTGCGGGTGCGGTGTCCAACGGTTTTGCTCCGTGCGCTCACGTCCGGCAATACCCACCGGCTCCGTTTTCAAACCAGCACGGCCAGCTCCGCTGAACAGCTGGGGCCTTTCCGAATAGTCCAATCTCCTAACCTATAAGCCTCCTTTCCTATACCTTAACCCCTAAACGTCATCGGGGTTAAGGAGAGATGAAAGGTGCTTCCTATCGAACATAGGAAAAGACAGCACTGTTTCAAAAGAATTCGACTCCACTTTTCCTAACCGACGTCATTGCGCGACGGCGAGTAGTGCTGACGTGAGTCTCCGAAAATTGACTACAACAAGCGCTCGTTTGATCCATGCGTTCTTTTCATATTGATTTTAATCAAGTTGTCGCCATCAGAGTGAGAATCACTCCCATATCCACACGTGGAATAAAAAGAGGCTACACTTGTGTTGATGTTGAAATGAACTGCCCCCAGTAACTTCATTAAATGTGAAGTTGGTATTTTATTTTCTTATGGTGTAAATTATGTGCTACGAAAATAACTATTATGATGTTGGTCTTTTAAGAGTTCTTTAGGCTATTATCTTTATGGGGGAGGGAGGGGGGGGGGGGTAGGCTATTTTGTTTTAGCCGAGTTAAATCTTCCTCTCTTCTGTTTTACCTCTCGTTCGTGTTCGTGTAGAGTCGGTAAACTCCGTCGGTGGATTGTTGCTTTAAATATTGCCGCCGTAAAGGATTATGGGATACCACTATCTCCTTTCCTTTCGCATAGGTTGGTCAGGAGTAACCTATGCTAAAGGAGGGTTAAAGGATGAATCGAGGCTCCTTTCCTATGCCTTTCCTAAGCATTTTGAGAATTCGGATCACCTATCCGCCGAGTACTTCCGGTTCATCTCGATAGGAAAGGAAATTTCCTATGCAAAAAATACTTTTCGGAAAGGCCCCTGGGGTCGCGAGACCGAGGAGTTCCCGCGGTAATAAAAGTGACGGGCGATCGCTCTTGATAATATGATTCTCCTATATGGTATTTATTTACACAACAACGAACGCAGGGAAGGTTATTGTTCCCATCCGAACGAGTAAAAGAACAGTGGACATGCTTGTATGTGTCTCTGTTTTGAGAATGTCACCTGCAGTGAACACCGAGTGTCTTATTTTGAAAATTAACCGGAGGTTTTATTGTTTTGTCGGCGCTTGTGTTCCTGTCTATCTCGATGTGTTCTGTGCTAAATTGATGCGGTGAGCTCAGACATCCGGCAGAAATAGAAGCAGTGCGTATTTCACCGGAGAGCTGGAGCAGCAGCGGAGCAGAGAGACGGCGCAGCGGCCGTGGTGGAAACTCACCCACTGACTGCTCTTAAAGGCCTACTTCACCGGTTTGAATATGAAGGTGTATTGAATTCTGAGATCCTATGTAGTATAAATGTGCAAAAAAAAAAAAAAATCGGTTCATCCTAGCCTGAGAAAAGGCAGAAAGAGTGTTTTTGTTAACCCTATATTTCTCTTTCTCATGACATCACAGAAAGAGAAATATAGGGTTAAAAAAAATGTACTTTGTAAATATTACTGTGATGTCACAGTAAAAGACATCACAGTAATATTTACAAAGTAAGTTTTTTTTTTAACCCTATATTTCTCTTTCTGTGATGTCACGAGAAGGAGAAATATAGGGTTAAAAAAACACTCTTTCTGCCTTTTCTCAGGCTAGGATGAACCGATTTTAATTTTTTTTGCACATTTATACTACATAGGATCTCAGATTCATAACCTTCATATTCAAACCGGTGAAGTAGGCCTTTAATTGTATTTTGTTTCTGCCGTGCTGGAGCGGAGAAGGACCGAGACGCAGCGGTGGAAATCGCCTTTAGGGTAGGTGTCAAATTTGACCTGTGTTCAATGAGCTGACTTACTGTCATGTATGTCAACCAGGTTTACCCCTGTCTTGGACATGATCTGTTTGAGGAGGTTTGTCATATGATCTTGCTTTGTACATAAAGAATCTTGTCAAAGAAGACAAGGAGTTCACTTATACTGAGTTGAATCGTAGAATGAACCAGTTCCGTTATCTAGGTAATGATGCAAACAATAACCTGTGAGGTTAATCAAGACAGTGACAAGCTTGGCGCGCAGTGCTGTGCAAACTAGCCTGGTGCTACCAGACCACGTACTTCATTTCATTTGTACAGAAGGTCTGGAAGTGCTGTAATTGGCAAACGTTCACTCATTTGGAGGCGGGTGTCTGTCGAAGTTTAAAACTATTGGATCTGCCCAGTGCCACTCTGGATTAGCCAACCAAACGCATAACGTTTGGTCATCACGTGTGTCATGAGCCGCTTCTGACGGTGCGTTCCAGTTGGACAGGGAACTCGGAAATTTCCGACTTCACTACAAATTGTAGTCTATGAATCTACGGTACCGCAACAGTAACTTGTTAGAGCCTAACGTTTAGTTATTTGACGAGAAAGGTTTTAGGCGTCCATACTTTCGCGAGCAGATGCACTGGAACACAGACAGGTCGGAACTCGGAACTACAAGTCGGAAATCTCCTTCTTCGAGTATAAAGGAACGCAGCATTCAACTGAAACTGGAGCGGTCTCAGCCACTCGCTCTGTTCGCTGATTGGCACGATCGTAGATTCTCCGGAGAATCTGGAAATGGCTGTACACCCAGATGACTACTGAAGGGAAAATGAAATTGGCCGGAAGTAGGCGGGCGGGCGGAGCCAGGCTAGTGCAAAACTGGTGTTTGCTCAGAACGTTGCCAATTTTGATTGGAGAGAAAATAGTCAGTCCAAATCATAACAAAGTATGGAAATTGGTTCTACAACTCCGAGAGATTGTGAAGTTGATCTGTGTACCCGCCATTTCAACTGGCCAAATAGGCTATTTAACAGTCCTTATTGATGAGTATTTGTATTTCAGACAGCACGTCTTTCCGAATCATCCAATGAAGCCAACACATCATTATATCGCTCATTATCCAGATCTTGTGCACTTTGGGCCTCTCATTCGTCTGTGGACATTACGATTTGCGAGCGCACATATTTTAAAGTGTGCAAGGAAATTGCATAACTTAAAGGTGAAGTAAGCAATTTATTTATGTTAATATAAGTGTTAAATCACTCTTTATTCTTACAGTGATCACTTACATAGTGTGCGCGTTTCATAAAGCCGATCTCTCAGTCACCCGCTCTGCATGTGATCAGCAAATAAACTTTTCGGGGATCCCGAAACTGATATCCAATCACAAGAGAGAACACTACAAACTGGCACCCGTCTCACTGCCGGTGCACGCGCAGAGCGACAGATGGGTGAATGTGCCTACAATGGCGGAGCAGGTAAAAATCCTTCCCAATGTCTGTTTTGATGGTTTTATCATGTTTTATCACACTTACTTATCTGAGATGATGCTCGTTGTTTTAAGCAGTGTATTAATGTGGTGACGTGGGGACGAGGGAGGGGACTGCTAACTGCAGTCAGTGACAGGAAGTTAGCTAAACTGACCATTCCGCTTACTGAAACTTTAAAGAACCTTCCCTCAACACTTGCAGAGAGGCATCAGGCTTTTCTGAGTGCTGGCAACTTCTTCCCACCAGCTGTTGTTGTGGAGAAGGGTACAGAGTTTTTCTTGGGGGACTACAATGACAACATCAGAGAATCAGTTGTACATCATACTTTTGAGCCAGAAAACACTCTCATAGCCAATGAAGTGAATGTGAAAGGTACAAACTTCAAAAAGAACATGTTGGATGTGATGGAAGATTGTGAGGAGGGGCTTGTCGTGGGACAAATTAAAGTAATGCTAATTTTTAGAGATTTAGTAGTACATTTTATTGCTGAGAAATACCTGGCTGTGCATCTTCCATATATACAGTAGGTGTTTATTACCTTACACAGAGTCAGAAAAGCTACTACTATGTTAACCAAGAGAGTCTGCTTGATTACTATCCCTTGCCTGAATACACTGTTGGTGGCATGGCAATAATTGTTCTCCACCATTCTTTCCTCTCATTATAGGTCAATGGCTACTTTAGAAGACGAAATCAAGGGGATTATCCTCAGGGCATTACCAAATCTCTCTGACGAGGTTCAATCGCAGTTAATTGCCAGGCTTCAAGGCTCTGGCTCATCAGTGGTGTCGTTAAGTGGAATGGAGATCTCAGTCTCTTCTGAGCTACTGTAGACAATCACTTTCTTTTGGTGACCAGCGTATACAGCCATGCCAATGGCACAACTCTCAGAAATGTACTTTGCACTAGCTGCTCCGCCCTTGTAGAACCAACTGCCACCTGGCATATGCGATTCCCCCTCAATTTCTGCCTTTAAATCAAGGCTCAAAACCCATCTGTACACCCTGTTTTTTCCTCCCCATTAACTATCTTACCTCTGCACTACTATCTTTGTTTAGAAGTGGATGTCTGGGCTTTATGTCTTTTATTTTTGTTATTGTTATTTTACCTTATTTTTTTTACATACTGAATGCACTTTGTTCAGCACTTTGGACAGTGCAAACATTTATAAATGTGCTTTTATAAATACATTTTACTTACTACTTACTTACTTACTTATAACTCATCCCAGGCCCTCTGGCACAAATTACCCCAACCCCAGAATTTTGGGTAATAAGCATAATGCAGCAGTTTAGGGCTGACATTGTGCTAACTATACTGTATAGACACAAAGTGTAGCATACTAAAGCACTGAAACATGTGTCAAATGTTTTCAAACGTGTCTATAATTGTTCAGACACAATAATCAAAAAACCTTGATCATGGAAATTTTACATTGAATAGCTTAAATGTGCTTATATCTTATTCCATGTTTCTCCCTTATTTACAGGATGAGTCAAATGGATGGCTCTTCTTAAATATGTGGTCACATTTCCAATTTCTTCTATGGTTTTCTAGAAACAAGGGGTGGCACAACTTCCCCACTGGCACAACTCAGGCCACTCTCCCCTATATGTTCTGTTTGGCCAATTCAATGTAATTTTTCATAAAACAGTCAGCAAAATCTGAGCAGACATTTGATAAGCTCTTTTTTTAGGACTCAGGGCCTTCTCTTTATGTTAAGATAATTATTATAATAATTATTTATTTTCATTTAATATTTTATTACACACCAAAGGATCTGTATGAATAGATAATACTCCAGGAGGAGTATAGTCCAATATTGAGTGAACTGCCCATAAATTTAGTTGAAATATTGTTGAATATGTGCAGTTGATGCTTATGAAAAATAAACATAACATAATTGATATTTTCTCTTCTTGTACACATTTTTTCATTGCTGCATTTTAATTGACTTTATCATTCAGTAAATGCTAATCAGGGTTATAGTGAAGACAGTGCCTAATCGATAAACAGTAATTGGCTTTCATCCAGTAATATGCTCTATTTACAAAAGTGACTGAATGGTATTGTATTTGGGATTATGATGAAATGCCACAGTTAATGAAAATAAATGACTAAGACTCTAAGGGCCTATCCGAAAAGTATTTTTTGCATAGGAAATTTCCTTTCCTATCGAGATGAACCGGAAGTACTCGGCGGATAGGTGATCCGAATTCTCAAAATGCTTAGGAAAGGCATAGGAAAGGAGCCTCGATTCATCCTTTAACCCTCCTTTAGCATAGGTTACTCCGGACCAACCTATGCTAAAGGAAAGGAGATAGTGGTATCCCATAATCCTTTACGGCGGCAAGATTTAAAGCAACAGGCCACCGCCGGAGTTTACCGACTCTACACGAATACGAACGAGAGGTAAAACAGAAGAGAGGAGAGGAGAAGAGAAGAGAGGAAGATTTAACTCGGCTAAAACAAAATACCCCCCCCCCCCCTCCCACACACACACACACACACACACACACACACACACACACACACACACACACACACACACACAGAGGCTAAAGATAATAAAGAACTCATAAAAGACCAACATCATAATAGTTATTTTCGTAGCACATAATTTACACCATAAGAAAATAAAATACCAACTTCACATTTAATGAAGTTACTGGGGGCAGTTCATTTCAACATCAACAGCTAAGTGTAGCCTCTTTTTATTCCACGTGTGAATTGGGATATATGGAGTGATTCTCACTCTGTTGGCGACAACCTGATTAAAATCAATATGAAAAGAATGCATGGATCAAACGAGCGCTTGTTGTAGTGTTAGAAATAAAAATATTTCCTGTGTTCTTTTAACCAGAGTTGAAGAAGGAAAACAAGTAGAAGATTTATTTCAAAGCTTAAAGGTTTATTATCTAAATTGAGTGAGCAGAAACATGTAGGTCTACATGGAGCTTACTGGTTCTCAAAAAGCATCCCCAGTAAGACTGAAGACAAAATGGTAGGACATAGTGTTATATGGAAACAAATACATTATTTCTGATTGGTTGACTATGTGTTAAGAGGCTGGCCGATGACGTCTTCTTCTTGCTGGTCTTCATAAGATACATTTCATGTTTTACTAAGAGAATGCTCATACGAGAGGTGAAGGGAGTGTGCGGGTCGTTGCTAGGCCGGTTGTCAAGTGCAAGCACACCCACACAAATAGTTACTGTATCTCCTGACCTTGGTCAAAGTATCTCCTGAAACTGGCCTGCCTCAGTGGCACACTTAAAATGGTGGAAGAATGTGAAGTTACTAAACATACAAAAGTGTATAAATTTAAAAAACACAAGAGTATAAAATTAAGATTATTCTGACAATCCCTCTCTTTACACCTTTTAAAGGTGTAAACCTAAACTGATGGAATAATCATACATGTTCACACGATTTGTTAACTCTCCTTCTGCTTACTGAAGGTTCAAATTCTTAATGGTGGGAGGTTTTTACAAGAACAACCTTGACTGACACGATATGCACAAAAATACACACACAGAAATCTAGACAGTCAGACACATACAATACATAATGGTTTGGGCTTTTTTAGAACTTTAATTAGGTTTAAATAATTATTTAGAGGCCGCACCTGTTTACAAACATTCTCTAACCTCTTTTCAATACGAGAGGGCATCATTGAAAGGGTATACAATGTGTCAGGTGAATTTCAAATTTGCTCCTGTTTTGCATTTTTCCTGGACCACAAGACAACTATGCTGAGTTACTTCGTAGGGTCCTGTCACCTGGGTTCAAGCCGTGAGCTTTCACCAATACCCGATCCCATACCTTTACCTCAGGAGTCTTGTCTGGAGTTGCTTCGGGCTGCTCAGCCTGTTATATCTATTAAAACAAAACTCAATTCAAATTAATCAGGGCTGTCAGGTACTCATCACAACTTACTTGCCAGACGTCAAAAGAAGGCATCTCCCTCTCTGGACGTCCTTGGCTTAGGCCTGCCTGTCAGCAACTCGCGGTCAAATGTTTATGTGCCCCTTGAGAAGTTCTCGTTGACATGAGGGCCAGAGGGAGAGCAACTACCTGGGTCAACTTAATGCTGTGCATTATCTTATCAATATTTCATTAAAGGGTCTGATACAAGTTACATTTTTAACTACTTCACGACTGTCTTTACTGTCTCTTTTGGCAAGGACTAGTTTCTAACAATTTTGTGAATCAATCCACCATCACCAGCAAATACAGGAACCTCAAAGTTCTATTTTCATCTTGAAAGGGGTCTCAGGTACTGGGAATCTTCTTGTTGGCAGTCTGTATGGTTTCTTGGGGTTGTGATCTTGACATATAGTACAATCTGCGGCTTATGGTTATGGGCTTGTCCATGTTGTGTTGCAACTTTTTGTTGATTCTGGTAATGGAGTTCATGGCACATCACAATGAGCTGTTTTGGTGCATATTTGCAGCTGCAGCTAGATCTTTAGCAGCTTTCTGTCTTGATTCCATGTCGATGTCGTCCAGCTTATAACTGTTGAATGTCAGCACCCTCCTTTCTCCCTCCTTTTCTGATAAAGCACAGCAGCTTACTCAGAAAAAAATCCAGATAGAATGGGGCCGTGTAGGTAGTAGCGGAAAGGGCCACTGTTTGCATGTCTCTAAGTGGCAGTGTACAGTCCAAGTTATGTGTAGTCCGAATCCATAAAGATAAGATAAGATAAGATAAGATAATCCTTTATTAGTCCCTCAGTGGGGAAATTGCGGGATTACAGCAGCCTTGCATACAATAGAGACACATAGTAATAAAATAATATAATATAAATAAAATACAATAAAATTCAAGAAACAGTAAGAAAATTTCTAGTTAGATATACAGACGGAATAAGAGTATATATACATATAAAAAGTGCTTCAGCGTATTTATATTGCACCAGCTGAGTACAATTAAAGTGTCCACAGTGAGTAAAGTAAAAATAAAGTAAAATGACCATGTGTCCAAAAGTCCTGAAATGAACATGGATTAATGAGAGCTCAGTTTGTTGTGCAGCCTGACAGCAGCGGGGAGAAAGGACTTCCGGTACCTCTCCCTCAGACACCGGGGATGAATCAGCCGGTGACTGAAGGAGCTGTGCAGCGCTGCCAGAGTGTCCTGCATTGGGTGGGAGGCGTGGCTTAACATGGACGAGATCTTAGTCATCATCCTCCTGTCCCCCACCACCTCCACGGTATCCAGAGGACGTCCCAGCACGCTGCTGGCCTTCTTCACAAGCTTGTTTAGTCTCCTCCTGTCAGCTGCAGTGGTGCTGCTGCACCAGAAGACCACTCCATAAAAGATGGCTGATGCCACCACGGAGTCAAAGAAGGACTTCAGGAGTGCTCCCTGCACCCCAAAAGACCTCAGTCTCCTCAGCAGAAAGAGTCTGCTCTGACCCTTTTTATATAGAGCGTGTATATGGTCGGACCAGTCCAGTTTGTTGTTCAAGTGAACACCCAGGTACTTATGAGATTTGACGATCTCAATGTCCAGTCTCTGGATGCTCACCGGTACCGGAGGAGGGCGTTTACCCCGGCGGAAGTCCACCACCAGCTCCTTGGTTTTACTGGAGTTTATCTGGAGGCGGTTTCGCTGGCACCATCCTAAAAAGTCCTGGTTCAGCTCTCTGTATTCCCCGTCGTCATCGGCGGAAATGAGGCCGACGATTGCAGAGTCGTCGGAGAACTTTTGCAGGTGGCAGTTAGCAGAGTTGTGGTTGAAGTCCGATGTATATATGGAGAAGAGGAATGGAGCCAGAACGGTTCCTTGTGGGGCTCCCGTGCTGCAGGACACCCGATCTGACTCACACTCCCGTATCCGTACATACTGTGGACGGTTGGTGAGGTAGTCCAGGATCCATGCAGTCAGGTGGTGGTCCACCCCGATCTGCTCCAGCTTGTCCCTCAGAAGTAAAGGCTGGATGGTGTTAAAGGCGCTGGAGAAGTCGTAAAACATGACTCTCACAGTGCTTCCAGCCTTTTCCAGGTGAGAGAGGCATCTCTGCAGCAGGAAGATGATGGCGTCATCCACCCCGATGCCAGACTGGTAGGCGAACTGAAGTGGGTCCAGGGATGAGCTCACCAGGGGGCGGAGATGGGCAAGGACCAGCCTCTCCAGGGTCTTCATTAGGTGGGCTGTCAACGCCACCGGCCGATAGCTGTTGAGGTCCTTGGGCCGCGGGGTCTTTGGTACCGGTACCACGCAGGACGTCTTCCACAGCTCTGGTACTTTCCCCAGCCTCAAGCTCAAGTTGAAGATGAGCTCCCCTATCCCGCACAGCTGGTCTGCGCAGGATTTGAGGAGCCTTGAGCTGATGCCGTCTGGACCCGTGGCCTTCCTCACCTTGATCCTCCTCATTTCCTTCCTCACCTGGTGGAGGGACACTCTGGGGGGTGTGGTGCTGTAAGGTGTTGGAGTGGGGGCGGGTTGCTGGTTGAAGAATGCTGAGTATGAGAGGTGTGAAGGGGAGCCGAGTGCTGTGGAAGGGGGGGAGGTAGAGGGGGGGCAGTAGTCCACAGGGGGTGCAGATGATGGTGTTTTGCAGCAGCAGGGAGGTCTGGGTGGGGGGAGGGGTGAATGGCTGGTCAAATCTATTAAAAAATAAATTCAAATCATTCACCCACTTTTGGTCCCCCTCAGGCTGTTGGTTGGGCCCCTTGAACCCAGAAATGGCCTTGAGGCCCTTCCAGACCCCGACGGTGTTCTTCTGCTGCAGCTGGTCCTCCATCTTCGTCCTGTAGACATCTTTCCCCTCCCTGATCTTCATCCTCAGCTCCCTCTGCACAGTCTTCAGCTCCTCTTTGTTGCCAGATCTAAAAACCCTCTTTTTCTCCTTGAGGAGGGCCTTTATCTCTGGAGAAATCCAGGGTTTGCCGTTTGAGAAGCACCGCACAGTCCTGGTGGGTACGGTGTTCTCCACACAGAAATTAATATAGTCCGTGATGCAGTCGGTGAGACCGTCGATGTCTTCCCCATGGGCATCACTGAATACTTCCCACACAGTTGTTTCGAAACAGTCCTTCAGAGCCTCCTCTGCTCCATCGGTCCATCGTCTAACTGTGCGGGTCACAGCTGGCTGCTTCTGTGCAAGAGTGGTGTACACAGGCAGGAGGTGCACCAGGTTGTGGTCAGATCGGCCCAGGGGAGGGAGTGGTGTTGATGAATATGCCTCCTTGGTGTTGGCATAAAGAAGATCCAGTGTCTTATTGTCTCTGGTGTGGCATTTGACATACTGGGTGAATGTGGGCAGAGTGGAGGACGGAGGGGCATGATTAAAGTCCCCAGAGAGAAGGAGGAGAGCATTGGGGTGTTGTGTCAGCAGCCTGCTTGTCGCCGAGTGGATGACGTCACAGGCCGCTTCAGCGTCAGCAGAGGGGGGGATATACGCAGCCACCATGATAACATGCGAGAATTCCCTTGGCAGATAGTGTGGCCTCATGCTAACAGCTAACAGCTCAATGTCCTTAGTGCAGGTCTGCTCCTTAATAGTGATGTGCCCAGAATTACACCATCTATCGTTCACAAACACTGCCAGTCCTCCTCCCTTCCTCTTACCGCTCTCCGTTGTCCTATCCGCTCGTATGATGTGGAACCCGTCCAGCGCAGCATGCAAGTCCGGAGTTAGCTCGGTTAGCCAAGTCTCCGTGAACACCAAGAGGCTACACTCCCGGTAATCCCTCTGATGGCGAGTCAGCGCCGCTAGCTCGTCCATCTTGTTAGGGAGAGACCTCACGTTTCCCATGATGATGGAGGGTAGGACGGGTTTGTAGCATAAAGTTCCTTGATGTTGTCGTCCGTAAAAGGTGCCATTCCTTCTACTGGGTGTGGGGTGGGGTTCTGTCCATGGAAAGCTGGAAAATCCCGGGGAAACAGGGAGCACTGGTGTGCTAATGGTGCTGGTAAAGTCTCATGCTCAACCGACTGAGCTAGTTGGGCCTCTTCCTTTCGTCATGATCCGGCCCTCTGCTCCTTCTCCTGCTTGTCTCCAATCCTCTTCGGCCTCTGTGCTCTCCGGAGCACCAGGCTATGCATAATCCAATGGTTTGGGGCTTGGCAAAGTGGCTTCCAGGTTTGCTGGTGGTGGGGATTGTCTTATTTACCCAAAAGTGCCAAAACTGTAATGCTCTATTCCCTGTCTTCTCCTTCTAAACATAGTATAGCTGCTGTAATTATCCAAAATATATATAAACTGCATTTAGGCTTTATCACACACATACACACACAGAAAGTCCCTCACTTGCACACAGGCGGACACTCCCACGATCTCCTCTTACACACACACATCCAGGCCCAAAAGCACACACACTCTCATCTCTGGCCTATTGCTCTGGGCAATAAAAACAGGCATTCTCACTCCTTTACCACTTTAAAAAATGGGTTAAATCAACTAGATGCTCCCTCCATGGCCGTGTCAAGGATACAACAACTCTTATTTGATACATGATTATTTACATTTACTAACAATTTTGCGGATGAAAAACACAATGGTCAATCAGTTACTATAGAAAAAACACAATGCAATTTGAGAGGACAAAAAAATAATCTGTATAAGCTGACTGGGCTATATTGCATGAAATACCACAAAGTGTGTATTTAAAGGCCTACTTCACCGGTTTGAATATGAAGGTGTATTGAATTCTGAGATCCTATGTAGTATAAATCTGCAAAAAAAATTAAAATCGGTTCATCCTAGCCTGAGAAAAGGCAGAAAGAGTGTTTTTTTTAACCCTATATTTCTCCTTTTCGTGACATCACAGAAAGAGAAATATAGGGTTAAAAAAAAACGTACTTGTAAATATTACTGTGATGTCACAGTAAAAGACATCACAGTAATATTTACAAAGTAAGTTTTTTTTTTTAACCCTATATTTCTCTTTCTGTGATGTCACGAGAAGGAGAAATATAGGGTTAAAAAAACACTCTTTCTGCCTTTTCTCAGGCTAGGATGAACCGATTTCAATTTTTTTTCGCACATTTATACTACATAGGATCTTAGAAATCAATACACCTTCATATTCAAACCGGTGAAGTAGGCCTTTAAGCTCATGAAATAAGGGGAGACCTTTAATTAGACCTGGTTTTCACATAAAAAACATATCAGAGTGAACAACTCCCCAGGCTTGTGTGTGTGTGAGGTGCAGTTAGCTGTTAGTATTCAAGTTATTTACATGCAGTTACATAGGCGTACAGTTAGTGAAATGCTGGCGTAGAGGCAGGAGAGTATTTAAGACGGTTTTCCATATGTAAAATCACTGAAACAGCAGCATTTTTAAACATGGAAAGCCATACTCAGAATGCAGAGGTCGCATAAACAAAAATGTTCCCTAAAACGAACTAAAAAACTAATCAACACTGCCAACGTTACGCCTAAGCAAATCACTTTATTAACGCTCCCCGTGACCGAGGTGCGACTCAAACGCAAACTATCAATTGATAAGTTATATTTTTAGAACGAAGTGGCAACCCCGCAGTGCAAAATACCCACTCATTCTCAGTTCCTAACTCTTTCTGACTAAATGTATTTCATGTGTTATTAAATCTATTTCGGAAAGATAGGCAATAGACTTTTGTCAGGACAAGGAACTTCTTGAGCGACACCCGAGGTCCGATTTAGACACTGCGCAGCCTGTTACAACCTTAAATCGTTTAAGGAACCAGCCACCTGTTCAAAGCCCACGCATTTGCCAGCCTGCTGTACCTGCATAATGTCATTTTACGTAACATCTTTCGAACATCTAATAATGAGGTCTTTTCACACTAAAAGATGTGGATTACAGAACCTCAGTCAACAATTTTGTATTGTATGTAAGCTGAGGCAGTTTATCGAGGCACCCAGACATGAAAAACGTACTATATGGACCTCTGCATAGGGAAAATTTAAATAAACACCAGCAATTTCATAAAGCAGAAAAAGGAAAAAACACACAAAAAAAAAAAAAAATTGTGCTCATGCAATTTTTTACACCATATAATCATTAATTAATTAATTAATTACGTCACTTAAATTTAGCACCAAAAAGCAACTTACCTCTATTCACTCATAATTTAGTCATGTCC
Organism: Ammodytes dubius; assembly: GCA_026122265.1. Classification (NCBI taxonomy): domain Eukaryota; kingdom Metazoa; phylum Chordata; class Actinopteri; order Uranoscopiformes; family Ammodytidae; genus Ammodytes; species Ammodytes dubius. Next base: position 950,753 of record CM047512.1, on the reverse strand, counting down.
AATAAAGAATGTTTGGTCAATAGACAACAGGCATCCTCACCTTTCCTTTGTTGAGAGCTCTCTGAGTGAATAGAAGTCAGAAGTTAAGGTGTGGCTGGGCTGGAAATGTCCAGGCCTCGAGCCGGTTCAAAAAGTCCTTCTTCTCCCCTGGTTCACGTCGGGTGTCGCCATTTTGTTAGAAATAAAAATATTTCCTGTGTTCTTTTAACCAGAGTTGAAGAAGGAAAACAAGTAGAAGATTTATTTCAAAGCGTAAAGGTTTATTATCTAAATTGAGTGAGCAGATACATGTAGGCCTACATGGAGCTTACTGGTTCTCAAAAAGCATCCCCAGTAAGACTGAAGACAAAATGGTAGGACATAGTGTTATATGGAAACAAATACATTATTTCTGATTGGTTGACTATGTGTTAGAGGCTGGCCGATGACATCTTCTTCTTGCTGGTCTTCATAAGATACATTTCATGTTTTACTAAGAGAATGCTCATACGAGAGGTGAAGGGAGTGTGCGGGTCGTTGCTAGGCCGGTTGTCAAGTGCAAGCACACCCACACAAATAGTTACTGTATCTCCTGACCTTGGTCAAAGTATCTCCTGAAACTGGCCTGCCTCAGTGGCACACTTAAAATGGTGGAAGAATGTGAAGTTACTAAACATACAAAAGTGTTTTAAGTTTAAAAAACACAAGAGTATAAAATTAAGATTATTCTGACAGTAGTCAATTTTCGGAGAATAGTGTAGTTTCACGTCAGCAATACTCCACCAAAAGTGGAGTCGAATTCATTTGAAACAGCGCTGTCCTTTCCTATGTTCGATAGGAAGCACCTTTCATCTCTCCTTAACCCCGATGACGTTTAGGGGTTAAGGTATAGGAAAGGAGGCTTATAGGTTAGGAGATTGGACTTTTCGGATAGGCCCTAAGACTCACTAATGCTCAACACTGTTAGGTTTGAACAAAGATGGACTCTAACATGCGCTTAAGTATAAATGTTTGAGCTAGTTAACTCATCCTCACTGGTAAACAATATTCTAAAATCACATACTCACTTGATAGACAGGCTGCTGACCATTAGTTTAATTTCAAACATTATCTTAAGCCACATTTTAAGAGTAAATAATTGATCAGAAACATATTACCTTAAAATTTGTAGACGCTCCACTCGATCAATGCAGGGTAGACCTAATGCTGGACTTTTTGTTGATGCGTAGCACATGTCCTTCAAAGTTTGTCCTATCTGGAATGGCTCATTTCAAACTAATGTGCCTGAAAAAGGCCGTTGCCCGCCCACTTTCCCAAAAATACTGTAGTGTACTGTAATTTAAAACATTATCATACTGTTAGGGCTTCTGAGCTGTCTTTTCAAATTGACCTTCCCACAATGCATTGCTAAGTACAGTAAAGAACCGTAATACATGAATACAGTAAATTACTGTTAAAATTTGGCCGTAAATTAACAGCAATTGCTTACAGTGTATGAATTGTAATGAGCCACTCAGCGTGTCTGTTTTGTTCGGAAACCCATTATCATACGGACCCAGTCTCATGGAACTCTGCACTGCGAGCATTTAACTAGCATTCTGCGACTAAAAACATTATTTGATCAAATTTCATTGCACCCCTCAATTTGTTTGAGCCCAAACACTGTGCTTCGTTACAGTCTTGCAGGTGAACATCAAGAGGACACGTCTGTTCGTCACCCAGAAGCAAGTTCTAGTCCAGGCTCTTGCCATCCTGTGCCTATACCACGGCTACTGGCTCTTGATTGATCTGGTCTGAAAGTGCCATCCAACAACTGCAGCTGATGCAGATTGCAGGAGTGCAGCTGGTCTTCAACTTACCCAAGTTGTCCCACACTACGCTGCTCCTCTACATCCTGCACTTGGCTACTAAAATCCTATTCAAGGCAGGTAGGAATTTGCCTACCGTGCAGCGAGTGGACGATTCTACACCCTTCATGTAGCATTCAACATAACACTATTTGCCCCACAATAGTGGACTTAGCACCCCATTGACAACAGGCTTGCAGGATTGTACAACAAACATGGTTAACTTTGGAGAAATGCATTAACTAGATCATCTGTAATGTAATGTAGTTGGAATTGTCAACTCAAGGTGACACGTTTCCTGATGTCAGCAGCTTCTTTGTCCTCCCTTGGCGGCTTGACACAGCAGCTGTATATCTGATGATTTGAAGGGTGCTGATGACTTTGCATGTGTTGCTGGCTTGGATCTTGTAGTTTAGGTTTGAATCCTGAGTACCTGTCGTCCTCTGAGATGATTCATGGACGTTAATGTCTCATCATGAGCGACAGTGGAACCCCCACTGATAATTTCACCCTACTACGGCTAATTTGCCTCCCTTTCTTCAATAGCATCCACACACAAATCTCCCCCCCCCAAAAAAAATGCTATTGTCTTCCCATTTGTGCTCTATGATGATCTGACTAATGGAAAACAGCATTTGGATAACTCATTCCCTCGATATATAAACTCACCGGCCACTTTATTAGGTACACCTGTTCAATGGCTTATAAAAACAAAAAGCTAACCAGCCAATCATATCAGAAATGTAATGCATTTAGACATGGTCAAGACGATGAACTGAATCAGAATGATCAGAATGGGGTAAAAAGGGGGTTAAAGTGACTTTGAACATGGCATGGTTGATGGCACGGCAGGATGGATCAACACTTTCATGTTGTTTACGCCAAATTCTGAACCTGCCATCTGAATGTCGCAACTGAAATCGAGACTCATCAGACCAGGCATGATTTTTCAATCTTCTATTGAAAGAAGATTGGTGATCCTGTGAGAATTGTAACCTCAGTTTCCTGTTTTTAGCTGACAGGAGTGGCACCTGGTGGGGTCTTCTGCTGCTGTAGCCCATCTGCTTCAAGGTTGGTTGTGTTTTGCGTTCAGAGATGGTATTCTGCATACCCTGGTTGTAACGAGTGGTTATTTGAGTTACTGTTGCCTTTCTATCATCTCAAACTAGTATGCCCATCCTCCACTGACCTCTAACTTCAACAAGGCATTTTACGTCCACACAAATGCCGCTCACTGGATAATTTTTCTTTTTCGGGCCATTCTCTGTAAACCCTAGAGATGGTTTAGAGTGAAAATCCCAGTAGATCAGCAGTTTCTGAAATACTCATACCAGCCCTTCTAGCACCTTCAACATTGCCATGTTCAAAGTCACTTTAAACCCCTTTCTTACCCATTCTGATGCTCGGTTTTAATGTTGTCCAGTCCAGGTCTACATGCCTAAATGCATTGCGTTACTGCCATGTGATTGGCTGATAAGTTATATGTGTTAACAAGAAAATGAACCGCTGTACCTAATAAAGTGGCCGGTGAGTGTACAGTATAATGCTTGATGGTTGCTTTGAGATTTGTCTTTTAGAAACATTTATTTTTTAGTTTGCTGCTCTTTGTTAATGCTGAGAATGTAGGGATCCATGTGAGACAAAAGAAAAAAGGATGGATTACTTTTCTTGAATCAATGAACAAAACAGGAAGTTCTGCAAAAGGTTGTGTCTGCTTTATACAGTATCACCATAACAGAAGTTCAGTTTACAGGCTTAGTAGAACTGAACACAGTACACTTGTGTATTTATTGGAAGCCCCAAACTTAGCTCTGTCTGCTGTATCCTGTATAACCAACATGTGAGTCAAGTTTCAAGTAGACAGTCTCAGTATTCTCAACAGATATTAAAAGGAAGTTATCAAATGATGGCTATCTTTAGTTCCCGAAGCGACCAGTCCATTCCTTAAGGGGTTGACAATAGTGCTGGAAGATGTACAGCAACAGTAACCCATGAGATGAAGAATCTTTCGACTTCCACACAGCTCACATTAAGATACATTATGTCACAGTAACTCATACAGTGTAGAGTCAGTTTGTAACAATGGATTGAGGTTGTAATGCCTTGCCATTTGTAATTAGAATTGCAGCATGGTTATGTATGTAAGTCATGACCATGGGACAAGACAGAACAGAAAAGAAAAGGCTCCATTGGTTGCAGTTATTAAAAGGAACACATGAAATACATTTATTTCATATTTGGTCTATAATGGAAACATTAGAGTGTAATTGTCAAAAGTATTTAGCTTGCCTTTTAGTGTGCGCTCACTACAATAGACTTGTGATTTGCGTGTGCATTTTGAGAAACCGTTGACTACACAGCCAATCACAGTGTGTCTTGCTGGACACAGTTCAGACCAGGATCAAAACCTGGAAGATGGTGTTCCACAGCTGCCTCGGCACATTGTCTCACAATTTAACCATAATGAGTAGAGGGACTTTTTTATGGGCCAAGTATTGACTTTATCTGCTACAGTTAAAATCATCTTGAGTAATGCAAAGATAAACAAACCATAATTTATTCACAAGAGTCTATATGTATTGTGTTTAAGTGCAGGGATTTCTAGCTTGGTGATTCAGGTCCAGGTGAATAAAAATAATATGATGTTAATACTAGTTACAAGAGGTACAGGATTGGTCTTTCCATTGTTTTCCTAATGGAAATATATTAACATTGCTGTTTTCCCCATTACATGATGAAACTTAATATTAAAACATTAGCCTCAGCCTCTGTTGCCATTGAGAAGAAGTCAGTCAGAGGTGCCAATCAGGGGGGCGCCCTTAGCTCAGTTGGTAGGGCATTCCCCCACCCCCCCCCCGGGCCGGGCCCAGCAGCAGACCCGGGTTCGATTCCCGCCCGCGGTCTCTGCATGTCACTCCCCTCTCTGCCCCATTTCACCTATGTCTCTCTGCACTATCAATAAAGCATAACAATGCCCAAAAAATATCTTTAAAAAAAAGAGGTGCCAATCAGAGCAGTGAATTTTTTTTCGTACTTAAGAACACAACATAGTAGTACAATTGTTGAATTCATCCTAAATTGATGAATTTTTCTTTTACCTGCCATTTTCATGCACACAGGCATGTAACTTCAGCACAGATGTTAATCGATTGAACCAAAACAAGCTGTTGAAGCGCTCAAACATGATATTTTCTTTGGGGAAAATAAATGCAAGTTTTAGTTCCAGAACCAGGGGCGCCCAAAATAGGTCCTATCACTGCTCAAATCAACATCACCTCCATAAAAATGTGTTGGAATTTTGCATTGAGAAAAGAGCTCATCTTTTGCAATCCCTCGTGGTATTGTTGAGTCTGTTAAATTCCGCCAGCCTAGACAATACTTGTCTGTCCAAAAACAATGACTCACTTCTTGCAATTCTTCACTGTGTGATCAGTCCTTGTTTCTCGAGACGTGTTTTAAGTGAAGTGGAGATACTTTGTGAATGAGGCATTTGAGGAAGAGGTGAAGATCAAAGAAAACATCATTCATCTTGCTGATAACCCTGTTGCCTTCAAGGAAATGTGGATGCCCCTTTATTGTTATCTACAATAGACCCTTGATGGGATCTCTGTGCCTGGCAGTCACCATTTTTACCACTGATCGAGAAACTGTAATACTAAGTTGGATATTATATAATTATAATAATAATAATAATAATAATAATAATAAATAATATAATAATATTAATTATAATAATAATAATAATAATAATAATAATAATAATAATAATAATAATACAAATAATTAGGGGAGAGTGTGGTAAAGTGAGACACTTGTTACACTTGCTCCCCTCTAAGCGAGCTAAAATAATTTATCAGTCAAATGTACACATTTCCCATTAATTCAGGGTGTTTCCTAGCAATGGAAATGATCAGATTTTATTCAGGACGAAGGTCAGAGAAAATATTATTGTTTTAAAAAAAGTTGTCTTGTGTCTCACTTTACCCCAGCTTAGGGGTAAACTGAGACGGGCCAGAGAAATCAAGGGGGTTAACTGATCCACTTACTTTTTCCACTCTGAAACTACCGTAACAACACATGTTGTAAGCAGCAGAATCCTGACAGCTAGCTTGAAAATGTAATGTGTTCCATTGCCTAGATACAAGGGGTGTTTCACATTACCTGGTTCTCCCCTACAGCTTTTTTTTCAATCAGCCTTTTAAGGTACGCAAATGCCAGGTTTGTTGGGGCGCCCCTCTTAAAGCTCCCATATTATACACTTTTCGGTACTATTATACACCATATTATATGGTCTTAGTGGTCCCTAATACGTTTTTCTTTAATTGTTTGCTGAAAAAAACTTTCAGATAATTTATTGTACTATGCTGATGTTCAGCTAATCTCACAATGGCCTATTTTTTAAAAAGAGCTGCAGCTCCCCTCGTAAATATACAATCTTTGAGCTCTCCCCGCCCCCTGTCCGGAAGCGAAGCCAGATACGCCTCGACCAATAAGAAATAGGGGTGTGGGCTGCACAGTGGAAGCTTCTGGCTTTCCACTTTGTGAGGTCAGAAACTGGGAGAATTCTGAATGGAGTATATTGAGGGGGAGGGGTGGGGGTTTCAGAAAAGGGGAGAGTGAGAAAAGGAGAGATTGTTATTTTTTTAAATATTTTGGCAGTCTCTAGGCACACCATGGACAAATGGATATGTTGGAACACATTTAAAAAGTGCATTTAGCATAATATGTGACCTTTAACAGATTTGACTGTTCACACCAGAATGACATTGGCAGGGCTGCATGCACTGAACAGCACATCCACGCCCAGTGTGGCCCTGGCGTAAGACCTCCTGTTTTTAGGGTTGAGTTTTTTTTTCTATTTACCATAAGGTACCTTTCCTGCAAAGAACATTAAGAAAGCTCTAGTCAACAGACAGTCATTTACTTGCTGAGTTGTTGAGGCAGAACTTTCTTCTGCCTACAGCCCACATAAACTGTGATTGTGAAAAACAGCTGGTAGTATAACCTTATACTGCAGGATGACGCTGGGAATTTACTATAAAACAAAGGAAATAAAAAAAGTTACTTTTAAAAAATAACTCACCAACCCAGAACAATGAGATCATCCTCTAGGTTCACAAACACTGTTTGAAAACTGGATTCCACCCTTTCTATTAGATGTTCGGTTTTGTCTTATTTCTACCAAGCAAGACTGAGACAATATGATGATTGATGATGCAGCAGTAATGGATTGTAATGGGCCATTAATATCAAGCCATTTTCAGTGTCAGGAAAATGCATCTTATTTTAGTTTTACTCCAAACAAAAGGACTAGAATGCACTAAGTTGCATTACATTTGGACAGGTGAATTTATGTTAATTGTATACATACTTTATTTATGTTTTGTTTTTGTATAACTGTTTAGTCAGTTTTGATTATTAGGGACAGCAGTTCCTCAAAGTGTTCCTTCCACCATTAGATTACCTCCTCAGTTCAGGTCACCAGCGTCCCATCTTTACTGTACAGCTTGGACTGTTCACCGTTTCCCCCTCCTGAGATGCCGGACGTGTTTTGAGGAGCATTTGTTGCAACTTCTCCCTCACCCACTGCTTTGCCTCTTTCAAAGCAGAGGCTGCAGCCCTTCACGCCTGTCAGATTCTTGCATCTGTCTCTGGATTCCCCCGGGATAACATATCCCAGAAGGACTCCTTCAGTCGGACGGCTTCCCTGACCACTGAGGCACTTAAGACCTTAAGACCACAGCACCCCAGCAGAGGCTTTGAGCATTGACTACTTGGGTTTGATGTCCCCAACAGCCACAGGGATGTCAAAGAAATTAATTCTGCCTTGTATATAGAAAATGTAAGTTAGCAACCCAAAAATGCATTATTGACCATCTATATATTTTTTTTATGAACACCATTAGATTCCCTGCCCCCGAAAATGTAGATTTGGCTAGTGGAATCGGGATTCTGGGTAATCTAGGAGGTGAGCAGAGGTGGGCAGAGTAGCCAAAAAATGTACTCACGTAAAAGTAAGTTACTTTAAGATTATAATTACTCAAGTACAAGTAAAAGTACTCGTACACATTATTACTCGAGTAAGAGTAAAAAAGTATGCAGTGAAAAGACTACTCAAGTACTCAAGAGTACAAGTAGGCCTACTGAATTACTCCGGATTTATTTTTGAAATATACAGAGCAACACAAACGGTACAGAATAGACACGAACATAATATAAAACAGCAATGTTCAAATAAAGATATGTTAAATAACATAATTTAAAATAAAACAATAAATAAGGTATTTAAAATCAAATGAATAACCCTTGAACTCAAACAATAATAAATTAATTATCTGCCAAATTAAATACATCACCCTTCAAATAAAATGATAATAAATTAGGCTTGTCCAAAATTATATTAATTAAAACCAATACACTTATAACACTGTTGCAATTGTTTTGCACATACACATTTTAAAACTAATTCCTACAATATGTCACTGGCCCTGAGAAAATGATCTAGGTTGGGTTTAGCCCCAAAATTATAAAACACACAAAATTAAACTTCGTTACACATCAAAACCTGCTGGCACACTCACTTAACGTATGAAACTACAAAGTGGCTGAACAAAGAGACCACTCTCAGACTCTCACACATTCGAAGTGAGTAGGCTACAGGGAGAACAGGACATGTGTCAAAGAAGAACAGTCAGTGCGGTTACATGCAGACTCATAATCGGGTAACTAAATGAATAAGACTTCAACAGGACTTTTAAACTGCATGTAAACACCTTTATCCGATCTACTTCGGACAAGAGAAGTCGGATAAGAACACCTAACATAGTGGAGACAGCCATTTATCCGATTTCCGAAAGGCCATGTATACTCAGACAAGTGACATGGTCCGTTCGAGTGTCTAGTCTTAATCCAATCTAGTTGTGCCATGTAGCTGCACTGAGTGTCTCTGTAATTGCGAGTGTGTGGGAGTCTGTGTCAATGCGATTGTGAGTGTGTGATTGTTATTTTGTGTGATTGAGTGCTTGTGAGTTTGTATTTGAGGCCAGGTGTGGCTATTGCTCCTCGGAATCAGCGGTTTCTTCCATTTTCTCGACTCACCCAGATAGTCGGTAAAATATGGGTTTAACCTACATGGCACGGCCACGGACACAACATCGGTGCGGAACCGGAGTCTTTTAAAAAGTCCGCGGACATTGTTGAGCCCATGGTTGAGCCCTATGACAACATGACAACACTTGTCATGTGACTGAAGTGGCTGCACTTGATTGGCAAGCTTTTGTAATGTGGTTTTTATTGGTTGAAATAGTCACGTGATAGAGATCAGAGTCACCAAGTCTCACGCTTTGGCCGTGAGACACACGCATATCAACCAGTTTCACACGCTCTCACGCCACACCTCCAATTTCTCACGCAGAGAAATGAATCCCCGTAATTTTTTTTTTTTTTGGTACTTTTACTTTGAAAGTCTTATTTTGAAAAGCTAAACGGACTGAGTTCCGTGACATCCTCTTTCTGAACGCGCATTAACGTTATGCTTTGATGTGCACTGTGCATTCGAAGCGGGAGGCGAGCCCCTACCCCCACCTTCTCTTCCGAGGTGTGTGTTGATAGCGTGCCAAGTTACCGCTGATAAGAATTGTGTCCCCCGCCGGCCGGTGAGCGCGCATGCATCAAACATATTAACCCTTCAATCTCACTCAAGTAAATTCAGAAGATCTTTGGATCGTTTTGTATATTGTTTTTGGTAATTTAGTTTGAAAATTAGGTTTGCAAAGTAACAAATGGCTCATCCGCCAATAAAAATGCTTTTATTCTTCTGTGTAATGAACTGTAGCCTATGTATTGCACATTTATAGCACTTTTCATAACACAAATCAAGGTAGCCTAAGAGGAGGGACCAAGTAACCCAGATGTTTTATTTTAGCTTAGTAGTTTGCATTGGTGTTGAACTGTTCCCTAATTTTTTTCTTCTTTGAATAAAGCCTAATGCTGCTAGTAAAATACCACCAGCCACTCAACCCTCAATAGTAGACATGATATAGAATAATTACCTTTATTACAGTTTAACCAAATGTTTTAACAATAGGCTACAGGAGATATTTGAAAGCACTACACATGCATTGTAGGCTATTCAATTAAATTTGTGTCAGCAAAACCTTGAATGTTCTGTCATGGAATTGAAATATCAACCTTTAAAAGATGAGAAATTAGTCAATTAATACGAGGTGACACAATGTTTAAATATAAAAATAGAACAGATCTTTAATGTTTGCAAACATGGGTCAAGACAACAATGCAACAATGGGATTGTGTGAAATGACCACCGAGAGGCAGTCAGACAGAGAAGTTATAGCAAAATCTAATTACGCACGAACATTCCAGCCTACGTACAAGATTCTCCTCTGCCAGATATGTTGTTAGTTATCTTGCAGACACAGTTCTCCGGAGCCATCTCAGTCAAAACATACATTTCCGTACGGAGTTTGAGTATCTCAGAACATAATCAGTACATAACAACCTTCACCATACGGTCAGAACCTTCACCATAAGGTCAGGTCAGAACTTTCGTTGATTAACTTACGAATATTTAGATTCAAGATGGCATTAGTCTATATAAACACTTAATTATTATGACTGTAATAATCAATTCCACCACATTTCCCTCCTATTATAATAAATAAATAACAAATATAATTATTCTAAAAAAAATGTTCTAATAATTAAAGGATAAAACATGTTTATATGGAATGGCAAAAGCGTATATTAAAATTCTACGGGATGGCCTGTGAGATTGTCCGCCAAGGCCTGAGTGGCCTTTTCAAGTGCTTTACCCCCTTGAGCATTCTATTAAAAATAGACGGACAGAAATCACAGGTCATCCTCACCTATACACATAGAAACAAACACACCTCCTCACAATTGGCAAAAGGAGGTCAAAAGGTCCTATGCACTAACTATACTAACTATAACAGAACTTATCATTTGGAAAAAACCTCATAGATCGTTAAAGAGGAAAAAAATTTCAGACAGTTCTGTTTAACAAAAAAAAATTAAACAGCTATGCTTAAAAGATTTAAATCAAAAGTAATGTTATATGACAGTATAATTCTAAACAAAACTAAATAAAATGTTGTAAGAAATAATTAATGTTAACTATTAAATGTAGATTAATATACCGTAAGGGTAATGTTAAGTTGCAGGATATAATTAAAGGTTAGCATAAATCAAAGACCTGGTGTCCAGGTGTCATCATATTCTAGATCAAAGTTTTCTAAACAAATGTGTGAACACATTTTAACCAGATAAAAGGTGAAGTGAGCTAAAGAAAAAAAACAATACAATGGGTATTATTGTGTATCGCTATGGTGGCTTTAGGTCGCAGGATTTAATCAAATTTAAAATTTTTATCAAGGTAGATCTTCTGTCTTCTGGCGGTCGGATGCTCTACCTGTTGAAAGAGTGATTATCAATCTCCCCTTCCTCTCACACACATGCATGCAGTCAGTCACAGACACACACTAGCACGCTTTCCGTTCCTTCTCTCACAAAAACATGCAGGCTGTCAAACTCAATCAGACACACATGCACGTTCATCCTTGCACGCTCTCTCTCGGACATACACACACACACAGGCACTCAATGTTGGTGTCCCATGGTCACTCAACCACACCAGCACACACACTCACTCATACACACACACTCCCTTTCTCTCTCTCTCTGAAAGGAATCCAATGTTAACACTGTTAGGGACACACTACATCCTTTAAACAACAGTTTAAAATAGTTTTTGAAGCCTAGTTAAAACAAATTGGTGCTATTTGTAAATAATTCATTTCTATTCTAGAAATTTAAAGCAACAGCAGAATCTGATGGGGTAACTCAAACTCTGCAGCTAGTCTCTCAATTAAAATATGCGGCTGCATCTTATTAAAAGCAGAAGAAAAGTCTGCAAATAACAGTCTAACATGAGATCCAGGCTTTTCTAAATGTTTATACATTGTATCTATAATAAAGAGCTTTGCATCATCTACACTGTTTCCAGTTTGATAAGCAAACTGTAATGGGTCAAGTTTTCCACTAACCAGAGACATGATTTCATTCTTAATTTGTTTACCTTAAGCTCTAAATGCAAACAGATACTGGCTCTCTGGATGCAAATTAAAAAGACAACACTGTCGAACCTAAACCATGACTTTGTGGTGCATTAATGGCTGGACTCAAGAACTTTCTGAAAATAATCTGAAGTGAACTTGAAAAGGTAGCTTCTTTGATATAAATATATTTTGTGGCGAAATGTGTTTACTCAGATGTAGCTCGTGTGCTTGTCTGTTTGAGAGGCTGCTATGGCTGCTCTCAAGGTCTGCCACCTTATCTATTGTTTTTACTCACTGCCGTCTGTGACTGCATGTAGAAAGAAACCTTAGAATGAGTTACTCTCTCCTGTGTGTGAGACTATTTAACTGATAAAACACACATTGTAGAATCATAAAGTAAATGTTCCTTGCTACTTTCACAAATCATGTGCATTTAAATGTCTAATAGTCAATAAGCTAAATCTGAGTCAAAAGGAAACGTTTATTACAACCAAGTTGAAATTAAGGAAAACAACATTGATAATATCTCAAGATCATGCAACGTAAATAGTTTTAGGATACTTTCCAGAAGGAGTCCAAGGGTCAATCTCCTCTCATAATTTTAGGCACTGTATTGTATGTAAATGCTTCTCTGTATCTCATAATTTGTTCCTCAGCAACAGCTCTCTCTATAGAATCTCTGTGTCTGAGCCACTGCATAGGCAGCAGGAACAAGAAAATATAATAGATCTCAACATTACAGCTAATTTGCACAACAATTTATTTCTGCAATTTACGTTTTAACTTTTGGATTTACAAAATCAAAACTATAGTCAACATTCAACATCAAACAACATATACTCTTTGAAGGGTTACTATCAACCAAAATAGACACTGTTGACCCATGTATTTCTACTGGCATTAGTGGGTCTTCAATAGGGGAAGAAGAAAGTTTAATTGTAGCTGCTTGAATTAAATTGGTATGGTCTGACCATTTTTTCCCGCAGAAGTTACACTGTCCTTTTCTCCAATTGTTTCTGAAGTTATTGTTTTGTGAGTAGTGTGGGGAAGTGTGTGCCTTGCTCTGCCGGCTGATGTACTTTGGTTCTATCGCACTCACTCCTCCCTTTTTGATCCCTGACCCTCCTGCTGCATGCAAGTCTATCTCCCTTAGTGCTTGAACTGCAGCTGCTATGAAAAGTAATTAATCCTCTTTATTTCTACTTACATGTTGTATTGTAGCTTCTTCTATCTTATGAGTTACTTTTGGGTATGAGGAAACAATAGGCACATCAATTAATCAATTCTTTAAGTTCTTCAGAAACTCGACATATTGTTCGTATGTTCTCAAAGTTTTACCCAGGTCACATTTATTGTGTAAGATAAACTAAATTTGGTCAAAACACGGGTTGCCCTTCTTGTCTAGAAACAAACGTTGTTTTGGGAAACATTCTCTTGAGCTCTTATCAGCTCTGCTGAGAGGGAGAAAAGACTTATCTATTGCCTTTTTCTGTCTGTAAGGAGAACGCAGTGAATTAGGAAAAGGTTGTAAAATAATTAAACAGTCAGTCTTAGTCATCAGTCAGTCCATGATCATGTATAAAGTTTGCTCTGCAGAGGCTTAACTAATTTTGAAAATTCTGAAGTCATTTAAAAATGATTATCCCTTTTTGGAAATTGTGTGGCTTGGGAATAATAACAGCCCGTCTTACACACTATTATTTTTAGAAAATTCTACTCACAAATGATGCTATAGCGCAATATTAGAAGTACTTTTCTATCATTAAATAATTGTTTCGTAATTGTGTGTGTATAAAGGAAACATGCTCTCGTGGTTAAACCAACACTACTTTAGTCACTGCAGTCACTTGCTCGGCCTATAGCCGTGTTTTGGGTAAATGTCCTTGTGGAGTTTTCACCTGCAAAGATAGGAATGTAAACATGGAGACGTTGGATACAGTACAATACTCAGTTGTCTATCAAACCAAATTAGATAGGTTATACCATAATTAGCCAAAAATTTAATCACCTAGCGTGACACTAACAATTCTGATGTAGACAATTCAGATGGGGAAATTAAGCATATAATAATAATATTACTGGACAGTGAGAGTCACTGCATGTTTGGTGCACCTCACCCTCCTGTGGACCCCTCTCTGTCTCTCCTCTCCAGCCAGTCAGTCTCCCACTCTCTCACTGCCTCTCTGCTCCTGGGACTGCAACTGCAGTCCATTCTCTGGTTGTTGTTCAGGACATTCCCTGCCCAGTGCAAGTTGTCCCAACACAGAATCAGTCTTGTTGATGTTCCTGGTGTTTTAGCCACATCTGCTGGCTCTGCCTCTGCCCCGTCTTCCTCGTCCGCCTTTTCCATTTGTCCATAGGCCTTCAGCTGGGCCATACAGAGGTTGTCCTTGTCACAGAGTTCACATTAGTTCTGTCATAAAAGGATCTCTTCCTTAGGCCAGTCATGTTGAACTGGACCCCATTTAAAATGGAATAAGGTAGTTGGAAAATACTCATCTGGCAGATGCAGGGCAGGATCCAGGTGTAGATGTGGATACAGCTTTAGTTCGTTGACCTGGTTTTGGTCTGCAACCGGAGGTGTGAGAGAGGAGATTCTGCTTGGCCAGAGACGAGAGACCCGGTCTGGGATAATTGTCCTGTGAGGAGCTTAGCACACTTTGGTTAAAGTTATTTTACCTTTAAGCTAATCACTGTCTCTGTTCACTTTGCAACAAAGGCTTGACAAAAAAACAAGCTTTTTATTTCTCTAAAATTTAAATAATTGCTAACTTAGTTTTCCTATCTTAATGAGCCTAAAGCTCACATTTCCTGGAAAGACCATATTCCTCCCATAAATTTACCAATGCACATGTATAGTGAGTCCCCATCCTTATCACACATTCTTTGCACAACATTCAAATTCAACTTCCAACTCCTTTTGTTTAAACAGACTGTTCCCCTTTTACAATAATATTGAATTTTAGAGAATGCAGTGGAGGACAGATCCAACAGAAGACACAGAGACCTTAAATAAACCACACACAATTAGTACTTGAAAATATTATAAGTATTATATATAACAATTTTAGAACGTTCTTTATTTTAGATCTATTTTTGCCAAATATTTTTTATGGATCCTGCGCGCTGTCCCTGACAGTTAAGATATCTTTGTGGTCCCTGACCACTATAAAATAGTTTAACCCTGTTAAATCTATATTATTTCTCGAGTTTGGCCCCTGGCCTTTATCTGTCCCTGACAGTGAAGAATCTTCGTGGTCCCTGACCACAATAAAATAGTTCAACCCGGTTAAATCTATCTTATTTCTCGAGTTTGGCCCCTGGCCTTGATCATTTTGGTCCCTGACCCTAGTGCCCCTGGCGCTAGATAAAATAGTTTAACCCTGTTAAATCTATTTTATTTCTCGTAAAGCTCGTCAGCTGAAGCGAGTTTGACCCCTGGTCTTTAGTTTATAGTTCAACTAATCAGCAGCTGTCCTGAATTAACTAATTAAAGCTATTCATACAACATACTTTATAGAAAAACTTGGTCCCTGACCTTTCAAAACATTGTGTTCTCACCTCTTAGTCTTTTTGAGTTCTTGGATGCCGTATCGGGAGATACCCTGAAACACATCTGATTTAGGCGCCAACCTGCATCTCCTGAGGTCAGTTACGGTCCTCCGTGGGGAGAGGTTTTGGCTCCGGGACCCAGTCTCCGGCTGTGCACAGTTAACCTGTCAGAGGGTGCTTCAGGGAATCCTCGAGTTAGACATCCCGGACACGAGCCCCCAAATTGTCATGGAATTGAAATATCAACCTTTAAAAGATGAGAAATTAGTCAATTAATACGAGGTGACACAATGTTTAAATATAAAAATAGAACAGATCTTTAATGTTTGCAAACATGGGTCAAGACAACAATGGGATTGTGTGAAATGACCACCGAGAGGCAGTCAGACAGAGAAGTTATAGCAAAATCTAATTACGCACGAACATTCCAGCCTACGTACAAGATTCTCCTCTGCCAGATATGTTGTTAGTTATCTTGCAGACACAGTTCTCCGGAGCCATCTCAGTCAAAACATACATTTCCGTACGGAGTTTGAGTATCTCAGAACATAATCAGTACATAACAACCTTCACCATACGGTCAGAACCTTCACCATAAGGTCAGGTCAGAACTTTCGTTGATTAACTTACGAATATTTAGATTCAAGATGGCATTAGTCTATATAAACACTTAATTATTATGACTGTAATAATCAATTCCACCACAGTTCTCTTTTACTTTACATACAAATTAATGCAGAAAAGGCACACTTTGCTTCATAAAAATTCACCAGAATGCAGGAAATTAAGTGTTTAATGCTCAAAATGTTCTGGGGGGGGGGACCCCCAGACCCCCACTTATAATATGTCCACACCCCATGTTTAATTAAAACCTGTCCTACGACTTTGCAATTCATGAATTTGTTTATTTTAATAAGATTTTTGATGTTTTATCACATTTTCTAATTGTCTTTTATTTCTCATTTATTATGAACAATATGTAAACTTGCAGGACACTAGCAAAAATGATTGGGTGGGAAAGAGGACACGGTTTTGGGTCCCTCGGCCAAAAAATCTCACTCCAAACTTTTGGTGAAACTTGGCAGCCCTGTAGAGATGTTGGCTGAAGACGTCCCCGGGGAGAGAAATCATGAGAGAAATAGATCTCGCATGTAATAAATGTAAATAAAATATATAAAAAAATAAGGTAACGACCGTCACGTAGCCAAATGGAACGGCGTAAAAGTACCGTTCTTTCTTCAAATATTTACTCAAGTAAAAGTAAAAGTATGTTGCAATAAAACTACTCCTAAAATTACAATTTATTCAAAAAGTTACTCAAGTATTTGTAACGGAGTAAATGTAGCGCGTTACGACCCACCTCTGGAGGTGAGATATTGAGAAATTAGTGTTTGAAGGTTGCCATTTTTCAGATCCAAGATGTCCACCATATTGGCTTTTCCAAAACTGGAATCATGAATTTTATGATTAGTTTTTCTTTGACAATTTAAAAAATGTATGGTTTACCTAATCCTCAAAAAACGGCCAATGAAATTACAGAAGGAACTGGACAATCTCTTATTTCGACATCTCCCCATTCATTAGCGCATTGGCTCGGCCTGCTCTCTTTCCCATCTCTGGTGCTCAATTACTCTGTCTTCCTGGGGCAAGCACTGGTGTCAAGCCACTGTAATGACTTTCTGATTATCCGTCTTTATGTGATGAATGAGATGGAAATGTACCAGCGCAGCCAAAACAGGGGCTGGCTCCATGCCAAGCTGCCACCCCACAGTCAGTCAGGGAGGGATGGGAGCAAGGGAGAAGGAGTATAGGCAACAAAACAAATAACATGATTAGACTAATACAGATGTAGCTGTTATGTTACCCTTTGCTGCTTGCAACTAAAAGGGGCAATTGTGGGCATATTAAAGGTGCACTATGTAACTTTGGGTGTGTCAGAGAAGTGGACTTTTTCTAAGGTATGTTCTCATTACTGAATAAACAAACTTTCTTTAGAGGAACATTGGCTTCCTGGAACACTGTTTAAAGTGAGAAAGCTACTTGAAAAGTACATTTTTCACTGTTGTTGTTTACAGCAACAGGGCCCACAGTTTTGTTTACAAATCTATTCTAGTCTTACGTTTGGTTCCAGGTTCTCATAATAATTTAGTTTTGATTTATAATTATTCAATACAAAGACTAGTTAGCTCTGTTTTTGTTTAAGCACGCTCGAAGCTAGCTTAACTGCCCCAGTTGATGTTAGCTGTTGCTGCCCATGGAGCACTTGTTTCGAGTTTTGCTTCTTTTACAAAGCTTGTGTTGTTTGGGATGAACATGCAACCTAAATCTGCGACAAAGAGGTTGTCTGTTCGCCCCTGTCCTCAGGGATTCGGTTTCACCTTGCATGATGAGGACCATTCCGAAGTGTGTCCCATCCGTCTTGGGATTGCCATCCGTCTTGGGATTGTTCAAGTTCAAGTTCAAAGTTTTATTGGTCTCAAATTACTGGAACCTGAATAATAGGCAATAGTAAACAGACATCCCTTATAGGTGATGCCATAAAAACAGTAATTACATTTTTTTTTTAAATGTTATATAAATATAAAAGTGCCTAGAAAGTGGTGCAGAAAGTGCAAGAGTGCCAGGAGAGCGTTGATGGAGCCCGAAGCCTGTGCATTTTGATGAGCCTCTGGCCCACGTCACTGCTGGTGACTGGCCTTAACATAGAAGTTTGTCGACGGGCTAGCCAAACTTGAACGAGAGTACTCCAAGAGCACTAGCCAGCTACTGATGGAGCTAGCTGCTCCCCATGATGAAGATGACGTGCTGGACATCAGCCATATACGTACATGGTTTCTCGGAGGATGAGCAAGACAAGCTTTTGTCAGGTCAATGTGCTGCTGCTGTTGCGCCGGTTGGCCATGATGATATGTCTTTCTTTTCCTTGTATCGGCGTGCAGAGGAAAAGTTGGAGATCGACTCAGTCAATACAAGTACACAGCCCTGTCCCGGAGAGGGACAGGGCTGTGTACTAGGATGAACCAGTGTCTGCTGAGGGCTTGTTTTGGACGTTCACTCGACGACATACAGACAAAGTTTGAGATGAGAACGAAGCAAACAGAGGAGGAAGCCACACAACTCCAAGCTTTGGGAGTACAGGGGGCAGAGCAGCAAGGAGACACTGCCAGCCCTCATCTGTTGCCGCCCAAGAGGCGTCTTCCACGTATGTTCAAGGTTCCTGCCCACCACACTGAGGAAGGGCAACATTCTGCTGCCAACAGTGCAGCAGGTCAGTCGGCTAGCAGCACAATCTCCCCAGTGGCACGCATGCACAGTCTGCCCATGGGTGGAAAGAACGGTTGTTATGGGTTACCAGTTAAAGTTCCGCGCCCGGCCTGTAGGAAACACAGTTGTGGGGAGCAAAGCAGCACTTTTTTGAGCAAAAAAGCAATACGAGGGTTCTGACTTGGAAGAGAACAGAGGTTGATACAGACGTAATTTTGTTGTCCCGTACGGGAGATTGGTTTGCAACGATCAATCTAACAGACGCTTATTTCAATGTAGTGATCCACCCGCACCACAGACAGTTCCTCAGGTTGGCGATCCAAGAAATGGCATACAAATACCTGGTGCTGCCGTTCGGTCTGTGGCTGGCCACACGCACCTTTACAAAATGGGTCAAGGCAACATTAGCTCCTCTCCGAGAGAAAGGCATTGGCATCCTAGCCTCCTTAGATGATAAGGCCCTGGTGGCAAGCACCAAAGAGCAAGCAGCAGCGCAACTGTCACTATTCCTGTCTCACATTCAAGCGCTAGGTTTTTCAGTGAACGTACAGAAAAGCTCACTGTACCCGAGTCAGCAGTTTTCCTTACTCGGACTCGAGACATGTTCCGTTTCAGGCCGAGCACATCTCTCAGAGCACAGAGTGGCCACGTTTTGCTGCTGCCTTGCTCAATTTCAGTTGGGACACAGACTGTGTTTTCGAACTGTTTTAAAGCTGTTGGGATTGCTGTAGTGCCGCTCTGGCAGTTAAAGATACTGGACTTGGTTTCACCGGCTGTGCGCGCAGCGTCACCTCCGACAGATGCTGGCGATAACCTTGTCTTGTATGTCAGCTCTCCTCCCATTGAGGGATCCCGCTCTGCTGAGTCAAGGATCCACGACAGGGAGGGTGACTTTTCGCACGGATGCCTTCCTCAAGGGGTGTGACGGTATCTCAGTGAGAGGGCGCCCTCTCAAAGCCAGCTTCACATCAACCAATTAGAAATGCTAGCAGCGTTTTTAGCCCTAAAGCATTTCTGTCCAGTTCTGATAGGCCAGCATATCCTGATCAGGACAGACAACAGAAAACCGGAATGTACCCCCATTTCAGTGCTCTATTGTGGACGTTGTAACATTCCTTCAGGGGCTTTTGGATAATGGGCTTTCCTTTTCTAAAATGAAGGTCTACACCGTGTTCCAAATTATTATGCTAATTGGATTGAAGTGTCATAAACATTTAATGTTTTGTTTTTCAATTAAACTCATGTATGAAATTGTGTCTCAGGACGCCTTGGATCATTGAAATCTCATACACCTGTGTAGTGAATATGTATATGGGTTCATTCATTCATTAAGACTTTTGACTCTAAAGTGAATTACTTTGTTTCTGACTCTACAGCAAAATGTTGGTGTCAAAACCCCCAACATTCCTCTGCTTGAAGGCAGGCTTTTGTTTGTAAATTCACACCTATCAGTTCCTCTGTCCTAGCCAGCCCAAGCCAGGATGTCCCCCCCTGTCTCTTCTGCCATTGGTCAAGAAGTCTTATGCTGTTTTTGATAACAGCTAGTGAGCTAGTACAGCTCGCTCTCTTCTTCAAGCACCATCCGAGGTGCTCGGCCTCTTCTTCAAGCACCATCCGAGGTGCTCAGTCTCTTCTTCAAGCACCATCCGAGGTGCTCAGTCTCTTCTTCAAGCACCATCCGAGGTGCTCAGTCTCTTCTTCTCTCCACCGAGAGAGGTTGGAGGACGCTCTACTCTACGACCTCAAGGAAGGTAGCACGCTCTCTCCTGCCTTGCTAACGTCTGGGGTGGAAGCTCAACCTTCTGGACCCAGACAAGCTCTGGTCTCCCTGATCCAGGCTCTACAGCATGGCCTGTCCAAACAGCCGTGAAGCCCCTCTCAACCAAAGAGGAACAAGGATCCACCCTGCTGCTTCAAGCAACTAAAGAAGAACCAGAAGAACCAAAGACCAGACCAAGCTGGCAACGAGGCCCTCAAGAGGAGAACAACGCCAGTTAGCATGCTGCTACTGAAGATCCAGAAAGCACCAATTCATCCGAACTGCATCAAGACCGACCCGCGAAGCAAAACCCCTGTTTCATGCCAAAGGATCCAGAACCTCTCACACTGCAACAAACGCTGTGTATCAGCATCTGGTATCGTATGAACCACTGGGCAAGTTAGCTTAGCTTAGCAAGAACACATGGCTTAAAAGACTGTTAACTTGGAAATGTATGTGTACTGATTTGAACTAGTCATTGTCGTTTTGGTAATCGGGTTTACATACTTTGAGATCTTAACCTTAGGGGGGGACACCGAAGCCTCAAGCTCTCCCCCACCGACAAAGGTTTTTCACACCCCCACACTCACACACACACACACACACACACACACACCACACACTCAATTTGCATCCACAGACCAGTACCCCCACACTCACACACTCACACACACACACACACACACACACACACACACACACACGGTGTGCTTCAGTTTAGTGGTTTTAAATGTGTTGGATTTTATTTACTTTATGTTTATAAATTACATGCATTTTCTTTTGTAACTAGAAGTTTCTGTCATTCATTTGTGTGAATATTATTGGGAAGTCCGCAACCATCAAGTACAAGGATTCTGTAGCCTTCAGTGTTAAGATCATATTACCAAATTTATAATAGTAATTATTTGATTACATTATTTTATGGAAATGATCATTGAGACTAGGATTTATTAATATTGATTTATTTAACTGAACATTAAACTAATCAACATTTGAGAATAAACCATTAATTAAATGAGACAATTTGCTATTACTTTTCCATTCTTAAATGAATGGTGGTGCCCCTTTGAACTTTAATAAATTATTAAGGTATTATTAATCTTCAGATTAATTTCTAATAGCAGAATTAATCTGAACCACCTGTACCCGCTACACCTGTGATAATTAGTTTGCCATGTTAGCCCAATCAAAGGAAATCTACTTAAGAAGGACATTCCACATTATTAAGCAGGCCACATGTTTTAAGCAATATGGGAAAGAAAAAGGATCTCTCTGCTGCCGAAAAGCGTCAACTAGTGCAATACCTTGGACAAGGTATGAAAACAATAGATATTTCAAAGAAACTGAAGCGTGATCATCGTACTGTGAAGAGTCTTGTGGCTGATTCAGAGCACAGACGGGTTTGTGCAGATAAAGCCATAATGAGGAAGATTTCTGCCAGACAAATTCATTGGATTAGGAGAGCAGCTGCTAAAATGCCATTACAAAGCAGCAGACAAGTATTTGAAGCCGCTGGTGCTGCTGGAGTCCCGCAAACCTCAAGGTGTAGGATCCTCCAGAGGTTTGCAGCTGTGCATAAACCTATTATTCGGCCACCCCTAAACAATGGGACCCTGGTGCCTGTCATAAAAGACAAAGCAGGTGGAATTGGGAGCCGGGACAACTATAGGCCTATTGCCTTGGCTAGTGTAGTGTCTAAAGTCTTGGAGAGGGTTCTACTTGATCGCCTAGGTCCCTTTCTTTGCACAACTGAAAACCAATTCGGCTTTAAATCTAAATTAGGAACTGATGTTTGTATTTATGGCCTGAAGGAGACTGCACAGATGTATTTAGGAAAAAACTCCTCAATACTAATTGGCTTTCTTGATGCATCCAAAGCATTTGATAGAGTGAACCATTTTAAGCTTTTTAATAAGTTGAGTCAAAGAGGTGCCCCGGGAACTATTGTACGACTTCTGGTATATTGGTACTCCAATCAGAGGATGCAGGTGCAGTGGGGAAATGCAACCTCAGCCTCTTTTGGAGTGAGTAATGGAGTGCGACAGGGTGGGCTTTTGTCACCTGCTCTGTTTAATCTCTATATGGATGAGTTGTCTGTTCAACTGAACATGAGGAAAACTGGGTGTGTTGTTGGCAAAATGCTGATTAATCATTTTATGTATGCTGATGATTTAGCTATATTGTCTCCCAGCAGTGCTGGATTTCAACAACTGCTAAATGTATGCTCTGATTATGGTTTACAATACGATGTAAATTTTAACCCAAAAAAGAGTGCTGTTTTAATATGTCGTACTACAGAGGATAAACATTTGTGCTTTCCTGATTTTTATTTGTCTGGCCAGAAGTTAAATGCAAGTTGTAAAACCAAATATCTGGGGCATTTCATCACAGATCAGCTGAGGGATGATGATGATATCTATCGCCAGCGTCGCATGCTTTATGCCCAAGCAAATACTTTGGCTAGAAAATTTCATATGTGCTCTGATGTTGTTAAAATCAAACTGTTTAAAACCTATTGTACTCCCTTGTATACCGCTTCATTGTGGTGTAAGTACAAGAGAGCAAGTTTACAGAAACTTCGAGTGGCCTATAACGATGCTATGAGGATCCTGTTGAAAAAGCCCAGATCTACTAGTGCCAGTCAATTGTTCTGCAGTATTAATGTTTACACCTTTGAAGCTCTCTTGAGACACATAATGTACAGATTTATTCTCCGCCTAAACGATTGCAAGAACAGTCTTGTGCAGATGCTGGTGAATCCTGCATGTAGTTGTGTGCGATACCAGTCTTCCTTATGGAAGCTCTGGTACAAATCTCTGTTGTGATGTCTCCTTTTTTTATATTCTTGTGTTTATGTCTATATTTATTGTGTGTGTTGTATATGGACCATGAGTCTGCCAATAAAGATGATGATGATGATGATGAATGCTCACAAGCAGAAACGGTTGCACTGGGCTCAGAAATACATGAAGACTAATTTTCAAACAGTCTTGTTTACTGAGTGCTGTGCAGCCCTGGATGGTCCAGATGGATGGAGTAGTGGATTGTTGGTGAATGGCCACCATGTCCCAACAAGGCTGCGACGTCAGCAAGGAGGTGGCGGAGTCATGTTTTGGGCCGGAATCATGGGGAGAGAGCTGGTAGGCCCCTTTAGGGTCCCTGACGGTGTGAAAATGACCTCGGCAAAGTATGTTGAGTTTCTGACTGACCACTTTCTTTAGTGGTACAAAAATAAGAACTGTGCCTTCCGTAGTAAAATCATCTTCATGCATGACAATGCACCATCTCATGCAGCAAAGAATACCTCTGTGTCACTGGCTGCTATGGGCTTAAAAGGAGAGAACCTCATGGTATGGCCCCAATCGTCCCCTGACCTCAACCCTATTGAGAACCTTTGGAGCATCCTCGAGCAAAAGATCTATGAGGTTGGGAGGCAGTTCACATCAAAACAGCAGCTATGGGAGGCTATTCTGGCATCCTGCAAAGATATTCAAGCAGAAACTCTCCAAAAACTCACAAGTTCAATGGATGCAAGAATTGTGAAGGTGATATCAAAGAGGGGGTCCTATGTTGACATGTAACTTGGCCTGTTAAGATGTTTTTGATTGAAATAGCTTTTGATTTCACTAAATATGACCTCCACATTCTGCAAATTCAACAAATGACCATTTTTAGTTCTTTACAACCTATAAAATGTTTTGAAACTCTGTTGTGCATAATAATTTGGAACGGTGCATTTTGAGTTTTTTATTTTTGAAAAAAATACTGTTATCATTGGGAGGTTTGTTCAATAAAATTTGAATCATACTCTAACGGTTGATGACTTGAAAATTATACTGACTGTCATTTGCATCGACTATTTAGGAAAATCTGAGAAAAATATAATTTGCATAATAATTTGGAATGAACTGTATTTGGCAGCTATATCTACCTGTCATGTTGGCTTTGATGTTGTGACACCAGGTGCTCCTCCTTTCGCCGTGCAATTCTTAAAGGGAGTTTGTCGGCTGAGGTCCGTGGTTATATCCAGTGTTCCCTCATGGGATTTGGTTTAGGTACTCGAGGCCCTTTCTGGTCCCCCTTTTGAGCCTGGATATGATATTTATTTCATACAAGCACTCTTTCTCGTTTTGACCTCTGCTAAGTGGGTTGGTGACCTTCAGGCTGTGTCTGTGCATTCCTCTTGTACCCAGTTCACCTCGGATGGCTACAAGGACACTTTACGTCCCAATGCGGCATATTTGCCTAAAATCATCCCTGCGGCTTATACGGTCATATGAAAAAGTTTGGGAACCCCTCTCAGCCGGCATTATAAATGAGATCTGCTTTCACAAAAAAAAAAGATAAAAGTGGTATGTCTTTAATTTACCAGGAACGGCTAAGTACTGGGATGTTTTCCTAACAAAGATTTTTTGAAAAGCAGTATTTGGTTGTATGAAATAAAATAAAATGTGAAAAACTGGCTGTGCAAAAATATAGGAACCCTTGTGGTTTTGTTGATTTTAATGCCTGTAACAGCATGTACAACTGATGACTTTAAACACAAAGTTGGTTGGATTATGTTGTTAAGCCTTGAACCTCATAGAAATGTCTGTTTAATCATGATAAAAGGTATTTTAGGTGCCTAAATGCAAGTTGCACTTCTCTTTGACTCTCTGCTGAAGTGAGACAGAATGGGATCATCAAAGCAGTTCCCAAAAGATCTGAAAAACAAAGATTGTTCATTGTCATGGTTTAGGGGATGGCTACAAGAAGCTTTCCCAAAGGTTTCAATTGTCAATTTCGACTGTAGGGAACGTTGTCAGGAAATGGAAGGACACAGGCACAGTGGCAGTTAAACCCAGGCATGGCAGACCAAGAAAAAAACAGGAGCGGCATAGGTGGAGGATTGTGAGAATGGTTGCACACAACCCACAGATCACCTCCAAAGACCTGCAAGAACATCTGGCTGCAGATTGTGTATCTGTACATTGTTCAACAATTCAGCGCAATTTGCACCAAAACATCTGTATGGTCGGGTGATGAGAAGGAAGCCCTTTCTGCGCCCACGCCACAGATACAGTTGCATGGAGTATGCAAAAGCTCATTTAGACAAGCCAGATTCATATTGGAAGAAAATGCTTTGGACTGATGAGACAAAACTTAAGTTATTTGGTCTTTATAAAAAGCACTTTGCATTGCGAAAGAAGAAAACTGCATTCCAAGAAAAACACCTGCTACCTACTGTTAAATTTGGTCATGCTGTGGCCACTTCAGGGGCTGGTTAAAGTCGATAGTTGGATGATTTCAACCCAGTTTCAACAGATTATTCAGGATAATGTTCAAGCATCAGTCACAAAGTTGAAGTTGCCCAGGGGTTGGATATTGCAACACGACAATGACCCTTAATACAGTTCAAATTCCTGCAGAGGGAAAAGTACAATGTTCTAATATGGCCGTTGCAGTCCAATGACTTTAATATCATCGAAAATCTATGGGATGATTTGAAGCGGGCTTTCCATGCTCGGCAGCCATCACATTTAACTGAACTGGATTGCTTTAGTATGCAAGAATGTTCAAAATAACTCCATCCAGGATCCAGACACTCATCACAGGCTACCGAAGGCGTCTAGAGGCTGTTATTTTTGCAAAAGGAGGGTCAACTAAGTACTGATTTAATTTTTCTTTTGGGGTGCACAAATTTATGCACCAGTCAAATTTTGTTATGATACCTATTGCATATTTTCTATTATTCCAATAAACAAAATGACACTGCTGAATTGCTTCTGTTTCCCTAAGGTATGTCATATATGAAAAGGAATTTGCTTCTTTGAAATCCCAGCTAAGCAAAAATCCCCAAAATTAGAAGGGGGTCCCAAACTTTTTCATATGACTGTAACTCTCTGTAATTTGAGTTTTGGAGCTTTTGCCCTCCTCCTTTTGCGTCTGAAAAGCAGAGGAGGCTACATTGCCTGTGTCCTGTGCATGTGCGGCGCACCTACATCGAACGCACTCAGGGTGTGAGGCTTTATGACCAGTTGTTTGTTTGCTTTGCTAATCCGGTGAGGGGAAAGTCTCTCTAAACAGCGGCTGTCCCACTGGATTGTGGAAGCGATCTCCCTGGTTTATAGCAGCGGAGGCCTCCACTTACCCCAAGGGGTTAGGGCACATTCAACTAGGGGCATGGCAACGTCATGGGCGTTGTTTGACTACAATTAAAAGATTTAAGGAAAAATGTTACACAAAAAATCATTGTTTTAATGTGAGTAATCAACTGGCAACGTTTTCATGATGAATCCTATGAGTTAAAACCCTTTTTACCCTATTCACCTGGGGTGTCACGCCTTTAGGCATGAATACAGGTGTCTTCAGTCAGCCACACTAGTGTGTGATAACCCATACTAAATATGTTGTACCTCATTCCTCTCCTTCAGGGAACCAAATTCATATTCATAACATTTTGTTTGTCCCAGTATGATTAACCCTGTATACCTGGGTAGGGACGTGAGCTGGGACAAACCAGAGTCACCAAAACACCCCCAATCAAGGACAAAATCACCCTCTATTTAACATTTAAATCTACGCAGGGCTAGCATTAAGTAATTGTATTGATTAAGTGATTGTTGATGCATTGACTGACCTTCTAAAAGTCTCCTATTTATTTTTCTCCTTTTTGTCCAGATGAATGTAAAATGCCTGTTAAGCCTCTAATGTGTTTAGAGGTGAAAAATGAGGACGCAGACACGGTTTACCAGAATGCCAAGGCGCATCATTCCACCCGATAGCTGCCAGACACCTGAGAGAGCAGGCCCAGGTCCAGCTATCCACTCACCCCGCCCCCCTCCACTTATATTATTCATCCCTCTTTCAAATGCCTTTCATGCTGCTCAATTACCCCTCCAGCAGCCCAGTGTGGACACTGTAATGACATTCTGATTATCAGTCTGTAAATGAGAAATGAAACGATTGTATGATGCCGTGCCAAGGGGAAGAATGGAACAGCTAGAAGCCTTTAAAAAAATGGAAGCTGATGTGGAGAAAGGGGAGCGGGGTGGAGGGGAGGATGAGTGCCGCACTCTGCTGATAATCGACAAGACGATTACAAGCTGAAACATTTTGAAACACTGCAAATGTATGAAATTACACTTACGAATTTAACTGCCCCCCCATTCAAGGCCTCACTGTGCAAGGCCTAACAATGCAGATATAGGTCCTTTATATTTCCAAACAATCTAACAGCTACAAAAGGAGCAGTGATGCAATAGAAAATATGTCCAATCATGTCAGGGGGCCTAAATAGAAGATATCCTCTTAAAGGTTCAGTAAGTGGAATGGTCAGTTTAGCTAACTTCCGGTCACTGACTGCAGTTAGCAGTCCCCTCCCTCGTCCCGACGTCACCACATTAATGCACTGCGGTCTTCAAGCAGCGAGTTATCTAGCATCATCTCAGATAAGTAAGTGTGATAAAACATGATAAAAACCATCAAAACAGACATTGGGAAGGATTTTTACCTGCTCCGCCATTGTAGGCGACATTAAAACCCATCTGTTGCTCTGGGCGTGCACCAGCAGTGAGACGGGTGCCGGTTTGTAGCGTTCTCTCTTCTGATTGGATATCAGTTTCGGGATCCCCGAAAAGTTTATTTGACGATTACATGCAGAGCGGGTGACTGAGAGATCGGCTTTATGAAACGCGCACACTATGTAAGTGATCACTGTACGAATAAAGAGAGATTTAACACTTATATTAACTAGGGTTGTCAAGCGAATAAAAAAATTAATATAATTAATTACAGGCTCTGTGATTAATTAATCTAAATTAATCGCATACTTTTATGCCTGTTTATAAACAGCCGTATAGGATACTACAGTTTGTTTCTCTCTCTCTCTCTCTCTCTCGCTCTCCGTCTCTCGTAACTTCTGTCTCCTCCCCTCAGTCAGGTTTCTATTCTACATGAAATAAAATTAGGAACTAGCGCCGAATTTTCTCAAAAAAACAAGCAGACTAAATGACGGCTTTCCATCTCCCTCAACAGACAGCGCTTCACTGCCACAGATGCCCATAGCCTATTTTTCTGTGACTAATTAATCGAAATTAACGTGTTAATTTGACAGCCCTAATATTAACATAAATAAATCGCTTACTTCATCTTTAATATTATGCCGAATTGCGCTGACTGGGGGAATAAAAAATGCTCTGTCTATAATTTAAATCTCAGACTACACCTGTGGAGCTCTTCATTGTGCTACAATGGCAAAGCCTGGAAAAAGAAAAAATGCCTTGAACCTGAGATAAGACTTTGTTGAAACAAATGTATCACTCCTAACCAAAAAGACTGTGTCAAAGTTTACTCAATGTCAATCTGCAAATGAGAATCAGCAGACCATACTGCACCTTGACTATGACTGCCAGTGAGTGTAATGAAAAGTAAATGTTGATTCAAGTGTTACAGTGAAGGATCCTTTGACAAATACGGCAGTGTGCGATACCTTGTTAAAAGTGTAATTTTTTCAAAGAGCCTGTCCCCCGGCTCTTTTGTAAAATGGCACAGATACCTGTCCGTTTCTGGATCAGCCATCTATAGAAAGTCGTCATTCCATTTTTGCTTTTTTTTAAATCCATGAACTGCCTTTCAGCAGCAATGACACAAAGTTGTTCTTGTCCAGGTTTAATCTCGCAATAAAAATTGCAACTCTGGGCAACCGCTGTGTTCATTAGATTGCAAATCTAACTGGCCGACCAAACTACAGTCACTTCACCCTGCACGGTCACTCTCATTTCAGCCCAATCAACAGAAATGCTCCATAGCCCCAGACTGCTGTTTAATAGCATATTAACATCCTGATCAATAACCTTAATTGATATTTTTTTAGGCATTAACGTTCTCCAACTCTAACAGATGTAATTGTCAGATAGGGAGTGTCGAGTGTGGGATCCCCGTCGGCAGTAATTGGGCCATTATGGATGCAGGCATGACTGAGAGATTTAGAATGCCAATGACGTGGGAGATGGGTAGAGCCAGGGCCTTTGTATTGTGGGTGGATCTCTATGTCACTCATTGCTTGGTCATCAGAGGATTTCCTGCTAAAAGGGCTGGTCTAAATTCAAATGTGATTCTCAACAATCAAGCATGTGTGTGTGCAAATGTACGTGCGAGTAAATGCATAATGAATGCATTTTCTCGTCAAGGCCATGGTTTCATCCCAAAAGTTCCCGTGGCAATGATGCCATATGGCTTCTTGTGTTGACTTCATTTGCGTTGCATGTCAAGCCATTATAGAGCCAGGAGCCCGAGCAGCGACTCTGGCATTGTCATTAATCCTGACTAACTCCTGTGTTCCAGGCAGACCGCTTCCCAGAGAGCCTGCTGATGCTAGCACAATATCACAGCTCACTCAGTCACTTGCTCCTTTCTCCCTTCAGTGCACAGTTGGAAGGAAAATGGACCAATTCTTTGCAAAATACCTTTCGTTACTCCATTGGCTGAAAGCATTTGGAGTGAATTTGTGTGAAATATTGCCCACAGCTGAGTTTATGATGAAGAATTTCCATAAGTGCACTTCCAAGATGCCTTTTATTGAAGTTTGGTAGAAGTAAAGTACCAAAGGATGGCAGACGCTAAGTTAGAAAAAGGAAAATAAAGCCATGTCACATATTTATTCTTGTTAAATAAGGTTTGCTTTTAAAATTAGATATTAAATTGTGTGCACTTACAAGTTTTTTTCGGGGTCTTGATCAGACAGTAAAGACAACAGGGCTTTATCTACTGTTGTTGTTCAAGGAAATATGAAAATCCAAATATTGGAAAACACTTTAGGTGAACACATGCTAACGCAGAGATATCCGACCCTGAATCAATGTGACGGGCCCAAGGTTTAACTGAATTATCCTGTGACGGGGGCCGAGGTGTAGATGAATTACTGGAACACTAACGCCATCCTTGGTTTTGTAAGAGGCCTGAGATCTCTTTAAATTCACCAAATAAAAGGGACAAATAAAGGGGTAGAATTTTAAGTGCTAGGTTCTTTGCGTCAGGTGAAGTGCAGTAAAAAAGTGGTATTTCAAAAAGTTGAAAACAAGCAGATGATGTTTAAAATGGATAATCATGTTTTTTTTTTCGAAAATGAAGATTTAAAAAGAAGAAAGTGACTAACACAACCTATAAAAGAAATACATTTATTGTAAAAAAATCCGACAAGGTTTAAATAGAGGCACGCCGCTGTTGTCCTTCTCCTCCCTGCTGTCTTCTGTTCAACCCCCACACTGATCCTCCTTCACTGTATAAAACCTTGTCATATAAATAAAACACATAGTATAAATAAACTTAATCCACTTCCCCCTTCCCACTCTTTAATGTTGGCTGTCCGTGCCACATGGGGACAGTCAATCGTGGAGCATTTTCTTTCTTTTCATATTGAGGTCTAGCAGCTTTAACAGGTAAGGAACAATAGGACATTGGTTCTGGGAGTCTGAACATCTGCTTCAGGGGCAGTAAACACATCTTAAACACCACACATACTCTCTCATATTCTGATCATGACGGCAACGCCAAATATAGCCAGGCTGCAGTCGTTGTGACACCAAATTTAAAACATCAGTTGAACATTTTGTGGGTGGGTGTGGTCAGAGTTACAACAAAACAAACCGATGATAATAAAGTACTGAAAAACAAATACGTAGACCAGATTGATAAGATTGCAGACATCTGAACACAATGTATACCTACTTATTTGCATCACTCTAGATTACATTTGAATTAGATTGTGTGCAGTCGGTCGCAGTGGTCGTGATGAATGGAATTGTTTGGGATGGGACAGAATCCTACCTCAATCAAGACATAGGAAAGATGTTGACATCACAAATTCTTAAAAGGGGGCGCCCTTAGCTCAGTTGGTAGGGCGTCCCCCCCATGGGCCTCGGCCAGCAGCGGACCCGGGTTAAAAAATGCCAAAAAAAAAAAAAAAAATCTTAAAAGAATAACCCGTATAAATAAAGGTGAAATAGAAAAAAATTAATGTATGGCACGAACAGTATGTTTTTTAATAAATGCTTATTCGTTAACTTTGAATAAGTCTTGATTGTGATTTGCCCAGGGGATTTGAATTTGGGGTAATTTTGTTTTGCTGATGGCAAAAAAAAACTTTTGCCTTGGATCCCACTGCTTCGCTTTTTCCCCTGCCCACCATGGCAAGGCATTTTGAATGTGAAGGAAAGCTGTTCTGAACAGAGCCATTACACCAACGTCAATTGTATTTGTCAGATTGTGTCTAACTGAACCTATCTATGTTTTTAGTTTGGGGTCTATGAATCTTGCTAATGAGCCCAGAATTAAAAAATAATACCAGTGCTGACAGTTTCCCTGTTGCTGTATTCAGGTCACAGAGTCTGATAGTTAGATAGGCAGATCACACTGCCTCAGTGCCGGAGGAGACTCCTCTGTCTGCAGCATCATGTTTAGCATATGAGTGATGTTCAGTTTATGCTAGACTATTTTCAAAGCGTTTAGTGTATAATGTGTTTTCAAACAAACATTTTAAATCTGCATCTGTCTTATGTGTCAAGTTTCTGAATCAACAATTTTAAAGTTTGGCTGCACTTCAACCACAGGATGAAAGAATGTCAGCAGCAGAGGAGTGGGATGACTGTATTGTATTATTTTTATTATTATTTTTAACCCTACAAGTTGATTGCATTGATATTGTAGCAATTTCTCACACGGCGGCACCAATTATGTAGTAATTTCTTACATTGGGGCAATATTTATGTAGCGATTACAAGTGGTTCAGATTAATTCTGCTATTAGAAATTAATCTGAAGATTAATAATACCTTAATAATTTATTAAAGTTCAAAGGGTCACCACCATTCATTTAAGAATGGAAAAATAATAGCAAATTGTCTCGTTTAATCAATGATTTATTCTCTAATGTTGATTAGTTTAATGTTCAGTTAAATATATCAATATTAATAAATCCTAGTCTCAATGATCATTTCCACAAAATAATGTAATCCAATACTTACTATTATAAATTTGGTAATATGAACACTGAAGGCTACAGAATTCTTACCTGTTGGTTGCTGACTTTCCCATAATATTCACACAAATGAATGACAGAAACTTCTAGTTACAAAAGAAAATGCATGTAATTTATTTAACAGAAAGTAAATAAAATCAACACATTTAAAATCACTAACTAAGCACACTGTGGTGGTGTGTGTGTGTGTGTGTGTGTGTGTGTGTGTGTGTGTGAGGTGTGAAAAGCGTTTGTCTGTGGGGGGAAGAGCTTGAGGCTTGGTTAGCCTGTGTGTTGTGTTCCCCTAAGGTTAAGGTCTCAAAGTATGTAACAAAACAACAATGAATAGTTCAAACTAAGTCAATATACATTTCCAAGTTAACAGTCTTTTAAACCATGTGTTCTTGTCAAGCTAGGCTAACTGCCCAGTAGCTCATACGATACCAGATGATGATACACAGCGTTTGTTGCAGTGTGAGAGGTTCTGGATCCTGTGGCATGGAACAGGGGTTTTGCTTGGCAGGGTCGGTCTTGATTCAGTTCGGATGAACTGGTGCTTTCTGGATCTTCAGTAGCAGCATGCTAACTGGCGTTGTTCTCCTCTTGAGGGCCTTGTTGCCAGCTTGGTCTGGTCTTTGGTTCTTCCGGTTCCTCTTTAGTTGGTTGGAGCAGCCGGTTGGATCCTTGTTCCTCTTTGGTTGAGAGGGGCTTCACGGCTGTTTGGACAGGCCATGCTGTAGAGCCTGGATCAGGGAGACCAGAGCTTGTCTGGGTCGAGAAGGTTGAGCTACCCCCGGTCTGGGGTGGTTATCAAGGCAGGAGAGAGCGTGCTACCTAGCTTGAGGTGCGTAGAGAACAGCGTGGACCTCCTTCCTCTCTGGGTGGAGGCGAGGAGAAAAAGAGGCTGAGCTGTGCCAGCTCACTTGCTATTATCAAAAACAGCATAAGACTTCTTGACCAATGGCAGAAGAGAAAGGAGTCATGTGGGGCCAGAGTCTTGTGGTTAGAACAGAGGGACTGATAGGTGTGACTTTATAAATAAAAACCTGGCCTCAGGCAGAGAAAGGTGTCAAAACACAGATAAAAGCCTTGGCTCAAGGCAGAGGAATGTTGGGGGTTTTGACAAACACTATCCATATTTAAAGTCACAAGGCCAGTGAATGAAATACAAGTACACAATCACTACAATATGTTTGCAGACATAATCCTTTATGACAAGAAAGGGCAACATAAAGTAAACACTCCAACAAAGTTGAAGATGTCAAATTGTCCCTGTTGTTAAATGGGTATCTCAGTATTTTTGAAGTGTGGTTGTTTGAAGTAAAAAAAGAAAAAATCAACGTCAGCTTTATTGTCAATTTCAAATTATGTTTCAGACATACAGAGGAATCGAAATTACGTTTGTCTCCGACCCATGGTGCAATAAGAAAAAAAAGATAACATAAGGTACGCTTTCGACGTCTCCTCTCTGGGGGGGAAGCCGTGTGGGCGAATTAGTCCTAACTCCTGTAGCTCGCGCCTCAGTGAGTAGGGCAATAATTCCTCAGAAAGATGTCCATTGAAAACAGACGGCTGTAATTGTGTTTATCCATAGAAAAACACGAAGAAAAGTCGAAAGAAAATTTTGAAATAGAAGGAAGGACGGGACAGAGATGGGCAACTGCGTCCGTACGCGCCGCCATCTTTACTGGTGTACTTATGCATAGTTAGTGTGATACCTTATGTCAGAGCCGGCCCGAGGCATAAGCGAACTAAGCGGCCGCTTAGGGCCCCCGACTGCTTGGGGGCGCCCCCTAAAAATTTTTTTTTTTTTTTTTTTTTTTAGTTTTTGTGTTTCATATTAACATCATACTATGCAAATGTGAGTTATCATACAAAAAAAGGAATAAAATGTTTTGGTCTAGATAATTAATAGCCTAAAAATGTAATCAGTTCATCTGGGAGGAAATCCGAAATTATCTGATCATGTCACGTTCACATCCATGCACAGTGTGTATTGAGTTTATTTAAAAACAATTGGAAATGGGGCTGCCCTCAGTTGCCCATGCACTGTGTATGTGCAGCCTTGTCTGTGGAAAAAAATATACAGTAGCTGGACAACAGAGTTCTTCTGCTTCGTTCCTCACACTGCATTTAAATGCATTCACTATATTACAGAGAAATATGTCCCATAAAAGAAAAAGAGCTCCAAGCCCAACCCATAATATTTTATTTTATATTAATATTTTTATGGAAAATCCATGTGTCCTTCTTCAATAGCTTCTAATTCATCTGACCCAGTGTCTCCAAATTATTTGTTCACGCAAAATTTCTCAGATTTAGCCTCTTAATTTTCCTCTCAAAGTGCACCAGATTCATGCATTTCACTTTATAAAGGTTAAAAAAATCTCCCGGGGGGGCATACCCCCGGACCCCCCTACGAGGGTCTGAATCTCGGCTTTCTAATATTTACGCACAGCTGCACAGTGGAGGCATTAGCGGAAAACACTGGGTGTGTGAATGATATTTAACAAAGATCTATAGTTTCAGCAGCGCTAACATTGGAGAGGGGCCCCATAATCATATTTTGCTTAGGGCCCCCTGAAGGCTTGGGCCGGCTCTGCCTTATGTAGATGGTGATCAGCACAGTCATTATAAGGAGTTTGGGGGAGATGTCACAATAGCAGCAGTCAGCCTTGTAGGGGAAGGTGGGGTGATTTGTGCATTTTGGAAGTTGCAAAACCCCTTGTTTCTAGAAAACCGTGGAATAAATTGGAAATGTGACCACATATTTAAGAAGAGCCATCCATTTGACTCATCCTGTAAAGAAGGGAGACACAAGGAATAAGATATAAGCACATTTAAGCTCAAAAAACTGTGTTTTGCCTTTCAAAGTAAAATTTCCATGATCAAGGTTTTTTGATTATTGTGTCTGAACAATTATAGACACGTTTGAAAACATTTGACACATGTTTTAGTGCTTTGGTATGCTACACTTTGAGTCTATATAGTTAGCACAATGTCAACCCTAAATTGCTGCATCATGCCTATTATCCAAAATTCTGGGGATGGGGTGATTTGTGCGCAAGGGCCTGGGTGAGTTATAAGTAAGTAAGTAAGTAAAATGTATTTATAAAAGCACATTTATGACAGTTTGCACTGTCCAAAGTGCTGTACATAGTGCATTCAGTAGGTAAACAATGAAGGTAAAATAACAATAA
The DNA here is from genome assembly GCA_026122265.1 of Ammodytes dubius. NCBI lineage: Eukaryota > Metazoa > Chordata > Actinopteri > Uranoscopiformes > Ammodytidae > Ammodytes > Ammodytes dubius. The sequence goes on along the minus strand of CM047512.1, from coordinate 915,064 downwards.
CCAAAATAAAAGACGTAAAGCCCATACATCCACATAAACACAGATATTAGTGCAGAGGTAAGATAGTTAATGGGGAGGAAACACCAGGGTGTACATATGGGTTTTGAGCCTTGAATTAAAGGCAGAAATGTAGGGGGAATCACATTTGTCAGGTTCCACAAGCACGGAGCAACTAGTGCAAAGTACATTTCTGAGAGTTGTGCCAGTGGCATGGCTGTATACGCTGGTCACCAAAAGAAAGTGATTGTCTACAGTAGCTCAGAAGAGAGTGACATCTCAATTCCACTTAACGACACCACTGATGAGAGTTCAGATGGCCAGAAAGATGATGATGGTGACTTTGTCATTGGGGTGATTTGTGCGACAAGACAACTTTTATTCCGAAAGCTATATTTCTTAAACAGTTTATTCCAGATCCAAAGTTTTTATTGCCAGGGATGCACAACATCCTGAAATATATGTACATATTTGAGTTGGAGACATAACTGTCAAGGCCTCACTTTAAAATCACTTTGAGTAAAAAGTTGCACAAATCACCCCACCTTCCCCTACTGTTGTAGAGGGGGCCAGCAGACAAACTGTTTTTAAAGAGCACCTATTATGCTATTTTTGTGAACTTCACTATTCGCCATCTCCTTAAGGTAACAGACTAACTATGCATGAGTAAAAAGGAGCCACCAAAGACTGTATGCCATCCGTACGTTGTCCCCCATCTCCTCCTTCTGTTGTATCAAAGTATTGTCCAACCCATCCTGCTCTACTGTTCCACCTGCTTCTTTAACATGCTCACTGTCAAAAACCGGGTCAAACTCACACGTGTCACAAATATAGCTGCCAAAATAATTGGTCTCCCCACACCCACACTGTCAGAGCTTAATCTCAAGGCCATCTCACGCATTGCATCCACAATAGCACAGGACAACACACACCCACTCAACTGCCACTTCACCATTATGCCCTCTTCATATATCGAACGGACCGTGTTACTTGTCTGAGTATACATGGCCCTTCAGTAATCGGATAAATGTCCGATGCATGGCTGGCTCCACTATGATAGGTGGCGCTGTAGCCCTTTCAACAAGTGGTTAAGAGCCACGTCCGGTTCCCTTCCGGCAATAATTTTTATATATATTTATATATATAAATTATTATATATATATATATACATATTCATTTATATTTTTATATACTATCTATGCAATAACCCTACAGTTTTTTTAAGTTGTCTCCTTCCACTTCCTTGTGAAATCCTTTGCAGGGATTCTCGAGCAGGCGCAGAAGCAAACTCCGATCCCTGTATACATGCATAGAGAATGCCGACTATGAACGAGTTATCTAGGTGTTCTTATCCGACTTCTCTTGTCCGTTATTGTGCCGATTTGTGTGCGAAGTAGATCGGATAAAGGTGTTTACATGCAGTTTAAAAGTCCTGTTGAAGTCTTATTCGTTTAGTTACCCGATAATGAGTCTGCATGTAAACGCACTGAATGAGCTTCTGGATGGGTTGATCTGTCCAAATTGTATGGAATCTGCGCTTCATAAGTATAGATCCTCACAATCAGGGGTTTTGTTCCAGTTTGTTGCTGGAATGTGACAAATGTACCCGGGATGAAAAAGATATAGAAAAAGTGTATTCTCATCCTCGCGGATACAAGACTCTACCAGGAGAGATGTGGCCTTTGACATTAACACAATAATGGTCCTTTAAGCTCATGAATTAGGACTTGGATATGCTGCCCTAAAGAAGATGTCCAAAGTATTAGGAATCCCGGGTCTCCATTTGAAAACCTATCAGAGACACGACAGGAGAGTAAAAGGTAAGGTTAAAAGGCAGTAGGCCTAGTTCATAAAATTAAGAATTTTTAAATCTGATTTCCATGAGGCTATTTAGTCAGAAAGTAACGGCTCATTAAGTAATAGCCTACACAGAACCACCAGGAAACATTCCTACTACATATGAAATAATGACACAATAAGCAGTGTGGTAAATTTCCTTCATGATATCCAGGAGCTTTCCTTTGAAGTGTAACGTTGAAATAGGCTATTCTCAGATAGGCAAAACATTTCTTTGGCAACATGTGAGTCCCTAGTCTCTCTCTCTCTCTCCCTCTGTGAAGCCCAATGTGATGTTTGGCTGTTTGTCAGAAATGTTTAATATACATGCTGTGTGTGTGCTTGGAATATATCCAAAAGACTTTCCACATACTGTACATCGAAACAGACTAGATTACTGGACTTTGGATTTATTCAAGCCAGGAGAGCTATTACACTCTGTTGGAAGAATATAGACACTGTGAATGCAGATGTTATTTACAATTGTGCTGTGTGTCTTAGTGGCAGAGATAGAGCGAGGACTGGAGTCTTTGGATAGGAGCAGGGAGCAGATCAGGAAGGCTTATGCTGAGATCGATACCGATGTAGCAGAGTTGCTGAGGAAGGATGCAGAGGCTGTCATCAATATCAGTGTGTCTTTTGATGGTACATGGCAGAAAGGGGGCTTTACCTCAAACTATGGAATTGGTGTGTGCATTGACATCATCACAGGGCTAGTGATAGACTTTGAAGTTGTGTCATCTTATTGTCATGCGTGCATGTTGAAGGAAAGTGAGAGGCGAGAGAAAAAATTACAGAGCAGGAGTACAGTGGCTGGAAAATATCCCATGACGATTGCGCAAAGAATTTCAATGGCTCAAGTAAAGCGATGGAACAGGAGGCAGCCAAGCGGATGTGGACTAGATCTATCCAACGCCACAACCTGCACTACACTGAAATGCTGTCTGATGGTGACAGCACAGCTTACAGAGCAGTAGTTGCATTGAACCCGTATCAGAATCATGAAATAACTAAACTGGAATGTATTAATCATGCACACAAGCGCATGGGAACAGCACTTCGTAAACTAAGTGCTGAGGGAAAATTGGGTGGGAAAGGAGTGGGGAAACTCACTGCCTTGAAGTGCAAAAGTTTACAAAACTATTACAGAGGGGCAGTGCTCAATAATCAGGGCTCACTTGAGCAGATGAAAACGGCCATATGGGCTGGTCTCCTCCACTCCATGTCCACAGATGAGACTCCTTTACATACACGCTGCAAACCCACCTGGTGCTGGTACAGGAGAGCAGAGGAGAATGGGAAAACTCCAGACACCCATAAAAATAATTTATGTACTTTCCTGACACAGGAGGTAGGACAGAAGCTCATCCCTGTTTATCATAGGATGTCTAGTGACAGTCTGCTGCAGAGGATGCAGCATGGAGGCATACAAAATGCAAATGAGTGTCTCAACTCAGTAATTTGGTCACATTGCCCCAAAACCGTATTTGTTGGTAAAAGTAGGGTTGAGGCTGCAGCCAGTATGGCAATTGACACTTTTAATGAGGGAGCCACTTCAATGTTAGCTGTGATGGAGAGGCTCTGGCTTGACAGCACAGCCATCACAGTCAATGCAATAAGAGATGAGGATGTGATGCACATTTCAAAAGCAAAGGTTGTTACAAATGCATGTGCCAAACGTAGGAGGAACTCCTGTGATACAGCCAAAAAGGTCAAAAGGCACCAGCAAGAGGCAAAAGAACGTCCTACATATGGGGCAGGCATGGCAGATTAATTTGGGATCACTAAAAGATAAGAACATGAGACAAAAAGATACAGCTCAATAGGCATGCACAGTCATTTGAAATCCGAGTGTACCCTTCAATTCCTTGAATGTCTTGTGACCCCTGTGTGTGTTTTCTTTATATAATCCAGCAAATATGTATACTGCAGTTTAAATATGTTAAGCAGTGTAATAGGTCATTGAGGAGTATAATTAAATTAGTTATTGTTGCTATAAACAGTGATTACTAATCAGTATGTATATGAATTCACACTTTTTATCTTTAACGGCCGTTTTCTCAAAATTAGCTTTTTTCAATACTGATTTATGAGACATTTTATACTTAAAAACATGCTGAAAATGCATTTTTAAGACCTGTACATAGTATTTTCTGAATTATTAAATGAAAAAAGCCTGTATCTAAAATATGTTGTGTAAAAAACTTTGGAAACTACTTTGTTGTTAAAATGAAATAAATATTTTAACTCTGGCTATATCCAACATCTTAATTTTTTTCTCGAAAAAAGACGCAAATGTACGCATAATTGGTTAAATATTGCCAAATTTCCATATTCAATAAAACATTAAAGAAGAAAGTGTAATACAAAAAATTATTGTCTTAATGTCAGTAATCAACTGGCAAAGTTTCAATGATATCTATAAATTAAAAAAAAATCCCTATTCACCTGGGGTGTCTCGCCTTAAAGAATCCATAAGGAATTAAAGGAGCATCACATGTTTTATAATCCATCACAGACACTCAAGTTTTGACCGAAAGTAAAGAAAACACTTTCTGCAGTATATAATGTTTTGTGTTGACCCCTCTGTTGATGTGTGTGTATCTGAGAGAATACGTTTAGGCCTGTTTGTGTGTCTGTGTGCATACATGTGCTTATCAATGTCATTAGATGACCAGACCACACTACACAAAGCAATTACATCCCCTGCACCCCCCTTCTGCTGAATTCAAAAGGTAAAGAATGTGGACTTTTAAAGAGAGCCTGGGGTGATCCGACAAGTGGAGCATGCAATTGAAATGTGGTGAGACGGATGAAAAACAGGAGTGGAAATGGGATACAGTAGGGTGTGTGAGTGAGAAAACGCTCAATCTGGAAGAGTGGCTGTGTGCTATTATGGCTGAAAAGCGAGGCAATCTCGTAGAGTTGAATAGTGTTGAAAGTGCTAAGATAGAATGGTAAAAAAATGGTAAAAAAACAGAGCTTAGTTTAAGCCGACTGCTATTGTAAGCAGAGGTGACCCGCTAAAGGACAGATGCATCAGACACTGCATTTGTGCACCTCAGATGGGGTCAGGGTGGGTCAGTGAGCTCAGGTCCCCTTTATTACAAAGAGGCCGGAGCAAAGTTAAACATCCCAAAGGATTTTGCAGCACAGATTAAGGGGTGTGACGACACAGCCATGAAAGAACAGAAGGTGCAACATTCAAATGTCAGATCAAAGCTTGCAGGAGGGCAGAGGATGTGGATGGTGGCCTTGATGTTGCAGACACACAAGCCAAAACATGCATACTGCAGATTATGTTACCTATGTACTGTCCATCCAGATGGTTTGAATGATGAGCTCTGAAATAGCATTTATTTTGTAGAACATGACAGAAAATATATGTCTAAACTGATTTGATGGAATGGGTGTGGGTAATGCAGGCATTCAGCTCTATTTGTAGTAAATTCAAATGAGACAGTTTAATCAATATTGACTGTAAATATATTAGGACTGTCAAAATTGACGCGTTAAGGCACTCATTTTTTTTAAACTCATGCGCAGAATTTCTCACCCAATATATCGCACCCGCTCTGCACTTGTCGGCGCTATAACGTTATGGCTGACCCAGGATCTGCACACTGGGCACAATAGCGATGCGCAGCAGGAATCCAGTGATGAGCATGTTTTGATTTGACCTGCTAGTGGCCACGTCTGTGTTGCACGCTTCAGTTGATGTCGGAAGGAGGGGAAACATTGTTTGTTCAGAGCACGGGAGAACTAAAATGTCTGCAGTTTTCAGAGGTGTGTGTGATAAATACGGGACATCAACATAACATCGGCTTTCTGGCGCAAATAAACAGTCTCACACACACAAACCATAGACAGCAATCAAGTTATATGCAGAAATACAAAACTTCACCAGAATTTATTGAATTTAATGTCATGCACACATATGAAAACACACACATTTATCCATTGATTCTGGTGTAAACACCAAATAAACGCCATTTCTTGCTCAGAGGCATAGCAAAGAGATAGCCAAATTCAATTATGGTGTATAATTAAATTGAATCTCTTTTAATCTGAAGCCAGTTCATGTAAGCAGCTGTATCTTCTGCTTTTAAGGTACAGTATAATGCGAACTATGTTTTAAGTTTGATTTTATACATTTTTTCAGTATAAACCTTCCTTATGATTTGTCATGATTAAAAAAACAAATGTTAAATGAAATATCCACCTTCTGTCGTGCAGCTTTCCTTTCCTACAACACTAAAATATACAGAGAGAATGAGAATGTAATCATGATTAAAAACGGTAATTGTTTGACAGCCTTAAAGGGGACATATTATGAAAAAACAAACATTGCCGGTGTTTGGGCACACTTTGTAGGTTATTGGCGTCCCTACCAGCACACACAAGCTTATAAAAGACAACTATGTCAGTTTCTTCTGGGATGCTTATTTCGAAAAAGGGGGGATTTGAAGGTTTCTTCCAAAAAACACAGACCGATGACGAAACCGGTCGGTTTTCATTATCATAAATACTCCCACGGGAAAGCTCATCAGAAACTCGGCAGTTGATTGGCAAATCAATACGCCCGTTGGTAACCACACACACCTGGAACTGCACCTGCTAATGCAACAACAGAGGAGAAGCAAGCTGCAGTGTTAGCTCATCCTCAAGCTACCATCACCATAGATATAGAACCATCACACCCCAGCCTCGAAGCAGACAGGGGCTGAATGGATTTACTTCATTTGTTGTTAGGCTATGCCCAGCAAAGGTTGGCAATCTAGTTTGATCTGCCGTTATACTGGAGTGTGAAGGAGATTGTGCCTGGAAGACTGATAGACACCATCTCTCCTCTGGAAATGTAAGTACCGGTAGTCTAATTTAAACAAATCTGTCCGTTTATGAGTTCAATGTGTGTAATGTGCTTTAATTTATCCCTCCTAAAATAACCAACGCCAAACGAGATAATGCCACTATTTCTTGTGTAGGCTCTTATTGTGAAAAGGTGGAACACGGAAGTGTTGTTGTAATGTGGTTGTTTTGACTTATGTTGGGAGAGCTTCAATAAAGTGGCTCGTTCCGTTCCGTGAATGGAGTTTTCCGAGTCCTTATTCCTGTAATACTGACGGCCAAAACGCTTGGTTACAGTAGTAGTATAGCTAGAGTTAGCGTTAGCGTCCGCTAGCTTAACCGTTTGCTTTATGCTAACGTTTAGATCTGTGAGTCTGTCCATGACAGCCCCTGTGTGAAAAACAGACTGTGAAACTGTACGGTGTGTTGGAAACTGAATATAGTATTTATTTGTTGTTGACAGTGTGTAGTTATGCAAGCAGTCGTGGTACATGCAGCAGTAGGCCTATAACATCTCCAGTGTAATGTACAATAGGCCTATAATTGACAGGAATACTGTAAATTGCTGCTGTTTGTTTCCTGTCCATTATATTTCAAAAAGCACACAGTATCACTCAGAACTCGTTGCTTCTTGAGCAAGGGCTATACTGAACTTATTAGTAGCCAATCTTATTTAATAATGGAAGAAAAAATATATTTTCATTAGTTTGTAGCTTTGCCATAACTACAGATGTATTATGTATATTTCAGCTAGGCTACATGATATAACATTGAATGTGTCATGTTTTACAGATGTGAGTGACCTGACGGACCACACTATTCGTTCCTTCAGAGGAGGATGTGTTCACTGGGTGGGACAGGTGGTCTTCTTCAGGGCCCACCAGCAACAACTGGACAGTTACATACAAGTTATGGCTTTGCTTCTGTTTGATTTGTACACTTTATATTTCCATTTCACTGGCTATGAATAAACTGCTTTATTTTTTAAGTATAGTTTTGGTCTTTTTAAAATGTAATGATACTGTTTTATAAGAAATCTTCAGAGAGATAAAGGGTTGAATAAAAAAAAACTTATAAGTCAATGCATGTAAATCGGTCAGAAAACTAGTCCAACATCCTGACTATGAAAATGTGAGTTTCAAGTTTACTACACGAAGCAAACAGTGACAGTTAGCAACACAATACATTTTTTAACAGTAAAACTTTATTATAAATCAGTGGTCACAATACAAATTATACATTATATTAGATATTGAAAGGGTGTCAGATAATTGTGATAATTCGAAGCTCTGACTAATTATTTCAATTTTTTTTTTTTTTTTTTTTTTACAAAAGATGCCTTTCCAGTGAATCTTGACATGATACATTCCTTTCCTGCCTCATTACTGTACATGTTTACATGTTACCTCAGCATGGCTTCACAACCAAAGCTTTTTCACTCCACTGGGTTGTAGATCATTCCCCAGTTTAACCTGTAGAGACATACATACAACGTTGTATGTTACAAGTTAGGAGGTTTTTGCATAAATACTTAGCTCATATTCTGTTATTGACAGTGACATATTTACCTGAGGATAATGTCAGGGAAACCAGAAATCTTGATGCAATTTTCACAGTTTTCAGCTCAGACTCCTGCCTGACCAGGTTCAGTTGTAAAGCTTTTGGTTTAGAAGTGGTAAGTGGGCTGACATTTGCTGTAGAAATGAAGCTAAACATGGTAACATCGATCTCCATGCTGCATTGGCCAAAAGTAAACAAAACTGACAGCTGGGCGTGTGCCATGCCCATGTAGGTAGGTATAGAGTAAATGAGCAGGGCGGTGCATGCACGCCCATGTAGATCTGACCAGTCAGAGCAGACTAGGCTTTCTGCGGAGGGGGGTAGATGTCAAAACCAAATTTTTGAGGGAGAGGCCAAAAAAGGCCTGAAAAGGCAATGAAGAAATGGGCATTGGTAGAAAACTAATGGGCTTTTTGTACAATAGACCATTAAAACCTTTTCTAGTAGACCTCGGAAATACACATTTAAACCCGAGTTTTTGCATAATATGTCCCCTTTAATATATATATATATATATATATATATATATATATATATATATATATATATATATATATTAGTGGTGGGCCGTTATCGGCGTTAACGTGCTGCGTTAACGTGCTGCGTTAACGCCAGACTCTTATCGGCGATAAAAAAAAAATATCGCCGTTAATCTCTTATTCCACCTCCTGTTCGGCTCAGGGGAGATGGTTCCCTCCAGGGCCGATGGTTGTTCGCCGTCGGGGTGAACCCCCTTCTGTGTGTCATATTTTTTATTTTATTTTTTTGAATCGCCAAATACACGTAATCTATCTATGGTCTATTTTCATATTTAACTGGTGCTAATTATTACATTAACTCTAATTTGTGTGCGCGTAGTGTCTGCTACGTTGCATCTCTCCTCTCCTCTCTGCTCCGTTTTGTGAAGGGGGGGCGGGCTCCACTGCCGATACACACACATACACACGCAGACTCGGCACAACACCGGTGAGCCACACACACACACAGAAGAGAACTACACGCAGTAGGTTGGTGAGACAGAAAGTCCAAAAGCCAACGAATAGCCTACATTATAAATGGAGTGAAGTCTACCCCAACCGTCTGAAAAGCAGCGAAAATATCCGCGTTTTTTAAATGCATTATGCACCCAACGTGAATCTAGTAGCGAGGATGCTAACGTTAGCTCTGCTGCTAGTAGCCTACTACCAGTTAATGTGCAGTTCAACACAAACATCAGCAACAGTTATCAGAGGAACATCTTTACAGCCTGCATAGATCTCAATAAATGGCCCAGAGGTGTCTGACTTCACATACCATGAGGCAGTGGAAGCTTAAGAGTAAGCTACTGGAAAAGTGTTCAAAACAGCCTGTCCTGAGCCAAATTTTGAGATTTTGAATCAAATCACTCATACACACATTAAAATAATAGCCTTTAACTTTAAAACAGATTGTTGTAGGCCTAATTTTTTTTTGCAGAAATAAGTTTTAAAGAATTGCTGTTGTAAAAGGAATAAGGTAAAACAAATAAAAATAAGTGCTGTTAAAGTTCTTTACATGATTTTTGTTTGCATAAAACATGTCTTGTTTGCAGTTATTGTAGGTTTAGAAACAAAAAAATTACAAATGTTCCAACTCAAATAATATTTGAATTATAGCGTCCACTTTCAGTATGACCCTTAACTCATCTATAATACTGTCCATGATTTGTTTATACATTGTCAATAAAAAGCAAATATAACAATTATTTGAACACGACTAATATAAAAAAAATTGTATAGGGGCCAGTAAAAATTGACTTCGGGCAAGTAGAATTCAGACCCACTTGCCCTATCGGGCAAGTGAAAAAAAACCTTAGCGTTGAGCCCTGCCTAACAGTTTGTAAACACAAGTACATCTTGTTGAACATTATTTATTTTCATCACCAATTATCATAGTAGAACAGCTTCCTCAAGCAGTTTGTGATGCATGTTGGAAACAGGAGATGAGCCCCTGGTCTGATGCGCCACCTGGCTTGAGAAACACGTTCTCAAAGACTTACTTTGAGTCATTATTTAGGGAGCACACACATATTATGAATGAATTCAAATGAGCCATTTTAATCTAAATTCAATGAGATTAATCTAGATTAAAAAAATTAATCTATGCCCACCTCTAATATATATATATATATATATATATATATATATATATACAGTGCCTTGCAAAAGTATTCATACCCCTTGATATTTTCGACATTTAGTCACGTTATAACCACACACGTACATTTATTTTACTGGGATTTTATGTGATAGACCAACACAAAGTGGCGCATAATTGTGAAGTGGAATGAAAATGAAACATGGTTTTACATTTTTTTTATAAATAAAAAACTGAAAAGTGTGGCGTGCAAAAGTATTTAGCCCCCTGAGTCAATGCTTTGTAGAACCACCCATCGCTGCAATTACAGCTGCAAATCTATTTGGGGTATGTCTCCGCCAGGTTTGCCCATCTACAGACTGACATTTTTGCCCATTCTTCTTTACAAAATAGCTTGAGCTTCAGATTTAGCATCAGATTGGATGGAGAGCGTCTGTGAACAGCAATTTTCATGTCTTTCCAGACATTCTCAATTGTATTGAGGTCTGGACTTTGACTGGGCCATTCTAACACATGACTATGCTTTGATTTGAACCATTCCATAATAGATCTGGCTATATTTTTAGGCTAGTTGTCCCTCTGGAAGGTGAACCTCCACCCCAGACTCAAGTCTTTTGTAGACTCTAACAGGTTTTCTATCCTGTATTTGGCTCCATTCATCTTCCCATCAACTCTGACCAGCTTCCCTGTCCCTGCTGAAGAAAAGCATCCCCATAGCATGATGCTGCCACCACCATGTTTCACGTGAGGATGGTGTGTATAGGGTGATGTGCAGTGTTAGTTTCCGCCACACATTGCATTTTGCATTCAGGCCAAAAACTTCAAGTTTGGTCTCATCTGAATATGCTGTGTCCCCTGCATGGCTTGTGGCAAGTGTTGGAGGAAGGTGCTCTGGTCAGATGAGACCAAAATTGAAGTTTTTGGCCTTAACGCAAAGTGCAATGTGTGGCAGAAAACTAACACTGCACATCACCCTGAACACACCGTGAAACATGGTGGTGGCAGCATCATGCTGTTGGGGTCCTGTTCTTCTGCAGGGATAGGGAAGCTGGTCAGAGTTGATGGGAAGAAGGATCGAGCCAAATACAGGGCAGAAAAACCTGTTATAGTCTGCAAAAGACTTGAGACTAGGGTGGAGGTTCACCTTCCAGAAGGTTAAATACCCTAAACATACCGCCAGATCTACTATGGAATGGTTCAAATCAAAGCATAGTCATGTGTTAGAATGGCCCAGTCAAAGTCCAGACCTCAATACAATTGAGAATATCTGGAAAGACTTGAAAATTGCTGTTGACAGATGCTCTCCATCCAATCTGATGCTGAATCTGAAGCTTGAGCTATTTTGCAAAGAAGAATGGGCAAACATATCAGTCTCTAGATGGGCAAAGCTGGTGGAGACATACCCCAATAGACTTGCAGCTGTTATTGCAGAGACAGGTGGTTCTACAACATATTGACTCAGGGGGGATGAATACTTATGCACGCCACGCTTTTCAGTTTTTTATTTCAAAAGAAAATTTAAAACCATATTTCATTTTCATTCCACTTCACAATGATGCACCACTGTGTGTTGGTCTAGCACATGAAATCCCAATAAAATAAATGTACGTGTGTGGTTTTAATGTGACAAAATGTGCAAAATTCCAAGGGGTATGAATACTTTTGCAAGCCACTGTATGTGTATGTGTGTATATATATATATATATATATATATATATATATAGTGCTAGGAACAGTGTCTTGATTAATACTTCCCCTGCAAAACAAGTGCATTGTATTTAGAAACATGGATTCATAAGGTAAATTATGGAAACTTGATTTTTGTGTTACCTCACATGAAGTCATGTGACAAGTTAATCATCTCATCTATGCATTGAGCCTTTATTTGTTGTGTCTGGCTTTTGCCCTGATGAAGGCCTGCAAGGATTTCATGAAACGGCTGTGCTACTGGATGTGCAGGCAGATGTCGTACCTCTGCACCCGACAAATGGATGGAAATAATAGGGCAAAGTGAATTCCACCGGGATTATTCACGCAAAGAAACATCAGCTTGCTTGTTGATCATTACAAGCAGGGCCATCTTAAAAATGTGCCAACTGGGCATTCAAAAGATGTAGTCTTTTGAATGCCCAGTTGGCACATTTTTCTATCTATTATAATGGTTATATCCTAAAAGAAGACAAAATAGGTTAATTCTTGGAAAAATCTCTAATGCCCCTTGTACGGTACAGGTATCCAGTTTTCCAGTATTGAAAGTCATCGCACCAGTTGCTCCTCTGCGATAATGAGCTGCTCTAAGTGAGATGTTAGGAAGGGCCATATAGGGCTGGGATCGGGAGTCCCTTCACTACTGGCTCTGTACGGAGTGGGACCCATGGGCTCAGCCTGTAAATTAGCCACCCTTCTGGATCAATGTGGCTTGTAATTAGCTGCTATTGATCCTGGACAGATCAGCCACTACAGTATAGGCCACAGCCAAGCACCTCTCAACGTCCATCAAGCTGCACAGCACAGCCTCACCATCACTCTGAGAGCAAACAAATAAAATCAACCATAGCACACTCAGCTCCTGGTATAAGTGCACTCTCAAGATACTGTTCCACATTTCAGGATTCACTTACACATTCCATTAGTGCAACAGTGCAATGCATCTTCTTTGATCAAGTGTTTTATCTTGCATTCCATTAAATCATATTAAATTGTGTGCTTGTATAACATGCAGTTGAAAAAAAACACCACAGATGATGGTAATGCAATCTGTCTTTTTTTGTTTGGGGGGGGGGGGTGTAATCTTCTCAAATGATCACAATCAGAAGTTTTTAAATATCTCATCAAAGTCAATTTAAAGTGAATTTGCTTTCTTCAGTAATGATATGGGCTCTCATTATTAAGGTGGGAGGTGTGTTTCCTCTTCTCTCGTGTGTGGTGATCCTGAAGTGATTGGCAGCCAAGACTTCTTGTGAAAAAGAATAATTTCCGACAGCTCACCAATTTTGAAAATTAACTGATTCTTGTTAAGAGTTTCCATTTTTTTTTCTCTCTCTCTCTCTCTCTCTCTCTCTCTCTCTCTCTCTCTCTCTCTCTCTCTCTCTCTCTCTCTCTCTCTCTCTCTCTCTCTCTCTCTCTCTCAAATTTGTCATCACAATAAAATACCTGGCCAGTTATTATAATGGGCCTGTCTGTCAGAGATATCAAGCTGAATTCAATACTAGAATTATTTTAAGTCTATATTGAGCAAATGGAATTCAAACAAAGGCAAAAAAAACCGACTCTGAAATATGGTCAAAATGACGCTTATCACATTCTCCTAAAGCTCCACTGTCTCAGGGCGCCTCGTATACTTTTACGCCTAATAGACTTGAGATTTCTCCCTGCGTAAGCTGGAAATGATCCCGCTCAAATGGTTATGTTTCAGAGAGCATGCTTCAAAGAACAATAATGACACATTATTAAAAGATCCAAACTGGTCCATTCTGTTGCCACACAGTTTATGAGAACCATCTCCAATCTCACAGGGACATTCATCCTATGGAGGTGTTTAATTAACAGTGCTAACCTTTTTCTAACAAACAATTGCTCTACTTAGAAACTGCTGCTGCGGAGGAGGAGAGCTGATCTTCACCCAATGGGAGGAGGTAAAGTCGAGGAAACAGTGGGATGGCAATAATGTGTGATATTCATAATCATCCAGCTCATAGGACTGGTCTAAATACTGAATGAAAAGCAGCTGGACTTGTTTGTTCTTAAGGGGCATTTCAGCACCCACCTAACAGGCTTCATTGCCCGTACTGATCAGCAGTTTTCAAAGCTTTTAGATGTGTTGTTTTTTATTTAAAACCGTTTCAGACTTTGGACAACTTTCACTGTTGCCTCTTCCATCCAGTTCTGGCCGCCTCAAACTTATTGAACTACTAGAATATCCAATTTCACCGCAGTCCAAATGTCCTTTTGCTGCAGTCTGGCTTGGTTAGATTCAATATTGCGGTGATTTGTGCAATTCCAGGCCAGAATGAATCTCCCAGCGCAAGCCCCATCTCAGAAAAGATGTTTCCAGAGATTGAAGCACAGGGATACCAGGTGGAAGAGGAGTGGTGCAAAGTGACTGAGAGCAATTTGCACTGTGCTGGTTAAACCAAACTTTCTCTGATATACTATATATGAAAAGACACGTGAATCAGCAAAAAAAAAAAGTGATTTTCTCAAAGACGTTGTAGAGCATTTGGAAGGAGTTTTTTTTTTCTTTTTTTTTCATTTTGTTCTCCTTAAGGTGCGAACACACTAGGCATTTTACACGCGTAAGATTTACGTGTGTAACGCAGCTAAAATGTTGCTTGATCATTTTGTGTCAAAAATGGTGTATACGCAGCTACGCGCCTAGATGAGCCCGCCCAAAACTTTTCCCCCGCTATTTTTCTTTTGCTGAAACATGGCTGACATCACCACCATCGCTGCGCTTTATTTGCTGTGGGAGTCCGAGGAGCGTCGCAAACCCAAGCGCCGTCGTGTTTGGGTGCATGACATCCTCCGGAGACGGCCACAGTTGGGTGAGTTTCACCACCTGCTGCAGGAACTCCGCCTAGATGACGGCCGGTTTCAGCGGTACTTTCGCTTAACTCGTGTCCAGTTCGATGACCTGCTAGCCCGGGTTGGTGCCAGGATCTCCCGTCAGGACACCAGGTTCAGGCGCTCCATATCTGCTGCGGAGCGCCTGTCTATCTGTCTCCGGTAAGTTGCGGTTTCATAGCCTAATTACTCTATCAAAATCAGCACATTCTGTAGTCAAAAACCATCTACATAACGGGGATAAATTGTTCGGGCGCGTGTTCTGATAGTGCATACCTCTATTTCCAATGCACTGTTTATATTTGAGAAGTGACCCATTTATTCAAGCATCGTGCACTATGCTCAACTAAGCACGGGGAGCATAGGCCATTGTGACATCACAGTCAATATGCATTGGGTTAAATTCAACACGAAAAGCGTGCTGATACGACATGGTGATAAAACAGTTTGCTTTGCACAGCTGTTTCCCCTCTTGCACCTACCTGCTATGCATTTCCTGTCAATGCTCCACCCAGTGTTTCAACATTCTTTTTATATATTATCTATGGTTTCAACCTAAACGCAAATCTTCATATACATGCATGTCACCTGAGTTTTATATAAACAAAATAAATAAATGCATCATGGCTCCAACATATTCATTCTTGACCTCCTAGTCATGCTTTTGAAAGTAAAATAAGCTGATTTAAATCCACTGTAAACACTAGTCAATACATTTACCTGTGCAGTGATATCAGTGAGATAATTGGCCTACAGATTTGGTATACAACTGAAATTCTCAATAAGGCTAAAATAAATTATTCATGTGTTGCAGATTCCTGGCTACTGGCGACTCGTTTCGCACGATCGCCAACAGCTTCCGGGTCGGGGCCTCCACCGTGGGTTCCATCGTGTCCGATGGGGTCACGGCTATCTGGGACAGCCTGGTGGAGGAGTTCATGGCGGTGCCCACCACGGAGGACTGGAGGGCGATTGCACAGCGGTTCGAGGAGCGGTGGAACTTCCCTCTCTGTTGCGGTGCCATCGATGGGAAGCACGTTGTTCTGAAGGCCCCTGCGAACTCCGGTTCGCAGTTCTTCAACTACAAGGGAACATTTTCCATCGTTCTCTTGGCAGTTGTCGACGCAGACAAGTGCTTCCGCATCATCGATGTGGGGGGCTACGGGAGAACCAGTGATGGAGGAATCCTGGCCAACTCAGCGTTTGGTCAGGCCCTCCGTGCTGGCGATCTTAAGCTCCCCTCTGACAGAGTACTATCAGTGCATGCGCAGAGAGGACCCCTGCCTCATGTGTTTGTAGCGGACGAGGCCTTTCCGCTACGGACCGACCTCATGAGGCCATTCCCCGGACGCATCCTCCCCTGAGAGCGGCGCGTCTTCAATTACCGACTGTCCCGGGCTCGGTTGGTGGTTGAGAACGCCTTCGGCATGCTTTCCTCTCAGTGGCGGATCTACCGGAGGGTCATCGAGCTCCGTCCTGAGCTGGCGGAGAGATGTGTGAAGGCCACCTGTGTGCTCCACAACTTCCTCCGGAGAACAGCACCAACAGCAGCAGTGAGGGAGGGCCTCCCGAGTGGTGTGGTGTTGCCTCTGCCAGGGCTGGGGAGAGTGGCTGCCAACAACGCAGCAAGAGAGGCCATCCGGATCCGCGAGACCTTCACCTCCTACTTTTCAGAAGAAGGAACCGTCTCGTGGCAGAACGCCATCATCTAGTGCAGTGCACTACAACCCCAAAACGGCTCTTTTAAGAGCCACCCACACAAAACAAAAGTGATTCCTTCATTATTATTGAATTGTTATTAAAATTGTTCAATTAAGTAGTGTTATTAAAAATGTATATTTGTGTCCATGCATGCTAGATCTTAAAATCATATATTGAGAGAAGAGTTGATAGAAATATTTTATTTTAAAAATAATTTATAAAAATAACATAGAACAATATATAACAAATGAACATTTTTTTTAATTTTTTTTTAGCCTACTTCTTTCCCTGGACAGATTGTCACCACCACCACTCTAGCTAATAAGCTCTACACAGGTTCCAAATTGAGGGTGAAATTAGAGGCGTCAAATATGACCTTTCGAATTTGGAATTTAACGTATTCCAGTGCTTCGGGCGACAATCTATCCAGGGAAGGAAGTAGGCCCATTACAAAATGCCTGTTCGCAGATAGCGGGGTAGGGGGAGGCACGGCAGCTTGCCTCTGCAGGGCGAGGAGGATGGCCTCCTGCATCGGGGTGTTCGGGGTGTTCCCGTCCGGAACCCTGGGTCTCTTCCTCTTCGTGCCTGTATGAAATGTAAAACACCATAATTTGTAAGTTAGTAAAATACTATCTTCACAAGTGAAAAGCCCAAACTTTATCAATACACCTGTTGAACATGCATGTGTGGCTGGTTTGAAGTGTTGTAACTTTAACTTGTAGTTGTAATTAGGGCTGTCAAATTAACGCGTTAATTCCAATAAATTAATCAGGGGAGGATACAGAAGTTACGAGAGAGAGAAGGGAGAGAGAGATAACAGGAAACAAACAGTAGGCTATTGTAGAGAAAATTAACTTTTAGAGATGCCCACTCATAATACATATATTACACATGATAGCTTTAAATCAGCAGGCCCTAGATTGAGTAGGAAATCACCCAGACAGTCTTATTACGGCTGTCTGTTTACAAAAGAAGAAGTGACACTTACAGGGAACTCAGACTGACCTAAAGCACATACAAACACAGAACAGAGAAAGTGGTAGATGAAGAAGTACATCATTACATAACAAGACACATTTGACAGTTGGTTGTTAAGAACATACAAACCCAGATTTAGTGAAAGGTCACTAAGAGAGTTTGAATCACCAGACAGTCTTATTTCGGCTGTTTGTACATAGATTAGAGAAGTGACACTGGAAGGGAACTCTAGTTGACCCTAAGCACATGCCAGATAACAGAAGTGACACGAAGGCACTTTGGCTGATACTTACACACACTCTTACAACACATTCTGGGAAAACATATTGACAAGGGGCCCCCACTTTATGCACCTCGACAAACATGCACACATCATCACTGATAAGAAGAAGAAGTGAGAGAGCCGGCTTGAATGGCGATATTCAGTGCTCCGACCAGGTCACGTAATAAGAGTACGCCCACCTGCATCATGTTTTGACTTTGACCTATGGGACCTCACAAGAGGAATCCCTATATAATCTCAAGCGCATATTGTCTAAGCGCCTTCTTCTGAGAACTTAACTCTAGGTTGACTTCTCATATCTAGGTCCGTGCACGTTTAACTGTACGGGACACCTATTCTGCTTTGTGAAATAAATATCACTTTATTAACTTTACCCCTGACTGGAAACTCTGTCTTTCACGCAAATCCTGGTTGAATTAATTTCACAACACTATACAGCTGTTTATAAACAGGCATAAAAGTGTCATATAGGTATGCGATTAATTTAAATTAATTAATCACAGAGCCTGTCATTCATTTGATAATTTTTTTTTTTAAATCGCTTGACGGCCCCAGTAGTAATCCATAAACTGTCTTCATATCAGTTAAAGCTTAAACGGTTAGCCATAAATATAGTTGAACCCCCTGAAATGAATGCTAAACATCTTTGTCCTGTACATACCGCTCTGTGGTCTTGGGGCAGGGCCAGGGACAGGTACATGGGCAGGGCCAGCGGCAGGGACAGGAGCAGGAGCATCATCATCATCATCATCAGCAGCAGCAGGAGCAGCATCAGCATCATCTGAGTCGCTCCCGGGCTGGTCTATGTTATTGAGAAAGAAGTCTTGTTTTTTTTGGCTTGGATGATATATGAATTATCTATATTACAGCACATTAAAGATAGACAGAATCGTGCCGCACTGTAAACCGTTCCTCAATACAGAATGTGGCCATAATACAGAAGCTGTATACGTGTCTTCACTTGTCAACAAACCTGTACTGTGCGATGGCCCTGCTGCTGCTGCTGCTGCTGCCTCATCTGCTTCTCCTGCCCCTGGCAGTGAAGTCTCTGCAGCCCCGTTCTCCTCTACCTCCTCTGCCCCCGAGGCAAGTTGCCACTGGTCTCCCTCGGGGTGACAAAGGGGTCGAGGAAGGACAGGACCGCAGAGAATTTCCATCTCTTCACTGTCCCTGCTGCGGACCCGCTCTTTTTAGCCTCTTTCTCTCTCTTTCTCTCCCTCATGTACCTGTCCCTCAGCGACTTCCACTTCCTGCGACATACGTCCACTGACAAGAACATAATATAAATATTAAGTTGTGCAGCCTGACAAGCTAGGGACCGTCTGTTGTAGTACTTTAGTATCACTTAATATTAATATTACTGCTAACTGATGCTACCGCTAACCGGCGCAAACTTGTTTCATAGTAGAACACAACCGATAGCTGAAGCCAAGCAAAATACACATACACATTATTCACTAAACTTACCAGGAAGCCCAGTGTCCTCTGCCCCCTCGACCCACGCCTGTTCCTTTTTCATTCTGTTCCTGTACAACACCGTCGTGGTGTCGTACAGGACAGGACGGCTGCATACAGCCACGATGAGGTGTTGGTCGCGTTGGTCCTCCATTTTTCTGCTCCTTCTGTCCTGTCCGTCTCTCTGCCAGTGACGTCGGGTCAAGCTCAACGCTGATTGGCCAACGCGGCTAATCGTCTCGCGTAGGAGCAACAAAAGTTCAATTTTTTGAACTCCTCGCGTAGCATACGCGCGTAAAATATACGCGGGTCATATACGCGGCTAAAATGTTGCTTTAGCGCGAGTGACGCATTTTCGCGACCTGTATGCGCGTAAACCAATGGTTCCCTATGGAAAAGGGGCGGATTTCATACGCGTCTGTACGCGTGTAAAATGCCTAGTGTGTTCGCACCTTTAGTCCGTTGGCTCAATAAGGATCTTGTCTGGGCTAAACACACAGACAGGCACAGGCACAGCTCTGCAGAACCAAGCCTCACTTCTGCTTGTACAGGCCAAAGACCTAGTTAAAAAGGTGTGATCTCCTGTACCCAAAAAACTATACAACAAACACATTATCACATAATTTCAAAATACTCCAATTGCTGTTCTATTTATGATTTATGAAATGAACCATTCTGCACAGTGAGTACATGAACTTTCGTTAATTAGTATTAGTTTTTAGTTTTAGGATAATTTGATCCTATTTTTTGTTTACCCTATAGGTAAACATTTCAGTGCACACGTTTTAGTGGCAAAAGAACAGTATTTCTACATTGTTACTTAAAGGTGAAGTAAGCGGTTTATTTATGTTAATATAAGTGTTAAATCGCTCTTTAGTCATACAGTGATCACTTTCATAATGTGCGCGTTTCATAAAGCCGATTTCTCAGTCAGCTGCTCTGCATGTAATCGGCTAATAAACTCTTCGGGGGATCCCGAAATTAATATCCAATCACAAGAGAGAACGCTACAAACCGAAACCCGTCTCACTCATGGTCTCACTGCCGGTGCACGCTAAAGCGACAGATGGGTGAATTTATGCGCCTACAATGGCGGAGCAGGTAAAAATCGTTCCCAATGTCTGTTTTGATGGTTTTTTATCACACTTATGGATCTGAGATGATGCTAGATAACTCGCTGCTTGAAGACTGCAGTGCATTAATGTGGTGACGTAGGGACGAGCGAGGGGACTGCTTGCTAACTGCAGTAACTGACAGGAAGTTAGCTAAAAGAACCATTTCGTTTACAGCACCTTTAAAGGTCCTCTGTGTACAAATAGTAAAATAACCTAAACGGTGCAACAAAACGTACTTCATCTATCCCAATCACACCTCATCCGCTCAATCACTATCTGGTGTGACACTGTTTTGGCCACTGCTCACTGGCGCTGACGTTCTGAAAACATGTTTAGCTGCAGCTCACTTTATCACCACTGGTGCTGCTATTGAGAAGAAATCTCCATAGTGCCCCTTTAAGTAAAAAATGTGTGTCCTTCTCAAACTGACGGATACGTTTCCCTACCTGATTTGTGTGCCACCATTACTGCATTGGCAGATTCATTAAAAGTGAAAGCAGAGATGTTTGGGTTGAACACCGTCAACCTCCTCTAATAGATGAATTATCCCAAGTAAATGTTTCTCCATCTAAACTCACTAGGATGTAATTGGGGGGAAATAATTTTGAATGTGAAGGCTGTGAAGTAGTTAATCCAAGGTGCTGCTAGTGTATGATTACAAATCTACTCGCAATCTATTTCTCACATTGCAATCAGGTACATCATTTAATACAAAATATGAAACACAGGCAATTGTAAAAGTGGGATTTTGGCCAGGAAGCCTTTACAGAGCGTACTGAACAAGAGATTAGTATCACACCCACTCCCAGTCGGCCCATTGTTGGCTGTGCCGCTCAAAATGTTACGAAGATGAAGTAAAGGGAAGTTGTTCGCTAAGGCAAAGTCTGATGGCCAGCACTGTGTGTGTGTGGGTGTGTGGAGCGGAGCATGGACATGGACATGGATTGACCATAGTGACTAACTATGATTGACGGATGTTAACTCCTATCATATGAGCTTTGACGGTCATTTGGCCAATCAGAAACAGTGTTTGTCATTCCATTGGCTCCCCATAACCTCAAGAATCCAATACAAAATCGCCCTCATCACCCACCTTTGCATCTACAGCAACGCCCCGCAATACCTCAAAGACCTCCTTACCCCTCACTCATCCACCCGTAACCTTCGGTCTCAAAGTACCAACCTCCTCCATCAGCCCCGCACACGACTCCGCACCATGGGAGACCGAGCTTTCTGCTTCGCTGCCCCCCACATCTGGAACTCCCTCCCTGAACACCTACGACAACCCCAGTCTGTGGTCACCTTTAAAAAAGGGCTTAAAACTTTTTTGTTTAGACAGGTTTTCCTAGGTCGTCCCTAGTTGTTCTTATTCTCTCTCTGCTATTTAATCTCTTTTAGCTGTTTTATCTACTACTGATTTTAACGTGTCTGATTTTATTTTCTCTTAGTCTTTTGTTTATTTTGTTTCTGGTTTCTGTAGCACTTTGAGATTCTTTATGAAAAGTGCTTTACAAATAAAATGTATATTATTATTATTATTGGGGGCGGTGACATCAGTCAGTCAGAGCGTCTGCAGGAAAGTTAATTTTTTTTCTCTCTCAGAGTAATCGGAGCGTTCAAGTAGCCGCAGCCGCTGTACTATTATTTTACCGTGTTAACATGGCTACTAGTGTTGCCACCCGTCCCGTTTTTCCCAGAATTGTTCTCTTTTTTCACCAGCTGTCCCGGGAAAAAATTAATCTCTCCCGGGACACAATTTTTCCCGTTTTTTGGGGGAAATGCCAAAACCTCATTTGATTTCCTTCGTTCAGTAGTTAAGGCCGTTTCACACGGGCCGAGGCATTTGTTGCGCCAACTAATGCATTCTCAATGGAGAGGCGAGCGGGCCGGGCAGAGAGAAAGTGCAGCGGGCAGGGGCGGTCTCAACGATCTCGGGGCCCGTTTCAAGACCCAGTGTGGGGCCCCCCACTTTTTTTTTTTTTTTCAAATAAATAATGCTTGTGCATGCTCCCTGCGAAAATAGAAAAAAAGATTGTGGAAAGACTCTTAAAGCCCCCCCTCCCCTTGCCCCACTCCTCCCTATCCCTATTCAACAGATAAAGGGTGGATAGCTACTTTTTATGAACAGTATAGAATTTACACATAGAAAGCTTATTACTGTATGTGTGAGGGGGCCTTCAAGGCCCCTCATGAAGCCCCTAAGACAGAGCTAATAATGCTTTAGTTTTGCACTTGCTTTTCTATTATTCACCTACTAGTTGAGGGGCCCATGATGATTTCTTTCCTTATATTAGGCGATTCCTTTTTGGACCCTGTTAATGACATGAGTGACTGAGCTCTTTGACAATGTGACATGTACAGTTACTATCAGTATTTCTGGCTTAGGGCCCCCTTGGGCCCCTGGGCCTGGTTGCATGCAATTTTCTTCTCAAAGTGCACCAGATTGATGAATTTTACTGTAAAAGTTTGCATTTTTTTCTTCCGGGGGAGCATTCCCCCGGACGCCCCTACAAGGTCCAGGGTTCCCACCTCAGTCTCCTTATATATCCTACTGTAAAAAGCACTTTAGGTGTTTATGGTTATTATAGGTCATTAGACTGGTCAGTCTGAACTGGACTGGTAGCCTAATAATGGCCGAGCCCTCCGCCCCAAACATTAATTCAACATCCCATTTTGCACCATTATGTTCCTGCGCACGACTGAGGTGTGTGTGTGTGTGTGTGTGTGTGTGTGTGCGTGCGCGAGTGCATGAACACGAGAGTAACTATGGTGACGAGTGTATTCGTATGTGTTATATTGATGGTTGTGTAACAAAGATAAGGCAAATCCTGTTTGCCACAATATAAATAGTTAGTTTATTGTAAGGGAATTTGGTGTGATTGATTTGAGGCTCCATGTTATTTTCTGTCTTATTTAAAGCTGGTTTGCCAGCATTTTTAACCGTTTTCCTAAGCTATTCTTAACGTTTTTCTTGGTAAATAGGCTACCTACACACTTTGTATTGTAAACGTCAAGAAGGTTGGCTGACTAACTTGTTTTGCTCATTTCACTATTCATCTGACAACGTTTTTTTTGTCCTTAATTCTCTTCACCAGAATACACCAAATTGCTTCTCTTAAATGTTCAAATCACAAAAAAAATCTTCTGGGGGGGGGGGATGCCCCCAGACCCCCCTGCCGGGGTTTGTTTTCGGACTTCTCACCTTTTTCATGGCTTATGAGTTTGCATGCCTGCAGAGTAGGAAAAGGCTACTCTGGTCGGGCGGCGGACACAATAAGACCCAATATGATCACGCGGCGCGGAACCTGCGATTCCCGCGGCCAACCGCCACGCCGCGGAGTGCAGTGTGTTGGCACCTTAAAATGACATTTGGCTATCACTTACAGCTGAAGTCAGTATCCTTTATATGTATCTTTCTTTATGGAACTCACATTTGTACTGGGTTACATCTGGGTTATGACATATACAGTACATGTGACTTGAGACAATCACTTCAACTTCAACTTCATTATTCAACCAATAACTTAGTCCATTTCATGATAAGTTTTGAGCAGGAGTGTCTTGGAGTAAAGATAGTAATGGCATTCCAATGTCCCTGTCTGGATTCAAGATTCAAGATGGTGTATTTGTCATATGCACAATCATTGCAGCAGCAGTCATTGGTAATGACATGCTTAAGTCCCAGGCTCCTCTCAACAATGCAATATAGAAGAAGAAAATGTTTAAGAGAAACACACAAGGGAAGATAGGAACATGCCACAAAAAAAACACATATGTCGTGCAAGGACACAGTGCAGTTAAAAACTGGACTACTGTGTGTTTGAGATTGGTGCTGTGTTGCGTCCTAGTGTCCACTTCAGTCAGTGCTCAGACTTTAGAGATGTGTCAGTGGCTCCGATGCGGCTTGTCAGGCATTGCTTCTAGCTTTGCGGCCGGCCCGGTCCAGCCAGCCCCTGACTATCTCCACAACCTCCTGGGACCGTCCCATAGACAGCCATCACAAACTCACTCTCTCTTTGTCCATACCATTCTCTCATCACCCGTCTTCTTGTCCTTTGGGGTCTGTCTTCTTTGCTTCGTATAGTGGACTTTTGGAGAAAAAAAATATACATTTTATGTTCCCCTTGTGAAAAGTTCGAACACAGTGTGGTTTTGTTATTGTTCAATCTATCCACATTAGTTCAATCAATTACAATCTGTTACACCATCCATGGCCATCACCAGGCTTTAAAAGGTATTTGGTACAGCATGAGGCCAATCAGGAAGCCTCTTCATGTAGAGAACCAGGAAATAGAAACACGCCAGATTGACTCACATCACTTAATGTCAATACCGCCGGAGGGGAAGCTGTCAAAATGAAGATGAGCTTCACCTAATTACACCTTTATCGTTCAGAGCCGCTCCCAGGAGTAAGTTATGCACTCCAAACTAAAGCAAGCCTCCCTCTCTCCACACATTCACACAACATTCCATTTTCACATGGCAGCTTTCACTGGCAGGTTCATTCAGTCTCGACTCGAATCTCAACTCATATGCGCTGTACTGTGTGTGCTTTCAACTTCAACCAGTTTATTTTAGAGTGAAGTTGTGGACAGCAGCTGTAGCCCTTTGACTCTGTATACTGCTCCGTGGAATAAGGTTGCCATGTGGTACTTTGTTCCGCTGCAAAAACAGGTATTTCAGCCTGGTAACAGCAACGCTTAATTGAAGTAGCAGGACCAGTGCACAGAGTGGTGTTCATTCATTCATTAGCTCTCAATGGCCCTCATTTATCAAACTTGCTGGAAACTGGTGCAGATTCTGGCGCAAATACCTCCCTACGCCAGGTATCGCGTGGGATTTATCAAACAGTCGTATCTCGCCAATCTCGGCGTACGCCAGGCCATTATTGATAAATGCGGCGGCTGAAAACAATCGTATCACGCCCCTATATTTTCTCAGTTTAGAGGCCTCGCCCAGAGGTTTTACGACATGGATATGCGCATTACGGCAGAGAAGAGGAACTTATCTGAAGTAGAAATTGACAAAATAACAGCGAAAGAAGAAAAAAAATAGTTTCATTTCGGAGCATTACAAGCGGCATCAAAGAACGACAGAAGGCAGCAGTTAAGAAGGAAATAACTCCTGCGGTCAACAGCGTTGATGTTGACAACAAACGATCTCCAGCGCTCAAATGCTATAAAACAGCATATACAATTATATGTCGCCATTTCTTTACATAGAAGAAGAAAAAGTGGTCTGACTCAAAAATTGCCACTAAAAAAAGCGTGTTGCTGTTCTGAAATGCAACCAACGTGCGGGCATAATATAAGTGGTAGAGGAGAAAAAGACGCACCAACTGTCCGATAATGGTCCCCATAAAAGAAATACACGTCTGCAGAGATTTGAATGATTAAAATGTATTGGTCCTTTTAGATAGCACTACTCAAAAGGGTTTAAAAACTAAAAATAACACATTTTGCATTTTACTGTATGACAGCATGCGCTTGGCACGAGTGGTCAGCCCGGCCGTCAGCTGCACAAGCCGACCCGGCAACGATCAGCTGTGAGAGCGCCCACTGTCCTGCTGAGCTGCTCCACTAGCAGATCGGAAAAACGTGCCGGTTAATGGTGGAAATGAATCGCTCGCTTAAGCGATCAATGACACATTAAAAGAGGAACTAACATCTAAAAAGTGCGTCAAATAAATAAAATGTTAAGTTGAATGTTATGCCGTGTATTTTTTATCATAAAGAGCAGTGTAGGCCTACTACATATTTAATACTTAAGGTGCGAACACACTAGGCACTTCACACGTGTACAGACGCGTATGAAATCCGCCCCTTTTCCATAGGGAACCATTGGTTTACGCGCGTACAGGGCGCGTAAATGCGTCACTCGCGCTAAAGCAACATTTTAGCCGCGTATGACCCGCGTATATTTTACGCGCGTATATATTACGCGCGTATGCTACGTGAGGAGTTCAAAAAATTGAACTTTTGTTGCTCCTACGCGAGACGATTAGCCGCGTTGGCCAATCAGCGTTGAGCTTGACCCGACGTCACAGGCAGAGAGACGGACAGTGAACTGTACACAGAGGCTGATGAGAGACACCAAGGAGGAAAATGTATTGCAGGCAGCCGAGCCGGTGCTGTATGACAGCAGCTCGGGAATAGAAGACGTGGGGAGAGTAAACCAGGAGAATGGACTTCCTGGTTAATTCAGTAAACATGTGCGGCTGTGCTCAAGCCGATAAAACAAGTTAGCGCCGTATAGCATTAGTTAACTCACCCTGTTGTGTGCGGGCGGCTAGCGCCTCATATTATGAACCCAAACATGACGGCTTTGTCCGGGGGACATTCACAACGAGTACAGCGAAGCACCGGTGTTGATCTAGCCAGCCACGGTCCCCTGTCACAGCCAGGTAGGCTAATGTTGATTACTTGGCTTTATGTTGTGCCGCCGTGCACCGATGCTGCTGTAACTGTGTTTGTTATGTAGCTGCCGTGAATATGCAATGCTGTTTTAATGCTAGGCTATTTCTGCTGTTCAGTTTGTCTTTTGGCACAGTTGTTGGCCGTGTTGTTTTTGTTTTTGTGCGGACATGCACGCTATTGTGTCGGGTCGCAGCCATGGTTGATTAGGGGAAATACAATATCGGTAGGTAGACTAGGCACGTTACGCGCGTACAACCATTTTTGACACAAAATGATCAAGCAACATTTTAGCCGCGTTACGCACGTAAATCTTACGCGTGTAAAATGCCAAGTGTGTTCGCACCTTTAGGCTAACATTTTGAATGAATGCAGCCCCCGTGCCTCAGTGTCCCCCCAGCTGCTCCAAGATGGAGACAACTGCCCTTACGCAGTCCCATGCAGCGCTCCTAAGTGGCCAGTGTGCGCACTATTGAATCAGCTCTCCTACTCAGTTGCACACCATAAGCTGCACAATTTTAAGTGATTAATATCTTTATTTCGGTCTGAGCAAACACTGCATTTGTATTACCTTCTAATAATTGTCCAACAAAGTCATCGGCTACCCGGCACAGCCTGCACTGCGAGTCCATGCTGTTTACGAACTTGCGTACACGAGCTGAGAGCTGGCGTGGGATTTGAGCGTATCCTACGCTCACGTCCATATTGATAAATGCCGAGATTTGCGTGGAAATGTACGTACACCCATTTTTCTGGTCTACGCACGGTTGATAAATGAGGGCCAATATGTGTACTAGCAGACTACCGCAAATGTGGTACCTGTCAGGTATGAAAAGGCCATACAAATGGTATGTTTCTTGCTCCAGCCCGTGTTTATCCCTTCAACAAAACAAAAGGGAAAATTAACATGTTATTTGTTCTGCTATGTGTCCCTTTTTTCACAAATTACTTATACAGTATAACCTATTGCACCAACAGTACATTACATTTACTTTATACTAAATAGTCTTCCACATGGTTAGTCATGCCATATTGTGAGGAGACAAATGTTCAACAAAAAGTATGTTTACCCCTCTGTGTTGTTGTACGAATACTGCATATATGAATAGAACATACTGAGTAAAATAGAAGCTCTAAATTAATTAACCAGCATAATAATAGGCTTCTGCTTGACTTGTAATGTAATTAAGATTTAAAGAATACTCTAGCAATTACCTTGTCTAATGGGGCGTGTATCAGCCTTCACTCTCAAAGCTGTCTGTTTTGCTGGCTGGCTCACTGAGAGGCTGGCATAAGCAAATGTAATTGCTGCTAATAGACGAGACCTTGCAGCACACCCGGGTTCGAATTCAGCTTGGGTTGTAGCGGCGCCAGGATTTTGATTATGGGTGTGGGCCTTCAGAAAACTGGATGGGCCAGTTAAAATAAGACAAAAAAAATAAAATAAACACAGCGTCATCATCGTCATCTCCGTTTCAGCACTTTTCTGCGGCGCTGAGGACAGCGACTAATACCTATGTGGCTCTTCCGTCGCTGTCCTCAGCTCAGTGCTGAAGCGGACAAAGACTTGGCAATAAGCCTAACTTCATATCTCTCTTGAACGTTCAATGCACAAAACGACTGTAACGGAATTATATCTTTGGAGGGTGAGGGAGACGCCCCTATCTCACTGGGCTGCGACTGTTGGAGACTTCATTCGCAAACGAGTCTCTAAACTGTCTCCAAACGTTCGCGGAGGTCTCAATTTCCTCGCATGAGTCGCAGAGCCGCGCAGTCCTGTCGCATGAATTTTGAACATGTTCAAAATAAGTGTGCGACAAATCTGTCTCAAAACAGTCTCAGAGTGGTCGCAGGTGTCTCTAACGCGTCGCAAACCCTTCTCAATTTAGTTTCCACGAGTCAGAAAGTGCGAGCAATGTGAGACAACTTTGCGAGGGGTTGGCGACTTATGAAACTAAATTGCGACTGATTTGAGACAAAAATGAGACGGTCGTGCGACGCTCGCGAGACATAAATGTGACCTCCTGGCAAGTGTTGGGCAGGACATTCGCAAACGTGTCGTGAGGAACCAACTCGGTGAGACTGCAAGTGAAAATTGTCGCTAATTTGCATATTTGGTCGCAATTTTGTGTCTCCAACTTGTCGCACACTGTCGCAGCCCAGTGAGATAGGCTACTTGCCTTGCTGCCGGTGTGAGGGGGTGACTACGGGAGGTGATGGGGGGAGAGCTGCCGAACTGGATGGTAACTCATTTGAAGAGGCAGGAGTTTCCTCCTCTTGCTCCTCGGAGTGTTTCTTAGTAAATTTAAAAGAAAATAAACTGCTTTGCTTGGCCATTGTCATAGATTTTGTCATAAAGCATCGTAAAGCTTGCCAAATCGCTCTGCTTGTCCGGTGTCTCCCTCTTGCTAACTCATGATTGGTCAGAGGCGGCTCTGAGGCGGGAGTCCGGGACTCAGCCTGGCAGCAGGCACCACACGTGGGGTAGAAGCCGCTGATTGGCTGAGAAGCTTTCATTCAAAGCTTTCCTCGGGATGCTTATTGGTATGAACAGCTAGGATGGGTGGGCCCAGCCTAAAATGGGTGGGCCTGGGCCCACCCGGGCCCATTAGTAGCGCCGCGGCTGGGTTGTTCTCTGCATGTCATTCCCCTGTCTGCCCCATTTAATCTCGGTCTCTCTTATTATTATCTAAAAAAAATAAAGAAAAAAGATCAGACATTTCCCAGGTAGGAGATGTTTTCTACGAGGGACCCCACTACCTGTTCTGTCACTCTAGCATGATTGGTAAAAGGAGGGCACCCGACCCCTGGCAGTGGGAGTGTAACCACATGGAACAATCCATATTCAATGATACACTGGTTTGTGGGTTGGAAGGGGGGACGGGGGGGGGGGTTACATTTTCAACCACTAGTGATACCTGAAAGACACCCCTACAGCGTTGCCCTGGCAAAAAATAGGAACCTGTCTGGACCCCCCCTGGTGCAGGGTCAGTGTTGAGCGAAATCTTGTCTGTTTTGCTCCAGTGGATGGTTGAGTGTTATGGTTGCATAGCGGGTTGTATGTGGATCTACTGCATGTTAAGTGAGATGCAAATGTAGTGTGTGTGCGTGTGTGTGTGCGTGTGTGTGTGTGTGTGTGTGTGTGTGTGTGCGTGTGTGTGTGTGTCCCGGACACTTAAAAGATGAACAAGTAGGTATGGGTACACCTGTGTCTGGTTGTTGTTTGAGCATTAAGGAACAGTACAGAGACATTAACAGCTCTTTTGCACCCTGACATCAAAGTTTGGATCACCCACTGTTTAAGCGGAAGTCCTTTGTTGAGAAAAAAGGTCTGCATTGCAGCGTTAGCCTCGATCCAGGGTGAGGTAAACCGTAAATCAGAGACACACGTTTATGAATCTAAAGAGTGTAGCAAAAGTCATGTTTAAAAAGATTGAGAGGGTAGACTGTAGGTGGAACTGAATAAATATGTTTGCAGCTCTGGTAGCTATAGTTTAGACTGTTCTCTCATCAATAAAAAGCCACTTGTATTTTATGTAGAAATATGTTAGTGGTTCTTGTACACATTCACAACATTGTAGTACACTCATATGGATTGAGAAAGGTCCACAACTCCTGAGACACATTTGCAAATAATATTGGTGCAATATTATAGCTAACCACAGAGAGTGGGGCCCTTTGCCCGTGTCTTTGTCTGGTGTAATTGCAGGGTTGGAGTCAGGTGTGTTGGAGTCAGGTACCATCAGTGGTGTAGTGGTGCCTGGAGAAGTGGCTCGCGCAGCCGCTTTTGCCGGTCCTACAGTTCCCATAATTGCGCTGCCTCACAGCCCCTCGCGAGTAGTGGTCCAACACAGGCCTAATGCATGAATATAAGATGTTTATTTTTAACGAACAGAAAGACAGCTGATTTATAAAAATAAAATTAAAAGCATTCACAAACCAACTTTAGGAAAGATTGCTCTGGGTGTACTGAAGCAAACTGATTTTTAAACATCATGTAAAAAATACTAACAAGGTTAAGTACTGCTATGACAACAGCAGAGAGGAAATATTATTTATCAGACTGTGGCAATGCAGCTTTGTTCATATTTCACCTTAAATAAAAAACACATCCTCTTCCACACATCAAAAATGCAGTCCTAAAACTGAAAATGAAATAAATAATTTGGTTTCTATAGCTGAACACTATTTATAAAGATCAGGCATAGGACCTGGGGCCTGTTTCAGGTAGCTGGTTTTACATACTCTGAGTTTAATCCTGCGCTCTGAGTTGGTCAGCTCTGAGTTGGTCAACTCAGAGCCCAGGGTTGATGAGTAACTCTGGGTTTTCGGTTACAGAACAGTGGATCAGCGTTGGGTCGATCAACTCAGAGCGTGTTCACTCTGGGTGGAGCGTGTGCATAAAAGCCATCGTCAATGGATCGCTGATAACATGATTCACCATGGAAACAGAAGAAACAAATGAAAAAAAATAATAATAACTTCTCCGCTACTCCCATTGGAGTTAGAAATATTAACGAATGAGTTTATGGTATGGAGAAGAATTAACGGGGATATTGTCACATAACTAAAGTAAAGTATGCTAATAAAGCTGGCGCGGCACAGCATTTCTGACAGTGTTTTATATTCGCTGTATAATATGTTGGGAAGCTATAGCCTAATAGCCCACTGTGCAGTAAACAGACTGTCGCTTCTTTTAAATGGGGAGTGAAAGACATTAACGTCTGACACATAAGGTGACAGTTTCCATTGAAGAGCCTGATTGATTTATTACCAGATCCATTTTCCTCAAGTGATCACAGTTTAAATTATTATATCATTTTTATATTCATATTAGGCTATTTAACGAGGCTCGTCTGTGACTTTAGGATCGCACAAGTGAACAGTAACAATCGCGTGCAGCCGCAGAGTTACATGAATCCACCTGACATAAATCTGCTCAGTGGCACAGACGTTAAAAAGCATACAATACAAATAGGTTTATTAATCTGAATGTAGAGCATGTCACGATGTGTAAGGTGGCCGCCTACATGAACGGACCGAGGGCTGAGAACAAGGCTACTGATCAGATAAATGATCGGTCAAACGTAAAATCATCAGGAAATGATAAAAACATCCCGATGGAGATTTCTATGGAGTGATTTTGCTTCAAACTGTACAGGGACGCGTGTGACAGTCAGTGCGTTTACATGCAGACTCATAATCGGATAACTAAACGAATAAGACCTCAACAGGACTTTTAAACTGCATGTAAACACCTTTATCCGATCTACTTCGGACACAAATCGGCACAATAACGGACAAGAGAAGTCGGATAAGAACACCTAGATAATTCGTTCATTGTCGGCTTTCTCTCTGCATGTATACAGGGATCGGATATCGCATATCGGACTTCTCGTTCTGTGCTTGTGTGCCTGCGCGTGATAGGCTACACCATGGGTTATTGACGGAAGTGAACCGGACGTGGCTCTAAAACCACTTGTTGAAAGCATGGTTGAAAGGGCTACAGCGCCACCTAGCATAGTGGAGACAGCCATGCATCAGACATTTATCCGATTTCTGAAAGGCCATGTATACTCAGACAAGTGACACGGTCCGTTCGAGTGTCTTGTTCGATATATGTGATAATCCAATCTAGTTGTGCCATGTAACCGCACCGACTGACACTCTTTCTTCAGTCAGAGCTGCAGCGTAAAGTGAAAACAAACTCAGGGTAGGTCTAACCACCTCCCGAGCAGGTTAGACCCATGGCGTATGTTGCCGCAGTAACAGACTCTCGGTTGCGCTGAACCTGCTACCTGAAACGGAAAACCCAGAGTTTCCACTAACTCAGAGCGAACAAACTCTGGGTTGCCTCAAAACCAGCTACCTGAAACAGGCCTCTGGTAACAGATAAATCATCATAAATAACATAATTCAAAGAATCCAACAACATATTAGCCTCGTTTGAGTAGGAGCCGTCTGGCTCAGACCTGCGCAACTATGACGCGCGTCTTGCTGAGCGCACAGCAAACATGCTGCAAAAATGCTGTGCGCTCAGCAAGACGCGCGTCGTAATTGCGCAGGTCTGAGCCAGACGGCTCCTAGTCGAAAGGCTATTCAAAACAATATAAACTATTAACAACAAATCCAAATTGAAGCATGCTAAACAATAAAATTAAATAAAATAAAATTCAGCCTTGTGACATAAGTACTTCGGTATGTAGTGCAATACACAAGATTTATTTTCAGTGCAGGTTTTAAACCTGTCAACAGCCAGTCTACCCTTTTACTACAGTATATTCCAGACAGACTTGCTTTCTGCAGGGGTTTTCACACTGCACTGTCTGGAACACACAGAAGAGGCAGCACGGTGGCTCTTCAACCAGGTCCCTGTATACTTTCTAGGATCAAACTTGGAAGTAGGGGGGCCGTTGGTGTTAATGATCATTAAGTTTGATATATTTGAGACCAGTAGGACAGCCCGCTTGTCTGTGCTTATATTGTTCATGAGGCTAAAGTTCCTCTCACACTCTGCTGTGCCGACGGGGAATGTTTCCATACAGTTAATGAGCGGTTTTAGGTCCTTGGGCTCACTGTTGGGCTCTTCCAGTAGGTCCCGCATCCCATTCAATGCTTTGTCTTTGCACAAGTTAAATCGCTTGCACAGTTGCTTAACTTGTTCTTCACCATGGCGGATGCTGGGGTTTGATGGCCATTTACTCTGATCAATGGATGCTGTGGTCCTTAATGGTCTCTTCTTCGAAAGACAAGCGTTCGCTCAAGATTGTTCCCAAGGCTTTGTAAGAACTGACCTGGATTGATAGACTTGAGCTTTGCATTTGTTTTCAGGGCTATAGACCGATACTCCCCACTCTCTTTTGCTTCTAAAGCCTCACAATACTTCTCACCCGGACTCTCTTTAAATAAATGTATCACTGATTGAGCAGATGTTCTGCTCTGAGGAGAGTTATAGAACGAGCCTGAAGCTCCTGTGACAGGACACTTAGTTCATGGAGTGTGTCTTACATGAGGGCTACAAGTGGTCACAAGGAAGATTCAGGACTTTGGTCTAATAAACGTCTGTACATTTGCTTCTCTTTGTTGCACCTGTTCTCATCGGAACAAGCATTCTTAAAGTGCTGCACCAGTGATGTCCAAACAGCATGAACAGTCCGAAAGCTACTGGCCACCCAGCGTACATCCAAGTCTCTGCCAATGCGAAGAAGTTGTGAGCCTACTTCAGCTGCTGCATCCTTGAGTTCACGCTCATTTTTGTTTGACATACTATACAGAGAAAAATATAGCTTCTGCATAAAAGCTTTAAAGTGATTTACAGAGTTTACCTCAACAACTGCATCTGACATAGCTAGTTCAAGTCTGTGGTTCATACAGTGCCAAACAAAAAGCTTTGGAAATCTCGAGGTCAACCTGGTTGCTACTCCTGACTTTCTTCGTAACATCACGCTGGCTCCATCACATACAAATGTTACCCAGTTTTCATGAAGCTATTCTTCTGTAAAGCCAGCATTAATCAAGCAAGTGAGTAAAACCTCTAATATCTGCTCTCTGATTCTCCAGTTCAACAAGCTCAAGGAATATGAATTCAGGGCTTTCTTCTTGAATTGATGCTTTAACTGAAACGGTCATGACAGCTTGGCGACTTAAGGAAGAGGCCTCATCAATTAGGACAGCTAATTTACGATTTTGCGCTGCATCTCGTCAGCAACATGTTTGATGATTTGTGTTGCACTGTAACGTGAAAGAAGTATTGAGCCCATCTTTATACCATTCAACTCCTGCAGCTCAATGAGGGTCTCATGGTCAGAAAAGGTTCTGTTCTTTTTGGCCAAATGGTAGGCTGTCCGAAACACTGCTTCGGTTTCCTTCATGTAGGATTCAGTCATGGCCTCCATCGCATTGCCAAAGACTGCTTTCTTGCTGTTATTGTGGTCTTCACAGCGTGAGAGTGTGCCTTGGACAAAGCATGTTTCCTCACCTTATTTCTCAAGGCCGACAGTCTTGTCTCTCTACTTCCCTGGCCACACGCTTGAATTTCAAAATACACCTTGCTCCTTGTGGATCCCAATGGAGTTCACACTGCTACAGACCTGACACCCTGTGAAATGTAGAGAAAATTAACATTTAGGTATGTTCACTCATGATACACATATTACACATAATAGCTTTAAATCAGCAAGGCCCCAGATGGAGTGGAAAAGATCACTAGAAGAGTGTGAATTCTCAGAGCAGTTTCTCAAAACAGTCTTATTACGGCTGCCTGTCACCAAAAGAGGAAGTTACACTTTCAGGGAACTTTGACTGACTTCTCAGAACATACAGATACAGAGATGACGGTTAGACGTTGCACCTGGAAAACCAGATTAAACTAGTTGATTGAGGCCCCCTTTTTGTCGCACCCGACAACATACACACACAACCACTGATAGAGGGAGGAGCCAGAAGACCCCGGAGGAGAGCCAGTTTGAGTGGCCATACTCAGCGCTCCAACCAGGCCACGTATAGTAGAGTACGCCCCGCCTGCATCACTTTTGATTTTGACCAATGGGACTCCACAAGGAGAATCCCTCAAATGCTTCAGCGCGCATTTTTTAGGCGCCTTTTCTTGTGGGAGCTCAACTAGGTTGAACACTCACTGTTTAGGTCCGTGCACGTTTAAATGTACGGAGACATCTTTCTGCTTTTGAGTGAAATAAACATCACTTTATTAACTAAACATCTTGACTGGAAACTCCGTCCTTCATGCCATTCTTGTTGAATAATTTCACAACAGAAACATAAACAAACAATGTAACTACTGTATTCACATCTGTATGTATGTAGTGAACACACACACACACACACACACACACACACACACACACACACACACACACACACACACACACACACACTGTAATAAACAAATATTTTCACATGTCAACTGTTTTAGAAGCTGCCAAACTAACAACCTAAACTTACCCAATTTTTTGTTTTTATATCCTAACCAGGGGTTCTTGGACATAAAATCTTATTTTTGTTTGGCTGTCCATAGGTCTGGCCAGTCATTATTGGTTGATACAAAAAAAAAACATGAGTGAATGAAATACAGGCTATAAATGTAACTATTTAATTACAATTAGACTCCTGAATTCTGTTCAATGACATATTTTCAATCAGACTCACAAAATTAATTGGAATGTACAGGTAGGCTAATGTTAGATGCCAAAACAATAGAGGCAATTGAGGGATGAATATTATATTGATAACAGGCTGTCTTGGGGTGAGGGATGCATTTTCTTGGGCCAGGTACACTTAACATTTTAAGTTTTCATTGTTTTACTGACCCTAATATATGTTATTAACATAATTTACAAGGTCCTGCTATTAAAAAGTGCTCACCGTGGTTGACGTCATCATTTAAAGTTGTAGTCAAAGGAGCAGCGGCATCTCTATCTGCATCGACATCCTCTCCGACTGGGCTGGGACTGGGAGACGGTGCTGGGCTGCTTGCTAACAGCAACTGCGACGTAGCAACGCATGCTTTTTTATTCACAAAGCAGATTTTTGTCTGACTAGTTTGCTTCATATCTTATTTTATCATGCCTTCGTGTCATAGGAAAGAAAGAAAATGTGCTCGGAAGCGCTTGGACCAGCATTTATCCGCCAAGAGTAAAAAACCGCCGGTTACTATGACAACGTGTCTGTTACGCCAAATAGTTTCGAGCAATCTAATTGGTCGAGAGAGCGTACACTGTTAGCCCGGATTTTATATGTAATTAAAATATTTATTAGAATGTACTTAATGATTTGAGTTTTATTGCATAACTAATACATGTTAGTATATTGATTTCAAGTTGAATTGCTTGACATTTTAAAGTTTTAGTCATCTTCACCTGCATTTTTAAGTTTTAGACAGTCTGTTGAGATGGAGCCTATTTTTTCAAACATTCAGACATGCGCAGATTGGTCCTCACGTACTTGGCCGTGCTACATGACCATCATCGACCTACTAGCATCACTCTACGGAACATGGTTGGGGAGGAGGTGGGGCAGCTGATCCTCCTCGCTCTAGAGGCTACAGTTATTTTCATCTGACTTATCGTGCTTCTTGTTCACTGCACACTGCTGTGGTGAGTAAATATTTTATCCCTGTGCAAACCGTGTTGCTATCTTGTTGTAATAGCCTAATGCACAAGGTTTATGTCAGCTCACTACTAGTCGCGGAGCTAGTTAGCTTACTTGTAACTGTTGCTGATAGCCAACCATGTGGTCAAATTGTTTAGCATCATGGCCAGAGCTCAACTCAACTTTGATAACGGAATTTTGATAAACGTGCCAGAAGATTCTAAAGTAACCTAATATTAATGCAGAAGATGGAGTGTTTCCCCAGCATTTTCATTATTATTTTTTTTGTTCATCGGCATGTTGTAGTGCTGTGTATATCCACGTGCAGATGATGCAGGCCCTTAATCACGTGTGTCGGACTAGTTTAAAATGAGTAAAACGTAGGCCCACCTTAAGGTGCGAACACACTACACACTTTACACGCGTACAGACGTGTATAAAATCGGCTATTTTTCCATAGGGAACCATTGGTTAATGCGCATACATGGCGCGTAGATGCGTCACTCGCGCTTAAGCAACATTTTAGCCGCGTAAGAGCCGCGTATATATGCGCCTACGCAGCTACGCGCCGAGTTCAAAAAATTTAACTTTTTACGCTCCTACGCATGACGATTAGCCGCGTTGGCCAATCAGCGTTGGGCTTGACCCGACGTCACATACATTGACACGGTCGGAGAACAGTGTACTGTACACAGAGGCTGATGAGAGACACCGAGGAGGAAAATGTATTGCAGGCAGCTGAGCCGGTGCTGTATGACAGCAGCTCGGGAATAGAAGACGTGGGGAGAGTAAACCAGGAGAATGGACTTCCTGGTTAATTCAGTGAATATATGTGCGGCTGTGCTTTAGCCGATAAAACAAGTTAGCGCCGTATAGCATTAGTTAACTCACCCGGTTGTGTGGCGGGCAGCTAGCGCCTCATATTATGAACCCAAACATGACGGCTATGTCCGTGGGACTTTCACAACAAGTACAGCGAAGCACCGGTGTTGATCTACACCAGCCACGGTCCCCTGTCACAGCCAGGTAGGGTAATGTTGGCTACTTGGCTTTATGTTGTGCCGCCGTGCACCGATGCTGCTGTAACTGTGTTTGTTATGTAGCTGCCGTGAATATGCAATGCTGTTTTAATGCTAGGCTATTAGTGCTGTTCAGTTTGTCTTTTGGCACAGTTGTTGGCCGTGTTGTTGTTGTTTTTGTGCGGACATGCACGCTGTTGTGTCGGGTCGGGTCTGATCCCAGCCATGGTTAATTAGGGGGAATACAATATCGGGAGGGAGACTAGGCACGTTACGCGCGTAGAACCATTTTTGACACAAAATGATCAAGCAACATTTTAGCTGCGTTACGCACGTAAATCTTACGCGGGTAACGCGTGTAGTGTGTTCGTACCTTTAAGTCTTTTCAAAGTCTTTTAAAAGTCCTCTAGTGTAAGCCCAGCATTAGTTAAATATCGACTGATAGGTTGTCGACAGTCATATGACAATCAAAAGATAGTCAACTACACAGGGTGCCTATTGATTGATAACATATTCTCATCTTTATTTTACAATGACATATATGATCAACAGAGGGTTGAATGTTCATTCATTAGATGTGTTCCTTGTGAGTGGGGGGAGAGTTGATCAATATGAATTGTAATTTGAGTATTGGTTAATAACAGCAGTTGACACTCAACTGATAGTTGAATATTTGTTAAGAACATGTAGTAAAAATTATAATGTCTGTTGCAGACTGTTTTTGTAAAAAATACATTTACAAAATAAAAGGATCCTATAGTTAACTAACACTTAGTTGAATGCATTTTACATATTTGTTGACAGCTCTATTGAATATCAACTAACTCACTGTTGAATATCAATTAAACATTTACTAATAGTGCAACTTGTAGTTAACTTAGTTAGTTGAATGCTTGTTTCTTATCTGTTGAAAGAGCTCTGTTGAATATCAATTAACCATCTACTAATAGAGCAACGTATAGTTAACTGACAGTTAGGCAAGGCAAGGCAAGGCAAGTTTATTTATAGAGCACATTTCGGACACAAGGCCATTCAAGGTGCTTCACAGATGCTAAAGCAAAAACACATCAAGAATAGAGCACACATTAAAAAAAAATACATTTGCAAAAAAAGCAAATGAGAAACATGAATATAAATAAAACATAAAATAATTTAAAAATTTAAAAAGAATAAAAATAAATAAAAATTTAAAATTACAGGTTAAAACGGAAACAGTAAAGTCTTCAGACCTGATTTAAAAGAGCCGAGTGTTGAAGCGGACCTCAAGTCCCGTGGAAGTTTATTCCAGAGCTTTGGTGCATTAAAACTGAAGGCTGACTCTCCCTGTCTAGTCCTTACTCTGGGGACTGTCAGTAGCCCAGTGTCAGACGATCTGAGAGCTCTGACTGGTTCGTAAGGGATCAGCAGGTCAGCAATGTATTTGGGGCCTAAACCATTTAGGGCTTTATAGACCAACATCAATATTTTAAAATCTATTCTTAGAGTGACAGGAAGCCAGTGTAAAGACCTAAGAACTGGGGTAATGTGATCCACTTTTTTGGTCCTAGTGAGGACTCGAGCAGCAGCGTTTTGAATTAGCTGAAGCTGTCTGATTGACTTTTTAGGAAGGCCTGCAAAGACACTGTTACAGTAGTCAAGTCTACTAAAAATAAATGCATGGACAAGTTTTTCTAAGTCCTGCTGAGCCAGTAGCCCTTTAATTCTTGATATATTTTTAAGGTGGTAGTAGGCTGACTTAGTAATTGATTTAATGTGTTTTTTGAAATTTAAGTCTGAATCTATGACTACTCCAAGATTTCTAGCTTGGGGTGTGCTTTCTAACATAACAGATTTAAGCTGTGCGCTGACTTTTAATTGTTCATCCCTGTTACCAAAGACAATTACTTCAGTTTTGTCTTTGTTTAATTGAAGGAAGTTTTGGCACATCCAGTCATTGATTTGTTCAATGCACTTACTTAGTGCTTGGATCGGACTGTAGTCTCCTGGTGATATGGTTATGTAAATTTGTGTGTCGTCTGCATAATTATGGTAACATAATTTGTTCTTGTTCATAATCTGAGCTAGTGGGAGCATGTAGATGTTGAACAGAAGAGGCCCAAGAATGGAACCTTGGGGGACCCCGCATGTAATATTTGTTCTCTCGGATGTGAAATTGCCTATTGATACATAGTAGTCTCTGTCCTTTAAGTATGATTCAAACCAGTTTAGTACAGTTCCGGAAAGTCCAACCCAGTTTGCTAGTCGATCTAGTAATATGCTGTGGTCAACTGTGTCGAACGCAGCACTGAGATCCAATAAAACTAATACAGAGCTTTTGCCACTGTCTGTGTTTAAGTGGATGTCATTGAGGACCTTAACCAGAGCAGTCTCAGTGCTGTGGTGTTGACGAAAACCTGACTGGAAAACATCAAAGCAGTTGTTCATTGCCATGTAGTTATTTAGCTGCTGATAGACAGCTTTTTCAATGATCTTGCTTAAAAATGGCAGGTTAGATATGGGCCTATAATTGTTCATGACTGATGTTTCTAGGTTGTTCTTTTTTAGGAGTGGCTTGATGACTGCTGTTTTCAGGGCCTGTGGGAATACACCTGTCCGAAGGGACATGTTGACAATTTCTTGGACATCTGAGGCCATACAGCTAAAAACTGTTTTAAAGAAACCTGTGGGTAGAATGTCAAGGCAACAGGAGGAGGAATTCAGGTGTTGTATAATGTCCTCCAGGTTTTTCTGGTTAATCAGACAAAATTCTGTCATGGCATTTTGATTGATTTCAAGTGGGCACAGGGATAAAACATATCTTGAAACCGGTATTGATGTGATGACAGCTTGTCTAATTTTATGAATTTTGTCAGTAAAGAATGAGGCAAATTCATTGCAGGTCCTCTTGGAGTGAAGTTCAGATGCTATTGACACAGGAGGGTTTGTGAGCCTGTCAACAGTAGAAAATAGGGCACGTGCATTGTTGCTGTTTTTGTTGATGATTTCAGAGAAAAAAGACTGCCTTGCATTTCTCAGTTCTGAGTTAAAAGTGCGAAGTTTTCCTTTGAAGATGTCATAATGAACTTTGAGATTTGATTTTCGCCACCTACGTTCTGCTTTACGGCATTCTCTTTTTTCTAGTCTGACCTGCGGGGCATTTCTCCATGGGGATCTTTTTTTACCAGAGACGGCCTTCACCTTAGTAGGTGCAATGGCATCAATAATATTTGTAATTTTTGAGTTGAAGTTATCCACAAACACATTAACTGAGATACAGGGGAGGAGTGGAGTCTGAGAAAATGCTTGAACAAATTCCTCACTGGTGTTTTCAGTAATACACCGCTTCTTGATTACGTTTGGTCGCCTTTGTGTATAGTGACTGTACTTTCAAAAAACAAACATGAATGGTCGGAGAGACCCACATCAGTTACAGAAACCTTTGCAATGTCCAGGCCTTTGGAAATGATTAAGTCCAAGGTGTGACCTTTGTTATGTGTAGGCCGGTTCACATGCTGGGAAAGTCCAAAGTTTTCCAGCACATAGCACAGTTCTTTAGTACTTCTGTCCTCAGGCTTGTCAACATGTATATTAAAATCACCAACGATTAATACACAGTCAAACTCAATGCAGATTACAGACAGCAGTTCAGCAAAGTCATCAAAAAAGCTTGCACAGTATTTTGGTGGCCTGTAGATATTAATAAAAATGGCTTGAGAGGCTGAATTTAACTTGAGAGCCACATATTCAAATGAAACAAAATTTCCATAAGACATCTTTTTGCATTGTAGAGATTCATTAAATAAAATAGCAACTCCACCACCTTTCCTATGAACTCTGGCCTCACCCATGAAAGTGAAGTTTGGGGGGGTTGACTCGATAAGAACAGCTGAGCTGTTGTCTTGGTCCAACCAAGTTTCAGTTAAAAACATAAAATCAAGATTGTGCTTGGTAATAAAATCATTAATTAAAAATGATTTA
Source organism: Ammodytes dubius (assembly GCA_026122265.1). Taxonomy (NCBI): domain Eukaryota; kingdom Metazoa; phylum Chordata; class Actinopteri; order Uranoscopiformes; family Ammodytidae; genus Ammodytes; species Ammodytes dubius. The sequence goes on along the minus strand of CM047512.1, from coordinate 873,117 downwards.
CCTGACAAAGATCTGATATTCAACAAGGCCAAACTTAGTGTGTTTGAATGCGAAGCATTGTCAGCCCTATATACTACAACAGACTGTGGCTGAAGGGGAATGGATACCAGGTTTGAGAAATTTGCTGTATTAAAGTGACAAGTGTTTCTTGAACGTTTTGCGGGGTTAGTCACACAAACAGCGACAATATGGGGAGTTAGTTAATACATCTTACTTATCTGTTGAAAGTCAACTCATTCACTGTTGACATGCAACTGCATTTCTACTGATGGCTTGTTGAGTGTCAACAGTGGACTATCAAACTAAAGTGTTACCAAAATTAAATTACCATATGTGCACTGAAACCTTAAAGTTAAGTTGCTATATCAGCTGTCTTAAATATAGTTTATATCATTGCAAGAGGAGAAGCCAACGTGGGTGTACAGTCCCCTCCATAAGTATCGGAACAGTGAGGCCAATTCCTTTATTTTTGCTGTAGACTGGAAACATTTGGGTTTGACACCAAAAGATGAATATGAGACAAAAGATCAACATTTCAGCTTTTATTTCCAGGCATTTACATCTGGATCCGATAAATAACTTAGAAGATATAATTATTTGTAAAGGAACACCACATTTTTATGTGAGCAAAAGTTTTGGAACAGATATATTTAAAATAAATTAAAATGAATAAGACTAAATATGTTGTTGCAAATCCTTTGCTTGCAATAACTGCATCAAGCCTGTGACCCATTGACATCACCAAACTTGTGCATTCTTCTTTTGTGATGCTTTTCCAGGCTTTCACCGCAGCCTCTTTCAGGTGTTGTTTGTTTTGTGGGGTTACTCCCTTCAGTCTCCTCTTTCGCAGGTTAAATGAATGCTCAATAGTGTTTAAGTCTGGAGATTGACTTGGCCAGTCTAACACCTTCCACTTATTGCCCCTGATGAACTCCTTTGTTGTTTTTGCAGTGTGTTTTGGATCATTATCCTGTTGCATGATGAATGATCTTCCAATCAGTTTGGTTGCATTTTTCTTTAAATTGGCAGACAAAATGTTCCTGTAGACTTCTGAGTTCATTTTGCTGTTGCCATCCTGTGTTACATCATCAATGAAGGTTAATGAGCCCGTCCCAGAAGAAGCCATGCAAGCCCAAGCCATGACATTGTCTCCACCGTGTTTCACAGATGAGCTTGTATGTTTGGGATCATGAGCAGATCCTTTCTTTCTCCAAACTTTAGCCTTTCCATCATTTTGGTAAAGGTTAATCTTTGTCTCATCAGTCCATAAAACGTTGTCCCAGAATTTGAGGCTTGTCTCTGTATTTTTTGGCAAAATCCAGCCTGGCCTTCTTCTTATTTTTTGCTAATGAGTGGTTTGCATCTTCTGGTGTAGCCTCTGTACTTTTGTTCATGAAGTCTTCTGCGAACAGTAGATGATGATACCTTCACTCCTGCCTTCTGGAGGTTGTTGGTGATGTCAACAACAGTTGTTTTAGGGTCTTTCTTTACAACTCTCACAATGTTTCTGTCGTTAACTGCTGTTGTTTTCCTTGGTCTACCCGTTCGACGTCTGTTACCTAGTACACCAGTGGTTACTTTCTTCTTCAGGACATTCCAAATGGTTGTACTGGCTATGGCCAATATTTGTGCTATGGCTCTGATGGATTTGCCATCTTCTCTCAGCTTCACAATTGCCTCTTTTTCACCCAGACAGCTCTCTGGTTTTCATGTTGGTTACAGCTCTAACTATAATAATTGCAGTCTGCACAGGCAAAACCCAAATCTGAAACTAAGCATAGACATTCAGCGCTATTTATTGTTTGAATTATCAATGTAATGGGACACACCTGGGCAACAAAACACACCTGTCAGTCATATGTTCCAATACTTTTGCTCCTCTAAAAATGTGGTGTTCCTTTACAAATAATGATATCTTGTAAGTTATTTATCAGATCCAGATGTAAGGGGACTGTATATGTGAAGGGCAAAGAGATGCTTTACAACAAGGTCAGGGACACAATTGCCTGAGTCATGATGCTGGTGGCAGACCCACCGTTTAATGTGATTTCTCCGACTTCTCCGTACGTAGCAATATGGGACACAGTTCAAACGAAAAGCTAAGACATAATATATCGGGGGAGCAGTGTGTGTGTTTGTGTGACTGTGAATGAGGATGAGAATCAGTGCAGGCTGGCTGATGAAGCTTGTGTGTGCACGGAGGCAGTGTGTTTGTACGCTTGTGTGTAAGTGTGTGTGTGCATACAAGCTCACACTAAGTTGGGCGCAACGATAGATTCAAAGGGAGCCTTTGAAGTATCTTGATATTCCCTGGCTGCTCTCTTGCCAGTTTCCTAAATAGGTCACATATTCTGCTCTGTGCCTGCTGGACTGTGTTAGCTGTGCTGCAGCCTGCTAGAAAGAGTCAGAGAGGGTGAGCAAAGGAAAACAATGTCCTCAACTTAACCTTGCCTGATTTGAACCAAGAGTCTAGGGCAGGGGTGTTTTTTTTGCATTTCTTTGTTAACCCACTAGTGCAGGGGTGTCAAAACTGATTGATTGGCCTGTGGCACATTTTAAAAATATAATGTAATATGGCCCTTTTAAGTTTTTAATAATTTAAATGCACTCATTATATTACAGAGAAATGTGTCCCATCAAAGAAAAAGAGCAACAAGCCCATCCCAGAGGACCCTGCATAATATTTTATTTGAAATTAATATCATTATGGAAAATCTATGTGTCCTTCTCCAATAGCTTCTCATTCATCCGACACAGTGTCTCCATTTATTTCATACAACATTCTTCAGATTTAGCCTCTTAATTTCCCTCTCAAAGTGCACCAGATTCATGCCGATTTAACTTTAAAAACCGGGGGGGGGGGCATACCCCTAGAGAGCTGTCTATGGGTGGGTGGGGGGGGGGGGGGGGGAACATACCCCCGGACCCCCCTGTTCTGGGTTGAGAATGCCCCCAAATTAGGCAAAAATACCGACCAAGAAGTCATAGACTTTGTTGATAAATACGTCACTTGTAGCCTTCCCCCTGAAACCGATCCCATGTTTGAGGTAGTTTCCAGTGTGCAAAAACATAGTTCCAAACATACAAAGTCTTGTAAGAAGAGAGGCACACTGTGCAGGTTTAATTTCCACGTCGTCCTAGCAACATAACATTCATTTGTAAAACCGAGCAAAAGCGCGAACAAACTAATGCGGAAAAAACAAAAGCAGAAGCGGATAAACGTAAAGCAAAAGCTGTATTGGAACGAGTAAAAGAAGCGCTTTCAAATAAGGAACTAACATTTGCCACTGTAGATCACCTGTTTGATCATGTCGGAATCGATCAACAAACGTTTGAGACAGCCTACAGATTAACCACAAATAAAAATAGTGTTGTGCTCAAAAGAAGTGCCTCAGACGTGTACATAAACCAATATAACAAAGATCTTTTGCGCTGTTGGAACGCTAACCTCGATATCCAATTTGTTTGTGATGCGTTTGCCTGCGTAGTGTACATAATATCGTATATTTCTAAAGCTGAACGGGAAATGGGATTATTGTTGAGGCATACCCAAAACGAAATAAATACCCACGGAAATGTAGAAGCAAAACAGGCCCTCAACAAATTGGGAAGTGTCTTCCTCCATAATAGAGACATATCCGCGCAAGAAAGTGTATACAGGGTAACAAATATGAGACTGAAAGAAGGCTCAAGAAAAGTAACTTTCGTTCCCACCGGCGATAATATCATCCGCATTTGTCAACCTCTCAATCTGATCCAAAAAAAAACACAACAAGGAGACACTTCTAAAGATCAAATCTGGATGAGTAGTATAATCGATAAATACCAAAATAGGCCCAAGTGCGCTGAATTTCAAGACATCTGTATAGCTACATTTGCGTCAAAGTACAGGGACGTATACGGAATTGAAAAGTCCAGCAGTGGTGCCATCAAATTAGACAACGGTAACGGTTTTGTTAAAGCGAGGACAAGGACAGATGTGGCAGTTGTTAGGTACGCTCGTTTTTCAGAAGTCAAAAATTCTGAAAAGCACTACCAAAGCTTGCTGCAGCTGTTTTTGACTTATTACTCTTCCGATCAGTTGAAGCCAAAACCGTACAACAGTTTTGAAGAGTTTTATAGAGCCGGTCGTATCACCAATAGTAACAATGACACCCTTTCTGTAAAAGAAGTTGTTGACCTGAACAGATCCCAATTTGAGGTTCAAGCAGAGGAGTTGGACAGATGTCGAGAAGTTGTAGAGCAAATTGGTACCCAAGAAGACGCATGGGCAGATCTTTGTCCCGAAACAGAATTGGAGCGCGATGAGAGTTTAGACGAAAAAGCTGCCGCCAATCAACCGTCAACTGATGAGAGGGAAGACATTCCCGACTTGCAATCAGACCCAGCTAGTAAAGTTTCAATTGAATTTGCTGCGCTAAAAATTCCCCGATCTCAGGCTTTAAAAATCATGCGCACATTAAATGACCAACAGGTCCAAATATTTTACAAAATACGACAGTGGTGCCTCGATAAAGTCAATGGGAAAAATCCTGAACCGTTTCGCGTATTTATTTCAGGAGGAACAGGCACAGGCAAATCGCATTTAATCAAAGCTGTGTATTACGAGTCATGCAGACTGTTGGCAGGAATGTCGAGCAATCCGGATGATGCACATGTTTTACTAACGGCACCTACTGGTGTAGCGGCATATAATATTAACGCGAGCACAATACACAACAGCTTCGCTATCGGCGTTAACGTTTCCTTACCGTACCAACCTCTGCGGGAGGAAAAAATCAACACATTGCGCGCCAAACTCAGAGACTTGCAAATTTTAATAATTGATGAAATTTCGATGGTTGACCATAAAATTTTAACTTATGTCCATGGCAGACTTCGGCAAATCAAGCAAAGCGCAGATTTTTCCGCGTTTGGTAACGTCTCCATTATTGCCGTGGGGGACTTTTAGCAGCTACCACCAGTTAAAGGCACACCTCTTTATAAAGAGCAGGCGGTGACTGACCTTTGGGAAAATAATTTCAAATACACTGAGTTAACAGAGGTTATGCGTCAAAAAGACAGAGCCTTCGCTGAGACACTAAATCGAATTAGAACTCATAAAAGAGGGGAAAAACTTGATGTGCAAGATGAGGCCTTAATTAAACAACGTGAGACAGGCACGGGCGAATTCACAGAGGACCTTCACATTTTTGCAACAAACAGTGCAGTAGACATTCATAATGTAAATATGTTGCACAAAATAGGCTCTGATATTGTTGAAATACAGGCTCCAGATTACCAGAAAAATCCTCATACAGGACAATATACCAAAACAAGTGCACGTAGTTTGGATAAAGCATCATACTTAAGTAGACTGCTATGTGTGGGTCCTAAGGCTCGTGTTATGCTCATCAAAAACATAGATGTTTCCGACGGTCTTGTTAACGGAGTGTTTGGCACAGTTTGTAAAATCACACTTGATGGAAACGGCTCCTTTCCTAAAAACATTTATGTCAAATTTGACGATGACAAAATAGGCCGACAAGCTAGGGTAAAATGTCCATGTTCAGTGCCAGAACTTAAAAATGCGACTCCAATATTTGCTGAGGAAGATAAAGTACAAAACGGTGGAGTTAGACGTCAATTTCCATTACGCCTAGCCTGGGCTTGCACAATACATAAAGTACAGGGTTTAACTTTGGATAAAGCGGTAGTGTCCTTTAAAAAAATCTTCTCAGCTGGCCAAGCGTATGTGGCCCTTAGTAGAGTAACCTCCTTAGAAAATATCATTATTTCAGATTTTAAAGCCACTGCAATATATTCGAGAGATGACATTAAAGACTCCATAGAAAAAATGGAAACATTTATTCAGGCTCCATTTGCCCAAACAGGTCTGACTCTCAAAGTTTGCTTGCACAACATTCAAGGGTTAAATGAACACATAGAAAACATGATAACAGAGTTTTGGATGCAGACATCATTGGACTTACTGAAACATGGCTGCAACATGACACACCAGTTAAGAACATTGCAATGCCTGGGTGGACTTTTCATCATAAAATAAGATCCAATTCATACAGTAACACGGAGATGTTCCACAATTTAGCAACAGGACAGCATGGTGGAGTCGGATTCTATCACAAAGACCACATCATTTGTGACGTTCTAGATGTGCCGTGTCTTGATTTAGAAGCCATTATTTTTAATGTTCAGCCTACAAATTACAATGTTATCGTCCTGTACAGACCGCCATCTTACAAAATACGATTGTTCAAAAATAACCTCGCGTCTGTGGTCAACCAATTGGATAAACTTTCAGGGGGTAAAATAATAATGGGGGATTTCAATGACAATGCTCTAGTTTCCAAATCTGTGGAAAACTTTATGCAGCAGCACGGTTACATCCAAATAGTTACTTCACCGACGACGGATAATGCAACACTAATCGACCACGTTTACATAAAAGACATTAATCCCGATCATGTTAAACTAAAAATACTGTCGACCTACTACAGCTATCATGAATGTATTTCCCTGACATTCCAACTAGGCAGCTAGTGGTGTACTATTCCAATATTTAAATCATGTATAAAGGTCTTCCCATCAATCGTGAATTTTTTTTTTTCTACTTAAATCAAATGTATGGAACATATTAAAATCGTAGTTAAAGACATTAATCCCGATTATGTTAAACTAAATATACTGTCTTAACTACTACAGCTATCATGAATGTATTTCCCTGACATTCCAACTAGGCTGCTAGTGGTGTATTATTCCAATATTTAAATCATGTATAAAGTTTTCCCATCAATCATGACATTATGTTTTCTACTTAAATCAAATGTATGGAACATATTCAAATCGTAGTACATGTACATTTTAGCTATCTTTGATCCAGTGGCAATCCACTCCTCCTTTTTCCATCCTCAAAGCACTGGTCAATACTGTGCGTTTTTTTTTACTGCAGAGTCAAAACCCCAATGGAGACATTGGTGGGAATCTGTAAATAAAACAAAAACATAATTGTAAAATTAAGAAAATGGGTTGTATGGCAACAATCACATGAACTTCTCCAGCCAGTGATGAATCGGCACAAGACCAGAGGTAAGATTATATTTATTACTTAAACTACTAATTCGTACATTTCTTTTGATCAAATCTTATTACTTACTAACATGTTTTTTTCCCCAGTTTTGCCTCTCAAAATCCAACCCCACGTCCACGTCGTGAGAGGTGTCCACAGTGTTGTTTCCAGGACCATCCAGGCCGCTGTCTGGATGGACCTGGAAACATGCTGGCCAACGGGGCTCTGGTAAAGCAAAGTCAGTCATTTATTTCTTACAGGTGGCGCTACGATGAAGGTGAAACCAGTTTGGTTTACGCATTGACGCTGGCTGAGGCTTCATCTTTTGACCAGACTTGACAGGTTTATTTGGTATGTGACCTTCGCCTACTAACACCAAACTTCACTCATGTGTTTGTCCTATTGTTCTCAGGTTGGTTCTGCATTTCCGTTAAATTGCTCCAAAATGGGGTGTTGTCCCGTGGTCATTTTCTTCCCTAGGATTTGTTTGCTGATTTTCTGTATCTGCTTTTTATTCTTTCAGTTTCAGCAACTTCAGCATTAAGATTGTGATATAAATAAAAATGTATCCGATAATATAATTCTAAATGTTATCCTTTACTTTTAGGAATCCCGGTCTTCTTCTTGACCGACTCAGTATGCAAAGGTTTTGAACAAGGTCCAGCCCATTGCTACTGCATTCATACACCCCGGCAGGTTTCTACAGCGTAGCATCGAGCAGCACGCACGCAAATTGGACCGGGTCACTGGAGAGGCTCTGGTGGTCCTCCACATTGTGTCCAATGACGTTGCCTCCGGACTGTCGCCAGAGGCCATCGTAGGACAGCTGGAGACACTTGTTCGGCGGATCCAGGGCAGCCGTCCAGTGCGACTCCACATCGCAATCTCCTCCATCCTGCCATGGTTGGTGGATGATTACAAGACCAAGGTATTCATGAGGAAGGCCAATGATTTGCTTAAGGCATACTGTGACGCTGAGGAGAATCTGTATTTTCTGTAGACATACAAGCTATTCCTTAGATTTGGCAACCCAAGCGCCAAGCTGTACTGTCCTGACATGCTACACCTCAGTGATGAAGGGAAGACAGTACTATTTAATTTTTTCCAAACCTTTGTGTGGCATTTCTGCTATCACAAGTAGGCCTTGAGTTTGCAGGTGTAATTAGTCTCAAAACAGTTTCTATGAAGATACCGGTAATTGTTAGGGCAGTTAGCTCAGGTCTGGAACTAGTTTGTGTCTCGTTTGGATGTCATAACTGGAATCAGGCTTAATAGTAGTTTCAAAATAGTTTTTTTTTATTTAACTGGATTTTCAGGCCAACAGGGTTATGTATATATGTTTGTATGTATTGTATATTTTCAGGATTTTATAAGTTCATATTAAAATGTTGAATGTTTACTTGATATATAAGGGTTAATTGTTTCGTAGTATCAATAATGTCATATTTATACTTATATACTCTAATGATGCTTCTTCCCTGGAGTTTTTTTTGTTTGCTCTTTTCCTGATAGGTCGGTGAATGGGTTGGATAAACATGCTGCTGGTTCCTGGTGCGGCTAGATGCCCATTTAAGTATTTTTGTCATACGTCTTAATACTACGATTTGCTTAAAAATCATAATGTCAGTGTTCTTGTTGTTCTTATTCTGTCTCTCCACTCTGCCCTCACTCTGTCTAACAAGGTTTCTTTCTCCCGCATTCTAAAATGATTTTATAACAGACAGATGTTATAATATTTAACCGCTAATCTGGAGCCTGGTCGCATGGACATATCTACCCAGTAAATTTAATATGGTTCATTAATCAAATATATTAAAGATAACTCTGTAAAAATCCAGATCCACATCAACCGGAGAAGAGAACTTATCCCATCACATAAATGAACTTTAATCTTATGCTTTTTCTAATGCGGGTTATTTGCTTTGCCTTCCATAACCCAAATAGCAAATAAATCAACCAATGGCTAACCAGTTTACTGGTCAGCGTTCAATTCCCTGGGGTGATCTGCAATCCGCTTATGGGAATGGTCGGTGAGCGTGTTATCCTGCTTTAAAACAAGGTCTTTTTAGTTGTTAAGAAATTATATAGTGCTTACAAATGAATCTATCCTATCTGCAGTTAATATTTTTCTTTTATAGTTGCACATCTTGTTAAATTTTCTTATTTCAAAATCCTCTCACACTCGCTCTCCCTCACCTTTTTTCACACAAATACAATTGGTTTACAAATGTGTAAACGGTTCTTTTGATCTGTCTTGATAGTTGTCTCCTTGTAATTGGTGGTTGGTAATGTCCTTCCTCTTCTCGTCTGTCTCGCACTTACAGGCTTCATCTATTTATACTTTGACCTTATCTTATTGTTTGACTCTATCCATCCTCTGTTTATATTCAGGTACTTCTGGATGGAGCATCATAGTCCTTTGTTCCAATGTCCCCACCCTCTGCTGTGATGTTTCAGAGTGGACCTGCCTTTGGGAGTTAGTCTGCAAATCAGAGCAGGTAAAACATCCTCACATAGGCCTTTCACACCAAAAAGAACCATGAGCCAGTTCCGTGCTGGCGCTTGGGTCAGTATCCCAGTTATGAAATGGATGGTTTCACAACGACCAGAGACAGCCATGGAGCCGGCAAGAGAGCTACGTCATGACATCACTGTAAACGTGTGTGTCTACGACGCCCGACGCAGCTGCTCATGTGGCTATTGCTAGCTTTAGGCATAAAGACAGCAGCGAATACGTCTTATTTTTTCACGTGTTGGCCCTCTCTTTGCTTTATTAACCAAACAGGACCTATACAGCGTATTTACGCCGGTCAATTTGATTGCTAGGTTCGGTAATTATGTTGTGTTTACGTCACGTTGTAGCAGTGTTTTTAAATATGGCGGGCATTAAGTTTGTGTTGGTCTAGTTGGTCAGGATAATCCCTTCCCCGGCCGCTGGTCAAGCAGTTCCTAACTGACACCCAGCTCAGTCCTGGGTTTGAGTTGAAATGGTTTTTACAGCCCAAAGCAGGCTCTCTGGTGGTGAGAAACCTAAGCACTGGCTCTAACTCTGTACTAGCGCTGATTTTGTGGCGGTGTGAAAGGCCTAACAGTAGCCTGTCAGTGTCACTCTTTCTGCTCTTTTCACCTGATTAATTGCTGCCCTGTCTGTCTTCTTTCCACGTCTCCTTGCTGAAGATGAGTTGTTGTGGCTCTGACTCGACCTTTGGAAGATTCTTCGGTCAACTTAACATCAGCCTGCGTCCACTAGTCAAATGTTATTTCTATATACACATGGCTGTTCAGAGCGACATTTTTGATCACATTTGCAACTGAAATTGTTCACGTGCGATGTTGAATACAATTCTGCTCACACTAGTGCTAGCGTCTTATACACTTCACCTACGGTTATAACCGGAAGGAGCCAGCATGCACTTACACCTGCAGTGTGTACAATTTTGGGTTTTTTTCATAGCAGATTTTGTTGAAGGTGATTATGTTTTCCATAAGTACATTTAATTTTGTGCATTATAGCTGTAAATAATGTTCAGAATGGTCATTTTTTCCCTTAGAAAGGGTCTCATATGTGTCCATATTTCTGCATATTTTGGACCAAGGCCTAGTGCCGCCGTCTTGTAAGTGTCATAGCTGGAATGTCATCTAGTGCATTGTTATGTGGATTTGTTCTTATCCTTGAAGGCCTTTGTAGCTTCTGTTATTATTCAAAAGGGTTGGGGTTACCCAGGGGGTTACCCAGGGAGCGTTGCATTCTAGAGCGTTGTAGAACATTCATGATGATGTCATATTACACACTGCACCTATATGTTAGCGCGTGTGCATACAAATCATTTCCTGTGCGCCATCACATTAAAAGCATGTTACTAGCCCATCGTGAGTTGACTTTTATTTTGTTGCCGGTAAAAGCAGGGGTTCTCGCTTCACAGCCCTGCAGTGCGCTAGCTTGTAGATCAGCTCCAGAGAGCAGTCTACAGCAGTCTTTTTATACAAAGCTTGAAATAACTTTTAAGCCACTGAAGGACACCTCCCAACACAACTTTCCATTTAACTTATCCTATACCATTATGTATACTTTTTTATTTAATTGGCTATATGTTTTAAAGTTTGTTTTTAATTTACAGAAGTGTATTTACCAAAAATATATATTAGAAGGAATATATTAATTATATGTATACAATGTTTACAAAAATGTATAGTTTTACATTTTATGAGGAGAAATATTTCGGTATCAGCTAAATGTTGCAATTGGCAGACTAGATTTTTTTGTCTAATTTGAGATCAGAACATTTCTATTGAGGCCTATATGACAGGCTAAAAGGTGATTAGAGCAAATTGCATGGGTTAAGGTTATGCAAGTTTTCAATCTTTCTCTGTGTGCTACTGAATTTATTTTTGTGCTACTGATTTTTTTGCTTGCTAGGTTCTGTGTTAACACATAGATATAAAAAAAAGCGTACAGCCCTGATTATACACTATATATTCCTTTATAAACACATAAGTCCTGGAAGAGGCATGCCTTATCTGCGATTCCTGAAGTTTCTTTCCATATGTTTCCTCATTTAATGCATTTTTGTGATTTTTACTTTCCTAAATGGTGTCCTAACTTTGGTGGGATGTTTATGTATTTAAAATAAACCCCATCTTTTTATTTAAGATTTTCAAAGTATTCTTAAATATATCTTTTACCAGATTTTATTTGTTGGTTTTATTATTATTTATTAATTGATGTAATTTAGGGTTATTTATCCATGCATTTCATCTGTCATATATTTTGATTTGTTTTTTAGAAGTGTATTCTTATATATTTTTTAAGAAATTCTCAAACGCAGAAATAGGCTACATACATTCAGTGCACTGTCCTTTACATATGAAAGTTGGTTAGAGACAGTCAAACATTTTTATTTGAATCGTGCATTTTCATTTGTGATGTTTCAAATAATCATTTCTTTTGCCCAGCGGGCAGTGACCCGCTGCCACAATGACCTCTTGTCGGTATTTGAAACGCATGACGGCTCTAATAAGGTAACCGTGCCGAAATGTTCTGCTCAGATGTCTGTGGCTTGAGGTATACAGCAATTCACAAACAGCCGTTGAATCTGATCCATACCGAACCTTTCATATGTTTAATCTTGGAGGGGAATCATTATTTGACTGGCTGCCGACGGCTGCTATGTAATTGTCTGTCATTGGCTACCATCAAGTGCCTTATTTAACGTGTTTAACGTTTTATGTATTTGGGATGAATATTTGAAAACTGGTCTATTTTCTTTTTTCTTGTGTTGATTTCCAAAAGGATATGAATTGAACGTAAGATACACGGATTCCTATACCTTTTATCTTATTATTTGTTATAGGCTAATTAAAATAACTTATTACACTATAATTATTTTTTTTATTTTTTGGTTTCTTTATTTTCTGCAAAGAAATATAGAATAGATACATTCCATGTTGGCCTACATTTTATCTTTTCATATTTTTCTCTATCACAGGTTCTACATATTTTCCTTTTTTTGGTACCGTCGGTGGGCCGGGCTTAAAGGCCTACTTCACCGGTTTGAATATGAAGGTGAATTGAATTCTGAGATCCTATGTAGTATAAATGTGCAAAAAAAATTAAAATCGGTTCATCCTAGCCTGAGAAAAGGCAGAAAGAGTGTTTTTTTTAACCCTATATTTCTCCTTCTCGTGACATCACAGAAAGAGAAATATAGGGTTAAAAAAAAACGTACTTGTAAATATTACTGTGATGTCACAGTAAAAGACATCACAGTAATATTTACAAAGTAAGTTTTTTTTTTAACCCTATATTTCTCTTTCTGTGATGTCACAAGAAGGCCTTCTCGTGACATCACAGATGTCACGAGAAGGCCTTTTCTCAGGCTAGGATGAACCGATTTCAATTTTTTTCGCACATTTATACTACATAGGATCTCAGAATTCAATACACCTTCATATTCAAACCGGTGAAGTAGGCCTTTAACGGTAGTATATAAGTAGCTAGGTAATCTACTTTACGTCTCTTGCTTTGATACGGCATTTCCTTCTGCGTGAGTATTGTCAGAATTTTAAATCTCAATAATTAATGATAATATAGCCCCCAATCATTAAATGTATGTAATCACATTTAATCAATATATCTATATAACCTAACTAACAATCAAACATTGATAACATGTATGTATAATGGTCGTTAAAACTTTAAGGCAAGAACAGAGACAAAATTACTCAGTTGTAGAAATTCGTTATGTACTTTCCCACCAGCTGCAGGCTAACGATGTATCTATTTTCCCAACAATGGGCCTCTGTAAAAATGTCCTCAGCAAGCAGGAGCATAAGTTAGAAACTTTGTTGCTATTAGAGAACATCAGCAGAGCATAGTGTAGGCGTTCCCCTAGGGCAGGTCATCATCAAGAAGAAACAGAAGATTGGATGAACAAGATGAATGACATCATGTTAATCCAATGACATGTGTAAACTGAGCTTGTTAAATATGAACTGATGTCCAGAAACCTCACTTTTTTGCTGTTCGCTTGTCCTGCATACTTGTAACTGCCGAGCATCATTTTTTCATTAAATACCATTGAACCTTTTTCCATCCGACTCTTCTAGCATTTTTGCATCTTTTCACCTTCCTCTTAAGAAACGAATACGTGGATTAATATAGTTTTATTAAAATGGTGACCTCCGAGCGTGTCTAAAGAGGGGGAGAGAAGGACGTCTCGACCCAGCTGGTCGGGCCTGGAAGCGGAGACTCCACTCAACACATCCAAGGATCCCAAAGATTTAAAGGTAATTGGACACCTGTTGTTTTTAAAAACCAAAGTTCATATATTGAGAATGCCAAATTTTGTTGAGTGGTGAGTCTGAAGCCGGGCCCAAACAGATTGGTCTAAGTTAAGTTAGTTTAAATTTTTTCACTTGTTTTTGGAGCATGGAGAAATGATGCTCGGCAGGAGCAGAAAATATTCTTGCATATCTGTGCTCTGTTTGTCCAGTCTGTGCTTTTGAAATGCTGGTTTAATTATTTTTCCCTAGTTTGCAGAGCCGCTTTAAATATGGTATGAAAAATGCATTTGTGCGTATCACTAGGTACGAGAAACTGTCAGAACCTGATTTAGTAAATAGGTGATTGTAAAAGACACCTCATATAAATTGGAAAATTGAAAATTGTTAAGTAAAAAATATACAACAGGGATTGTATACCTTGCAGGGATAAGGTTTTAACAATTTGCACAGATGCAAGAAAACGGATTTCATTATGTCGACAGAGAGCTCTTTTTGACAAAGTCTATTTTCTCTGTCTTTCCTAAAATAGATTGATCTGGCTTAAACCAGTAATTTGTCTAGAAGAGTGAATCCCTGATCATGTTAAGACATAATAGAAGTAGGCTTTGTGTTAAAAAAATATAGTTTGGAATTACATTAAAGTACACTTCAGTCGCGACGACCGCCTTGACTCAAGGGGGGTTGCTTTACAAGTTACTTAAGGCACGCCTTGGTCTCGACGGCCGCGTTAGTATCTTGCGACGTCCGCGTTGACTAAAGGGGGGTTGCTTTACAAGTTACGTTAAGGCACACCTTGGTTTTCGACGGCCGCGTTTAGTATCTGGAGGGGTTGCTTTGCTGAATTACCACGGGACGGCTGGGAGTTTGAAGAAGACCCGGTGGGGTTAAGAAAAAAAATAATGTTTGAATGCGAGCTCTGTAAACTCTGAGTATTGGCTTTCTCTATGGTTAAGAATACTGCTAGTTAAGTGGATTAACTATGGGAAACTCGTCTTAAAAATACTCCTTTCTCTCACACCAGCATGGAAAATAATTGTACGTTATATAACTGCATGTGTATGTGTTTGTACGCTATAACTGCATGTTGTATTGTCAACCTCAGTTCAAGATACTAACGAATATAGGAATAAATACTACCTCAAACACACACACACACACACACAAGCCTGGGGAGTTGTTATCTGATTTTTACTCTGAAGTTAAGAGATATAGGATATTATTGTATAATCCTTTATAGTTATTTCGATTGTGTCCTTTTCATATGTGACACTAATGTAGTTATAAGTCTGAACCACACTTGTGAGGTTTCGCCTTGAAAAAAAAAAAAAAAAATCTGCCCCAAGCTCTGTAGCATTAAAGGTGTACTCTGAAATGTTGTTAGGTAAACACCAGGTCAAATTAAAGGTCCCCCCTTCTTTTCATGAGGTTAAATACACGCTTTGTGGTATTTCATTCAATATAAGGCCCTGATTATAGACAATGGAGATAAATATCTCAATTTAAAGGTGCCCCACGTTTTGTTGTTTGTTTTTTGAGTTATTTTTTAAGGCGTGGACTATCCTTCTAATATCTCAAATTAAAGGTACTATACAGACGCATTAGTGTCTTGATATTAGACTAATTTTGATGTGAGAGACGTAAAGATATGATCAGAAATTTTTAAAAAGGTTTCTTTTGAAAAAAAAAAAAAAAAAAAAGAGGGAGAAGCAGACACACTCAGTGTCTGTGTGCAGTACTCCCTGCTGAAGTTACTCCCTCCCTTATTGCAGACACAGCCAGTGCACTGTGTGCTCCCAGGCCTGAAAAGGCCCTGAGATAATAGTGTCTTCTCAAAAATGCATGTTTCATGAATTAGCAATTTCAAACATTATTGATGATTACTGTGTATTGTGTATTATTAGTTTCGTTAACTTTCTTTTCTTTTATCCCTTCCTAGGCCCCAGCCTGACAGCTGTGTGGTTCTGTGTCTAGTAGAAGGCTCTGACAACCCAAAAGGCAAGATATCTTAGTTTTGACTGATATCTCTATAGTTAATTAATAATTCACATTCAAGGGGAACACATTATTTTTATTTTTGTTTGGGTTTGGGTATTTTTTCCCCCTGGCAAAAGCCTCCACCTACATTGATAAGATGAACCCTCAAAATGAAGACGAAATTGAGGAGCAGGCCTCTCTATGCCCTTTAGATCCCATGACCACAGCCCCCACAAGCCCCGAGGATAACCCGAATGGCCCCCTCCATGTGGAGACGACTGAAGACCAAATGCCTGTACGTGTAGCAGCTACTGGAGCACACGGCTACACGCCCTTTGCCCATAGAGACATAGAGACACTCATTGAGAAACTCCCTGAACTTACAGAAGGGGCTGGACAGTGGATCAGACAATTCGAGAACATGACTATGGGAGATACTCTCTGTGCAGGTGATCTAAAGGCCCTACTAGGTCGAGTAGAGGGATCAGACATGGCATGCCGCCTCCTCGTCAATGCAGGAATACTATCCACCACACCTGATAACACCCCCCTGAATACGTTTAGGGCTAGTCTATGGAAGGCACTACGTGAGCAGTTTCCTACTGATAGAACTATCACTGACGTAGCGGAAATTAAGATCAACAAGGATGAGGCGATCCTACCGTACCTAAAGAGGGCTGCTGAGGAGTGGGAAACTCACACAGGGGAAAGACACGATGCCAGTGAATCCATGCAAGCCCTGTGGAGGATGCAGTGTATCAAAGGCCTCCCTGCACCCGTTCAGAAAGCGTTGGCAGCAGAACTACCATTCGCTCATAAGAAGTACACTACATGGAGGAGTACTCTAGCCCACTTCTACAAACTATATCAGGCAGAACAAGGCAAGGAGGAGGAAGAGCTGAAAGACCTGACTAAACGCCTGCTAAAACTACAGGTGGAGGAGTATGGTAAAGCAAAGTCTAAGAACAAACAAATGGGTGTGACTTCTCCATCCCCACCCCGTGAGCGACCTGTTTCCCCCTATTATCAGAACCCCAGCAGAATCAATGGAATAACGATGGCAGAAGGCGTGGCAACTATAGAGGTAAAGGGAATAGAGATCAGAGCCGCCCGTGTCATGTCTGCAGGAAGGAGGGACACTGGGTCAGAGATTGCCCACTGGTTAAGGAAACGATCCAGCGACGAGAGCAGCAGAAAAACCCACAACAAGGTGGAGGCTTCAACGATCCCTCCCAGGGTTGAAGACGAACATATGGAGGATCTGGGAGTCCCTGGAACATGATGCCGGCAAACAATGCCCCATGCCAAATGCCCAGATACTCTGCCCTGATGCCATGTTTGAGGCACCATCTGACGACGACGACTGACCTCCCCTGTGCCCCCAACAGGCC
Organism: Ammodytes dubius; assembly: GCA_026122265.1. Classification (NCBI taxonomy): domain Eukaryota; kingdom Metazoa; phylum Chordata; class Actinopteri; order Uranoscopiformes; family Ammodytidae; genus Ammodytes; species Ammodytes dubius. Next base: position 855,903 of record CM047512.1, on the reverse strand, counting down.
TGTTCTGCCCACAAACATGCAGAACCAATAAAAGCCTGCTAAAGCTATACCAAAGACAATAACATGCCAGTCCCATTGTCCATCCCCTGGATTTATTTTTATTTTTTATTAGTATTATTTTGCCCTGTGTTCCCCTTTTAAATTTAGCTATATCAGTGATTAGTTTACTGGACCCTTACTGAGTTACAAATTAGATAACGTTTAGATGCTGTGGGTTAAAATTAATTGCCCCTTGATTTAAAGCACATTAGGATACTTTTAATAATATTTGCAGACTGTTTTGTTTTTTCCTTATGTTTTAGGTTTTAATAACTCCACAGGTTATTTTACTTTTATTTTTTTTTGGTAAAGAAGAGGGACTGGATTTGCTCCAAGTTAAGAAGGAACTTCAGTCAGTGAAGTATCCCCACAAAAAGTTTTCTTTTTGTTTTTGTATTTTATTAAGGTTTACACCACTAAATGGTGCAAAAAGAGGGAAATTATATAGGTTAAAATTAAATAGGTTCTAAAAGCTAACCGACACCCCCGCTGCCAATGACAACCTCTAAAGGTACACACACATATACTCATACACACAAACACTTCACAAAGCTAGGACATGAGAAGAGGGAGGTCATGAACCTTCTTCTGTGTCTGGCAAATTAATTGTTTTATGTTAACTGTGCTAATTGTCTGTCTGTCTGTCCTAATTGTTGTCTCAAGCTTTGTGTTGACCAGATTCAGGTGCAGCATGCAGGCTGGGTCAGGTGCAACTCCTAGCGGCTCCAAGTAGAGTGGGTGCGGTTCAAAGTTCACATTCACAGAGAAGGTGAGCTTATGACCCTGTGGTGAAAAAGGTACGCAGTAAATTGAACGTACTATAAGTAAAATGTAAGTCTGGAGCTATAGACACCACTGACAATGTGCACCTCATCTCCACGACCTCTCTTGAAAGAGGCTTGATTAAAAATTGCAACAAAGTGTGGCTCTAAAATTAATAAGTTAAAACTGATTGTCTACAAAGAAAAAAGCCATCACAAATTTTTCTGTCACATTTTTTTGTTAAGAAATGTTCACTGATTATATGTACTGCCCTGTTTTGATAAGGCCCCAATCTTAAAGTAAATGTATGCTCTGACTATTCTCTCAGAGCCAATGACCCTTTGATATGGGTTTTTGAAACTGATGAATTACATCACATTTAGTATGTGAAATTAGAAATGTTAACCCTTTGTATTTGACTTAGAATCCCCAGTGAAGGATTCCATGTATTTTTGTGTTAATCATTTGAAAATCAATGTATTATCTAATCATGTGTTTCCCTTTTACTTCCAGATTTAGATTAGTCACTGTTAACACCCACCATAGACTTGTAGCCTTTTTATGATTTTTGTAAGCAAATTATACCTGGATAAAACTGATAGATTACATTAATGCCTAGTGTGGATTTTGTATTCTGTTTTTTAGACCCATTGTAGATGCTGCACCAGTAGATTAACTAATGCCACTGATAGTGAATGTTTAAATTGTTTAATTAAACTGTTTAGTCTTGTTTTTACTCGGATAAATGTATGACTGACTCTGAGTTTTCCTATGTATCACTGATTTTCCCTTTCAGTAATGTGTGTTGATTATTACTTTTGTTGTTTAATTAGACGTATTTTCCTAGTTAGAAAATAAGTTAGAAACGTGATAAATATAAGCCACTGTGTCTAATCTAATCTTCTGTGTCACGTGCTGATGTTCCACCTTCTATTATAGTATACGCGAGAAATTATTCCTGTTGTAAGAGAACTTAATAATTTAATTTAATACTTAATAAGAATTTACCTAATGCGTTTTGTGAGACAACTATTTGTCTCCCTTGACCTCAAAGAACCAGCCTAGAGCGGATTTGTGGTGACTGTGTAGTGACCGCATCACTGCGGCCTTGTCTGCAGAGAAACCTCCCCCCTATCAGATGCCCTTGCTTAGTGTCGATTTGTATTTGCCAGATACTGAGTCTGAGAACGAGGACTCTGTGGAGGAGTTCATCCCTTGAGTGAATTCTTCTTTGTCAAAGTTTATTCCCCTCTATGATTTTGAGGTGGCCTAGTCTTATATTGTTCTTTGGTCAAAACCTTTATTTTATCCTAATTAAGAATCACTCTAAAAAGAGTGATTAAAGAGGGATTGTCAGAATTTTAAATCTCAATAATTAATGATAATATAGCCCCCAATCATTAAATGTATGTAATCACATTTAATCAATATATCTATATAACCTAACTAACAATCAAACATTGATAACATGTATGTATAATGGTCGTTAAAACTTTAAGGCAAGAACAGAGACAAAATTACTCAGTTGTAGAAATTCGTTATGTACTTTCCCACCAGCTGCAGGCTAACGATGTATCTATTTTCCCAACAATGGGCCTCTGTAAAAATGTCCTCAGCAAGCAGGAGCATAAGTTAGAAACTTTGTTGCTATTAGAGAACATCAGCAGAGCATAGTGTAGGCGTTCCCCTAGGGCAGGTCATCATCAAGAAGAAACAGAAGATTGGATGAACAAGATGAATGACATCATGTTAATCCAATGACATGTGTAAACTGAGCTTGTTAAATATGAACTGATGTCCAGAAACCTCACTTTTTTGCTGTTCGCTTGTCCTGCATACTTGTAACTGCCGAGCATCATTTTTTCATTAAATACCATTGAACCTTTTTCCATCCGACTCTTCTAGCATTTTTGCATCTTTTCACCTTCCTCTTAAGAAACGAATACGTGAATTAATATAAGTTTTATTAGTATGCTATTGATTTCCGAAACTTTTGTTTTATCAATTGTATTACAGACCTCTTATGTATTTGCCTAATCGAAGAGGACCCTATCTATTATCTTTTAAAACTCTAATCCCGTTTATGTGCTTGGTCAATAATCAAACTTGAGTTTACATATATTAAATTCCCGATGGAATCATAAGGACAAAATGGCGCTAGCTGACTTCGGCTTTAGCTAGAATCACGCAGCATTAGCTAAAATACCATCAACTAGCTTGTTGTATTCATTTCTGTTCCGGGCCTTTTTTATGTGTGCTTAATCTAAGTTAGCCTTAACATTAGTCTTTCTGAAAATATTTTGTTTCATTTATGTATCAGGAAGTTTTCATATCTGAATGTAGATGTTATAACGCCGATATACCAATGATATCCGAAGGTCAAAGCAGCATTAGCATAAATCTTGGCACTGATACATATTTAGTGAGCTGTGGGCCTAATTGTTTTGCATGTCATTATTTGAAAAGCAAAGTTATAGGTTTTAGTTAAAAAATGCTTTCTTAAGAAGAACGCTATGCCAATTGAGACGATTCCACGGTTTAAATGTTACCCACAGCCGTTGTAGTGTGAAGTAATCTAGGCTAGGCCAGTTTAACGTGTATTTTTATGGGTTCGATAGATGTGATTTTAATCTCACTATTGTTTTTTATTGAAATGGTTGAGTTGACCCTTGAGAGACGTGATGCTCATTTTCATACGTTTATATGTAAAGCCCTAACCGGAAAGCTTCCACTCTATTTGCCAGAAAAGCTGCATTTTTCTGAAGGACTTTATCAAACCCGCACTTCTGTCATTCTCATATTTTATGTTTCAATCTGACCTTGGTTTAAATTATTTTCGCCACAGTGCCCCAGACTCCTTGAAGAGCTTACATCTTATTAAATTCTCTTTTTAATGTTTATCATTTAAACATTTTATTTTGAATCAGCCTCTCTCAACTTGTGTCTGTTTTAATCAGGCTAGTGTCTCTTTCATGCTATTGATCTGTATGTTTTAAATTGTTGTTGTCTCTTTGTATGTTTGTTGCGTAATCTTATTGTTTATTGTGTGTCTGTCGACTCTACATCATTGTAAAAGAGTGTAACCCCTTAATTAATTTTTTGAGGATAAATAAATGTAAATTAATGATTATATGTTTATTCCTGGTTTGAACTATTTGTCTGTTTATTTATTTTAATCTATTTTCTTAACCCAGCCTATGTCATCTTTATTGTTGTTCTTACAGAAATATGGCTTCGCCTAACAAGATTGCGAAATTGGAGATGGAGGACCCGGAGGTCAGCAATTTGTGTGCAAAATTTGAACTGTTAGGTGTAAGTATGAAATCTATTGGCTGTTTTTATCATATGTTTTTCTGGTTACATTAATATTATCAATAATGTTAATCTTTGTGTTTTGTATTTAGTATCAAAGTACTGACCAGGATATACCACGCGCCGAGCTGCCAGCCAGGGTGAAGACCCTCTGGAATACAACAAAAGACTGCTGGGACAGAGCTCGGCGTGTAGAGCGGGCCCAGCGCCAAGAGTTTGCAACGGTGAGGGGCCAGCTCAACCTGCAGGGTTGCCGTTCGCATGGTGAGTTTTTTTTTTGTTTCTATATATTTTTCCTGCCAATTTTAAGTTATCCGCATTAAAGATGGGATTTTTTCTTTGTTATGCATATTACAGACTGTTCCAGTATAAACAACACCTTTTCTTTGGCAAGTGTGCAGATGGACTACCAAGTTCTATGCCCTTTCTTGTCTTACTGTAATATCTGAATATTTTCTACTGTGTTTTTTAGCCTGCATCTTAGGGTTGTGTAATGGCGCTTTTCCACCGCATGGTATCAGCTCGACTCGACTCAACTCGCATTTTTGGCGTTTCCACCGCAATTTCATGGTACCTGGTACCTGGTAGCGGCTGCTTTTTTGGTATCGCCTCGCTCTAGGGTCCAAGCGAGCTGAGCCGATGCTAAAAGGTGACGTCGGCAGACGGCCGGCCACTGATTGGCCAGAGACTATTGTCTGGCCAAACGGTCTTCGATCACATTTGCTACTGAAACTGTTCACGTGCGATGATGAATACTATTCTGCTCACACTAGTGCTAGCGTCTTATACACTTCACCAACGGTTATAACCGGAAGGAGCCAGCACGCAGTTAAACCTGCAGTGTGTATTATTTTGTGTTTTTTTCCTAGCAGATTTTGTTGAAGGTAATTATGTATTCCATAATTTCATTTAATTTTGTGCATTATAGCTGTAAATAATGTTCTGTATGGTTATTTTTTTCCCTTAGAAAAGGGTCTCATATTTATCCATATTTCTGCATATTTTGGACCAAGGCCTTGTGCCGCAGTGTTGTAAGTGTCATTGCTGGAATGTCATCAAGTGCATTGTTTTATATGTGGAATAGTTCTTATCCTTGAAGGCCTTTGTAGCTTCTGTTATTATTCAAAAGGGTTGGGGTTACCCAGGGAGCGTTGCATTCTAGAGCCTTGTTGAAGTTTGTTGATGATGTTATATTACACACTGCGCCTATATATTAACGCGTGTGCTAACAAATCATTTCCTGTGCGCCTTCACATTAAAAGCATGTTACTAGCCTATCGTGAGTTGACTTTTATTTTGTTGCCGGTAAAAACAGGGGTTCACGCTTCACAGCCCTGCTGTGCGCTAGCTTGTAGATCAGCTGCAGAGAGCAGTCTACAGCAGTCTATTTATACAAAGCTTGAAATAACTGTTCAGCCACTGAAGGACACCTCCCAACACATTCACAACTTTCCATATGACTTATCCTATACTGTGCCATTATGTATACTATTTTATTTAATAGGCTATATGTTTTAAAGTTTGGTTTTAATTTACAGAAGTGTATTTACCAGAAAATTATATTAGAATGGATATATTAATTTTATGTTTACAATGTTTACAACAATTAATAGTTTTACATTTTATGAGGAGAAATATTTCTGTATCAGCAAAATGTTGCAATAGGCAGGTTAGATATTTTTATCTAAATTGCGATCAGAGAATTTCTATTGAGACCAATATGACAGGCTAAAAGGTAATTAGAGCAAGATGCATGGGTTAACAGGGTGTCCGCGGAGTCTTAAAAAGTCTTAAATTCATTTTTCTAAATTTAAGGCCTTAAAAAGTCTTAAATTCATTAAAAATGTGATATGCTGGTCTTAAATCCATTACTCAAAGGTCTTAAATTTGTCGGGGCAGGACTATTCATTGTTAGCCTATATTTTTCTTCCGCGACTTTCCGAGAAGGAGCTACTTTCTAACTAACGGCTGATATAAAAGTCTGACACTAGAGGCAGTACGGCCGTGTGTGGCTGTGATCCGCATATAAACGTAACATAGAAGAAGAATGTGTGTCCCCTGCCTCCGAATTTGAAGTCGGTCATGTTAAAGCAAGAAAGGGGAGAACGACCCAGCGAAATGCATGCCCAGCTTTTATAAATTCATTGAGGTGGAGGGAGGACGACAAATATCATGGCTGGCTTTATTCACCCCGCGACCACACACTGCCGCTACTCCGTAGGTGTGCAACCACCCGCCCGCTGGCGATGTAGGTACTGACCCAAACGCAAATCACACAGAAACAAACAGATTGATTGTGTTTAGTAATTTTATTTATTTATCTATATTTATTAATTAATAGCTGCTCATCAGACGGTCGCATTCAGGTCGCTTTGCTGTGAGCTCACAGAGTGAGACGCGAGTCTCTGCTTCTCTGTCTGTCGCTTTATTTCTCTCCACTCTGCCCTCGCTCTCTGACGGCTAGTTAAGAACTATTGACGATCGTCCCGTCAATCGCAGACAGTAGCCTACATTTCCATCACCATTCGGTACAACCCTAATAGCCTACCCGCAGTTTATTAACCTGGCTGCCTGCAACAATATGAAGAAAATAAAACATTTCGCAAATTACCGCAGGTCCCGTGGGCATCCCCCAGTTATGCAAACCTGTAGCCTATACAGTAGCCTATGCTATGCCTACTTTACAGTAGCCTATTTCCCGATTTTGAAAGTGCAAAAACATTCACCTGTGGAACCAATTTTTAAATAGATTTTTCTATTTCAATCTAATACTGCATGCTGCAGCTAACACATTTTCTTTATTGATTAAACTGTTCTTGTGACTCGATTAATCAGAAAATGTCAATCAATTGATACAGCTCTATAATAGGTTGAAAAGGTGGTAATGATGGGTTTTCACGTTGCCTTTACAGTGATCTTATATTTATTTGATGGTAAATGCGGGGGGACATTGTCTTCATTCAGACTGCTGAATTTTTTTTATTTTCTGTAATTAGTGCATTGAATATTTGATATTCAAACTTAATAAACCTCTACAGAGCATATAGGCTACTGTAGTGTAGTTAGTAGATTTATGTTGCCAAGGTATTGGTGTTCATTAGAGGTCTTAAAATGTGCAGATACCCTGAGAGAGGCTACTTTCTTCCTAGCTTCTGATATAAATGAGTATCACTTTATGTTCAATAAACAGACAAAGTAAACTTGAATGAGTCTCATTGAGTGACACACAAGCTACTTGGGTTGTAATACAGCTGGACCCCCCAAATATCGCCTATATGTATTGTGTTTTAGGTCTTAAATTTCATTCAAGGTGGTATTAAAAAGGTCTTAAAAAGTCTTAAATTTGACATGCTGAAACCTGCAGATACCCTGGTTAAGGTTATGGAAGTTTTCAATCATTCTCTGTGTGCTACTGAATTTATTTTTGTGCTACTGATTTTTTTTTCTTAAGGTGCGAACACACTAGGCATTTTACACGCGTAAGATTTACGTGCGTAACGCGGCTAAAATGTTGCTTGATCATTTTGTGTCAAAAATGGTTATACGCGCGTAATGTGACGAGTCTCCCTCCCGATATTGTATTTCCCTTATCAACCATGGCTGCGATCAGAACCGACCCGACACAACAGCGTGCATGTCCACACAAAAACAACAACAATACGGCCAACAACTGTGCCAAAAGACAAACTGAACAGCACAAATAGCCTAGCATTAAAACAGCATGGCATATTCACGGCAGCTACATAACAAACACAGTTACAGCAGCATCGGTGCACGGCGGCACAACATAAAGGCAAGTAGCCAAAATTACCCTACCTGGCTGTGACAGGGGACCGTGGCTGGCGTAGATCAACACCGGTGCTTCGTGTACTTGTCGTGAAAGTCCCGCGGACAGTCGTCATGTTTGGGTTCATAATATGAGGCGCTAGCCGCCCGCACACAACAGGGTGAGTTAACTAATGCTATACGGCGCTAACTTTGTTTATCGGCTAAAGCACAGCTACACATATTCACTGAATTAACCAGGAAGTCCATTCTCCTGGTTTACTTTCCCCACGTATTCTAACCCCGAGCGGCTTCATACAGCACCGGCCGCCGCAATACATTTCCTCCTCGGTGTCTCGCATCAGCCTCTGTGTACAGTACACTGTTTTCCGACCCTGCCAATGTATGTGACGTAGGGTCAAGCTCAACGCTGATTGGCCAACGCGGCTAATCGTCTCGTGTAGGAGCAACAAAAGTTCAATTTTTTGAACTCCTCGCGTAGCTATAAGCGCGTAATATATACGCACGTAAGGCTACGCGCGTAAAAATGTTGCTTTAGCGCGAGTGAAAATGTTGCTTTAGCGCGAGTGACGCATTTACGCGCCATGTACGCGCGTAAACCAATGGTTCCCTATGGAAAAGGGGCGGGTTTCATACGCGTCTGTACGCGTGTAAAATGCCTAGTGTGTTCGCACCTTTACTAGAACCAGTGCTACCACATAGAGAAAAAAAAGCGTACAGCCCTGAATATACAGTATATTCCTTTATAATCACATAAGTCCTGGAAAAGGCATGCCTTATCTGCGATTCCTGAAGTTTCTTTCCATACGTTTCCTCATTTAATGTATTTTTGTGGTTCTTACTTTCCTAAATGGTGTCCTAACATTAGTGTGATGTTTATGTATTTAAAATAAACCCCATCTTTTTTATTTAGGATTTTCAAAGTATTCTTAAGTGTATTCTTATATATTATTTAAGAAATTCTCAAACGCTGAAATACATACATTCAGTGCACTGTCCTTTACATCAGAAAGTTTGTTAGAGACAGTCGAAACATTTTTTTTTGGAAAGGTGCATTTTAATTTGTGACGTTTCAATCATTTATTTTCCCCAGCGGGCAGTGTCCCGCTGCCACAATGACTTCTTGTCGGTATTTGTGACGCATGGCAGATCTAATAAGGTAACCGTGCCGAAATTTTCTACTCACAGGACTCAGGCTTGAAGTACACAGCAACTGACAAACAGCTATTGAACCTGATCCATACGGAACAATTCATATGTTTAATCTTGGAGGGGAATCATTATTTGGCTGGCTGCCGACGGCTGCTATGTAATTGTCTGTCATAGGCTACCATCAAGTGCCATTTTTAACGTGTTTATCGTTTTATATATTTTGGATGACTATTTAAAAACTGGTCTCTTTTCGTTTTCCTTGTGTTGACTTCCAAGCGGATATGAATTGAACGTTAGGTACACGGTTTCCTATGCCTCTAAGCTTATTATTTTTTATAGGCTATTTATAATAACCTATTACGCTATAATATTTTATTTTTATTTTGGTTTCTTTATTTTCTGGTAGAAAAAATTAGAATAGATAAATCACATGTTGGCCTACATTATATCTTTTCATATTTTTCTCTATCACAGGTCCTCCATATTTTCCATTTTATGGTTCCGACAGTGGGCCGGGCTTAACAGTACTATATAAGGAGCTAAGTTATCTACTTTACGTCTCTTGCTTTGAAACGGTATAACCTAGTGCGTGAGTATGCTATTGATTTCCGAACATTTTGTTTTATCATTTGTGTTACAGACCTCTTTTGTAAATGCCTAATCGAAGTGGACCCTATCTCTAATCTTTAAAAACTCCAATTCCGTTAATGTGCCTGGTCTATAATCAAACTTGAGTGTAGTTATAATATCGTAAATATCTCGATGGAATCATAAGGACAAAATGGCGCTAGCTGACATCGGCTTTAGCTAGAATCCCGCAGCATTAGCTAAATTACCAACAACTAGCTTGTTGTATTCAATTGTGTTCCGGACCTCTTTTATGTGTGCTTAATCTTAGTTCGCCCTAACATTAGTCTTTCTATAAATAATTTAATTTAATGTATGTACCTGGCAGCTTTCAAATCTGAATGTAGATGTTATAACGCCGATATACCAATGATATCCGAAGGTCAAAGCAGCATTGGCTTAAATCTTAGCTCAAATATATATTTGGTGAGCTGTGGGCCTATTTGGTTTGCATGTCTTTATTTGGACAGCAAAGTTATAGGTTAAAGTTAAAAACTGTTTTCTTAAAATGTACGCTATGCCAATTGAGAAGATTCCACGGTTTAAGTGTTCCCCTCTGCAGTTCTAGTGTGAAGTAACCTTGACTAGGCCTGTATAACGTGTGTTTTTACGGATTTGATAGATCTGCTTTTAATCTCACTATTGTTTTTTATTGAAAAGGTTGAGTTGGCCCTAGAGAGACGTAATACACATTTTCATATGTTTATATGTAAAGCCCTGACCAGAAAGCAACCTCTATTAGCCAGAAAAGCTGCATTTTTCAGATAGACTTTATCAAACCCGCACTACTGTCATTCTCATATTATATGTTCCGTTCTGACCTTGGTAAAACTTATTTTGGCCACAGTGCGCCTGACTCCTTGATGAGCTTGCAACATATTAAATTCTCTTTTTACTGTTTATCAATTAAACATTTTATTTTATATCAGCCCTACTCCACTTGTGACTGTTTTATTCAGGCTAGTGTCTCCTTCATTCAGTTGCTCTGTATGTTTTAAATTGTTGTTCTCTCTTTGCTAGCTTTTTGCGTGCTCTTATTGTTTATTGCGTATCTGTCGACTCGACGTCATTGTAAAAGACTGTAAGCCCTTAATTGATTTTTTGAGGATAAATACATGTTAAAGAGTGATTATATGTTTATTCATGGTTTGAACTATCTGTCTGTTTATTTGTTTTAATCTATTTTCTTAAACCTGCCGATGTCTTCTTTATTGTTGTTCTTACAGAAAAATGGCCTCACCTTTAAAGATGTCGAAGCTTGAGATCGAGGACCCGGAGGTGAATAACTTATTCACAAAGTTTCAGCTGTTTGGTGTAAGTATGGAATCTTTTGGCTGTTTTTATCATATGTTTTTCTGGTTACATTAATTTTATCAATGATGTTAATCTTTGTGTTTTGTATTTAGTATCAATGTTCTGACACCTCCATTGCAAGAGCCCAGCTGCCGCCTGGGGTTAAGTCCCTCTGGGACTATACCAAGGAATCCCTCAACAAAGCCCGGAGGGTTGAGCGCGCCCTGCGCCAAGAAATCGCCACGGTGAGGGGGCAGCTGACCTCTCAGCAGGCTTGCCATTCGCATGGTGAGTTTTTTTTTTTTGTTTCTATATATTTTTCCTGCTTATTATATGATATCCACATTAAAGATGGGATTTTTTCTTCTTATGCTTATTACAGACTGTACCGGAATAAATAGCACCTTTTCTTTAGCAAGTGTGCAGATAGACTAACAATTTCTGTGCCCTTTCTTGTCTTACTGAAGTATCTGAATATTTTATTCTGTGTTTTAGCCAGCATCTTAGGGTTGTGTAAATGCAGCTGTTTTCGTTAAACATACTGGCTTCTTATGTTAATATTGTAATTAAATATTCTTTATTTCAATTATACACTTTATAGAAAGTTGCCCTAATGTGCGACAATGCATGCAACTACATCAACACTTAACATTTTTACAATTGTTGCCAACACATTTCTCCCTTACCTGATACCATTCTGAAATCCCCATGATATTGGCTAATTGTAATGAGCTGAATTACTTGACATTTCATATTCATTGAGTTACTGGCTCTTACTGTGTTTTAGTGGTCCATGTGTAACAGTGCTCATGTAAATGTGTTTTCTCTAATCTGTGGCTTTCTTTATTATGAAGCAATCACTATATCCCCTTAAATGTATATAGTCATTCTTATCTGCTCATAATCTCTCTAGGACACTCGTTAACTAAACTTCATTATGCAGATTAGACAGTTTCATGGTGCACATATTTTTTCTTTTGACCTGGCTTCTTATCCCTAGTCTGCAATTTGCTGTTATATCCTAACCTATAAATCAATGCCTTGAGCTAATGTAAGTTATGGGATAGATGACTATTTCCTATTCATAGAATTGACGTATTTTTTATTCGCTTCTGGGTTGCTATCCTTAAACAGTATAGGTTATGTTAGCTATCAAGAGTATTCCTATTGCACTTTGACTTTTCCTTCCAATTCTTTTATTTGTTACTTTATACGGGACATCAGTCCGCTGTTCTTAATGTTTATCACTTGCCTTAAACTGCAATCTAGGTTGTATGTTTGAATATATAGGCTATGTTATGTCAAACTTGCCTCTGTCCCGTAACAACAAGCAGACGCATTTATATATGTATATTCGACCAAAGAGTCAGCATTTTCCCTGTTTTCTCTTGCTATGAATGAAGGGCATTCATTTCTTCTTTTTTGTGTTCCCAGATAATCAGCACGTTAGAACACAGACAGCCGTGGTTACTGTGTCTACATCTTCGATGACCACGGCTGTCGGTGTGGATGCTGCCTGCCAGACATCTATTGAAGACTGCATGTCCCCCTTGTTATCCCCAACATGGGAGATTAATGACGAGGAGCTAATAGCCTACCTGGACCCTTTCCGTGGCGAGCCTCAGATGTCACCCCTGCTCCTCGATGAGGAGCAGATGACCCCACGCTCTTGCCTCCACCCACGCCCGCTCCCCTTGCTGCACTCATACAACCTCACTCTTCTACCCTCGCCACACCCACTCCTACCCTTAGCAAGTCATATCATACTCTCACTCATTCTTACTACTCCGCACTACACCATCACTCACCATCTCTCACTCTCACTTCACTCACCACTCCTCACATCACTCTCTCACTCACTCACTCACTCACATCTTTCACTCACTCACTCTCTCACTCACTCTCCACTCACTCACTCACTCACTTCACTCACTCACTCACTCACTCCTCTCTAACTCCTCTTCACTCACCCACTCGCTCCCTCTCTCTCACTCACCCACTCGCTCACTCCACTCACTCCTACTCGCTGTCTACATCACTCACTCACTCACTCCCTCGCTCTCTCACACACTCACTTACTCACTCTCTCTTTCACTCAATGTTTTTGTGGTTCTTGTGTTCCGTTCTTTAATTTTTATTTTTATTTATATTTTGTTAGTACTTTTTTATAGAATCTCATTCTTTGACCTCCTTGTTCTTGTTTTTGTTTATATGTCATCTTGTATTTTATTTTAAATTTTGTTTTGTTCTTGTTCTAGAAGGCCACTGTAGCTTCTGTTTTTTTTTCTAATGCTTTGTTTTTTGTATACTTTTGTTAATATTGTTCTTTGTTCGAATAAATTTTCTTTGTGTTTTAATATCTATCGTCTTCCTTTCATCATTACCAAATGGATTTTTTTGCTCTTGTTAGTAGTTCTTCTGACTTATATAGAATCTAAGAGCGCACTGTCCTTTTTTCTTATATTGTATTGCTTTGAGAAAGGATTTTACCTTTGTATTTGCATATTCTTGAAAAAAAATTCATACACTCTCAAATTTTAAAGAAAATCCTCCCCACTTCTAATCTCTTGCGGGTACACCTGTACCATTTGTTGTGCATTTTGTTGCTAATTTCAAGTTGAGGAAATAACTCGTAAATTTGGTAGATTTATAATCAGCCTGTTAGCAAAATATAACCTTAATGTAACCCAGTCGAGAATTATTATATTGGTATATCAGTTATATACCAGTTTATTATTTTTCATAAATGTTTGAAAGATTGTATAAGTTATTATTCGTGTATTATGTATATCCTTTCATTAATTTACCTACAATGTGGCCTTCCAGGCACCAGGGGGTGCAACAACAGGTTTGTGGGTTGTTGTGGGAGTGTTGGTGAATAAATCGGAGGACAGAAGACGGCGCTCGGGCTGTGTTGGTGAGAGGGAAAAAGACGAGGAAAAAGTAACTCACGTTTCTATATAGTCAGTTGTAGTTATTTAAAGTTGATGGCATTGTCACTACACGATCTGAGGAGCCTGCACGATATGTGGTGCGCAAAATGGCCGCAATCATTGACAGCCCGCTTAGCTCGGAGTGTTTTGGAGAGCCACAAACTGCACTGTAACAGATTGTAACTCGCTCAATTCTGAGCCGATTTTCATAACATTTAGTTTGTTAAGAAGATAGAGCAGTTAATCATGCTACTGATTACGTGTTGGAATTAAATTCAGTTACGGGGCCGCTAACCCACGGACTTTGTGTGTGTGTTTGTGCTCACGGGGAACTTTAGGAGGGGGCGGGGGTGAGGACGCTGACGTGCGTTGCCTAGGCGACTGCGGGCTTTCCAAGATGGCGGCAGTTCTGCGCATGCGGTCCTCATATCGTGTAGTGACAGGCATATCAGCCCTAAAAGCTGCTAGTGTTCCTGCATAGTGGGTGTTGAATGGTTTCGTTCAGCACGGACGTGACTCGATGTTGCATCAAGCAGTTAGTTAGTCCAGCTAGCTGCAAGGAGTAGCCATTAGCCAGCCCACACAACGACGCCACTGGACCTGCCGTGGACCACCAAGGCCAGATAGCGGGTGTTTCCACGCTGGATGCTACACCTTCCTCTGGTGAAGAGGACTCTGGTTTCCCTTTTTCCCGCCCGTGGACTTTCACAGATAATCGCAATGGAGCCGTGAGTAAAGAGTAACCTCCTTAGAAAATCTCATTATTTCAGATTTTAAAGCCACTGCAATATATTCGAGAGATGACATTAAAGACTCCATAGATAAAATGGAAACATTTATTCAGGCTCCATTAGCTCAAACAGGTCTGACTCTCAAAGTTTGCTTGCACAACATTCAAGGGTTAAATGAACACATAGAAGACTTTAAACATGATAACAGAGTTTTGGATGCAGACATCATTGGCCTTACAGAAACATGGCTGCAACATGACACACCAGTTAAGAACATTGCAATGCCTGGTTAGACATTTCATCATAAAGTAAGATCCAATTCATACAGTTACACGGAGATGTTCCACAATTTAGCAACAGGACAGCATGGTGGAGTCGGATTCTATCACAAAGACCACATCATTTGTGACGTTCTAGATGTGCCGTGTCTTGATTTAGAAGCCATTATTTTTAATGTTCGGCCTACAAATTACAATGTTATCGTCCTGTACAGACCGCCATCTTACAACATAGGCTTGTTCAAAAATAACCTTGCGTCTGTGGTCAACCAATTGGATAAACTTTCAGGGGGTAAAATAATAATGGGGGATTTCAATGACAATGCTCTAGTTTCCAAATCTGTGGAAAACTTTATGCAGCAGCACGGTTACATCCAAATAGTTACTTCACCGACGACGGATAATGCAACACTAATCGACCACGTTTACATAAAAGACATTAATCCCGATCATGTTAAACTAAATATACTGTCGACCTACTACAGCTATCATGAATGTATTTCCTGACATTCCAACTAGGCAGCTAGTGGTGTACTATTCCGTAGTTAAATCATGTATAAAGGTTTTCCCATCAATCATGACTTTTTTTTCTGCTTTAATCAAATGTATGGAACATAGTCAAATCGTAGTAAAGATATTAATCTCGATCATGTTAAACTAAATATACTGTCTAATTACTACAGCTATCATGAATGTATTTCCCTGGCATTCCATCTAGGCTGCTATTGGTGTACTATCCCTATATTTAAATCATGTATAAAGGTTTTCCCATCAATCATGACATTTTGTTTCTACTTAAATCAAATTTATGGAACATATTCAAATCGTAGTACATGTACATTTTAGCTATCTTTGATCCAGTGGCAATCCACTCCTCCTTTTTCCGTCCTCAAAGCACTGGTCAATACTGTGCATTTTTTTTTACTGCCGAGAGTAAAAACCCCAATGGAGACATTGGTGGGAATCTGTAAATAAAAACAGAACATAATTTTAAAATTAAGAAAATGGGTTGTATGGCAACAATCACATGAACTTCTCCAGCCAGTGATGAATCGGCACAAGACCAAAGGTAAGATTATATTTATTACTTAAACTACTAATTCATACATTTCTTTTGATCATATCTTATTACTTACTAACATGTTTTTTTCCCCAGTTTTGCCTCTCAAAATCCAACCCCACGTCCACGTCGTGAGAGGTGTCCACAGTGTTGTTTCCAGGCCCATCCAGGCCGCTGTCTGGATGGACCTGGAAACATGCTGGCCAACGGGGCCCTGGTAAAGCAAAGTCAGTCATTTATTTCTTACAGGTGGCGCTACGATGAAGGTGAAACCAATTTGGTTTACGCATTGACGCTGGCTGAGGCTTCATCTTTTGACCAGACTTGACAGGTATATTTGGTTTGTGACCTTCACCTACTAACACCAAACTTCACAGCATGTGTTTGTCCTATTGTTCTCAGGTTGGTTCTGCATTTCCGTTAAATTGCTCCAAAATGGGGCGCCAAAAACACAAAAAGTATACATCTCCTTATCCACTTGAGCATCTTTTTCTGCGATTGTTTTGCCTTTTGGTCTATAACTCCCGAACCAAACATCCCACGTTCAAAAACTTTACATTCCCGGATTCCGTGAAGCGAGGGGCCGGCGCCGCGGACGACCACGCCCGATCCCGAGTCGCGTGGGAGGCTTGGCCCCCGTTCACAACTGCTCGCAGTTCTAGTTATACCTTATTATTCTTCCACTCGTAGAACTGGTGCTGCAGCCCAAACCGTAAAGGGTTGGGACATGCCACTTACAGGGCTTATCCAGAACTGTGCCTGGTACGCCGACAAAAAAATTCAGACATGCCAGCCACTAGGTGGCGCTACAACAAAGGAAAAGGCGTTTTGGGCTATAACTTCCACACCGAAAGTCCGACAGTCAAAAACTTCTCATCCAAAGATGCCCACAAGTCAGCTGCATCTTTTGAGATAGGCCACGCCCATTTGCGTATATATAGAGTTTTTGCTACATCGCAAAAACTGTCGGTCACCAAAACATACTCCTCCTACAGTTTTTGCCCGATTTGGACGAAACCAAAAGCATTATGCTCTACTGACTCCCACGAGAAGAAGTTGGTCGAATAATTTTTCTACGACCATCGGAAGACCAAATGGTAGCGCTTAAAGATTTGCAAAAATTCCTTAAAAAAAAAAAAAAAAGGGATTTTCTTGAAACTCAAGTGAGACTATCATGGAGCATACCTGAGTCTATAAAAAAGATATGGCCAAAAAATTCTTATGTATGCCGGACTTATTAAAAAAAGTTCTTTTTAATTTTTTTTGCCTGTTTTCGCCATTAGTCTTTAGGCGGGAAAATTCAAAAAAGTGTCTTTACAATGGAGAGGTTGACAATCTGCTTTTGCTCATAACTCCCCAACCAAACATCGCACATTCAAAAACTTGACATCCACTTGTTCGTTACGTTGACCTGCAGCTTTCTACCATAGACAGTTTTGCGAAAGTTATCAATGGGGGGTGCCAAAACCACAACAAATGTATATCTTGTAACAACAGCAAAGAAAACGCGTTTGGGGCTATAATTCCCATACCGAACGTCCGACAGTCAAGAACTTTACATCCCCGGATTCCGTGAAGCGAGGGGCCGGCGCCGCGGACGACGCCGCCCGATCCCGAGTCGCGTGGGAGGCTTGGCCCCCGTTCACAACTGCTTGCAGTTCTAGTTATTCTTTATTCTTCCATGCGTAAAAGTGGTGCTCTAGCCCAAACCGTAAAGGGTTGGGACATGCCACTTGCATGGCTTATCCAGGTCCATGGTACGTACGCAGACTAAAAAAATCAGACATGCCAACCACTAGGTGGCGCTACAACAAAGAAAACGCGTTTTGGCCTATAACTTCTGCACCGAAAGTCCGACAGTCAAAAACTTTATATCCACAGATGCCCAAAAGTCAGCTGCATCTTTTGAGATAGGCCACGCCCATTTGCGTATATATAGATTTTTCGCTACATCGTAAAAACTGTTTCAGTCACCAAAACATACTCCTCCTACAGTTTTCGCCCGATTTGGACGAAACCAAAAGCATTATGCTCTACTGACTCCCACGAGCAAAAGTTGGTAAAATAATTTTTCTACGACCATCGGAAGACCAAACGGTAGCGTTTTAAAGATTTGCGAAAATCCCTTAAAAAAAAAAAAAAAGGGGGATTTTCTTGAAACTCAAGAAAGACTATCATGGGGCATACTTGAGCCTATGGAAAAAATATGGGCAAGAAATTCCTATGTGGGCCGGACTTATTAAAAAAAAAAGTTTTTAATTTTTTTTGCCTGTTTTCGCCTTTTTCTAAGTCTTTAGGCGGGAAAATGGGAAAATTCTAAAACGTGTCTTTACAATGGAGAGGTTGACAATTTAATTTTGCTCATAACTCCCCAACATAACACCGCACATTCAAAAACTTGACATCCACTTGTTTGGTACATTGAGCTGCATCTTTCTATCTAACGTAGTTTTGCGAATGTCATCCATAGGGGGCGCCAAAACCACAAAAAGCAAAGAAAACGCGTCTGGGGCTATAACTTCCACACCGAACATCCCACAGTCAAACACTTTATATCCACAGATGCCCACAAGTCAGTTGCATCTTTTGAGATAGGCCACGCCCATTTGCGTATATATAGATTTTTCGCTACATCGCAAAAACTGTGTCAGTCACCAAAACACACTCCTCCTACAGTTTTTGCCCGATTTCGACGAAACCAAAAGCATTATGCTCTACCGACTCCCACGAGCAAAGGTTGTGTAAAGAATTTTTCTACGACCATCAGAAGACCAAGCAGGTAGCGCTTTAAAGATTTGCACATTAGCTACCTTGTACCAAACTGCTCCTAAATCCATAATGATTCATCCTATTAACACCAAACTTCACACGTGTTTGTCCTATGGTTCTCAGGTTGGTTCTACTTTTTCCTTAAATTGCTCCAAAAGGGGGCGCCAAAAGCACACTTGAGCATCTTTCTCTGCGATTTTTTTGCCTTTTGGTCTATAACTCCCAAACCAAACATCCCACATTCAAAAACTTTACATCCCCGGATTCCGTAAAGCGAGGGGCCGGCGCCGCGGAGGACGACGCCCAATCCCGAGTCGCGTGGGAGGCTTGGCCCCCGTTCACAACTGCTTGCAGTTCTAGTTAGGGGGCCAAGCCCGAGTAGGGCTGGGAACCCTATTGTTCTTGTAGGGATTATTATTCCTATTCCTTACGTAAAACTGGTGCTGCAGCCCAAACCATAAATGGTTGAGACATGCCACTTGCATCACTAGTTCAGACCCCTGGTCTCTCAGCATACAAAAAAATTCAGACATGCCGGCCACTAGGTGGCGCTACAACAACAAAAACGCGTTAACTACCACACCGAAAGTCCGACAGTCAAAAACTTTATATCCACAGATGCCCACAAGTCAGCTGCATCTTTTGAGATAGGCCACGCCCATTTGCGATAGGATAAATTTTTTGCTACGTCGAAAAAACTGTGTCAGTCACCAAAACATACTCCTCCTACAGTTTTCGCCCGATTTGGACGAAACCAAAAGCATTATGCTCTACCGACTCCCACGAGCAAAAGTTGGTCAAATAATTTTTCTACGACCATCGGAAGACCAAACGGTAGCGCTTTAAAGATTCGCCGATTAGCTTCCTTGTAATACCTTGTACGTAAGTGATCATAAATCCAAAACTATACATCGTATCAAGACAATATTTTAGAAATATGGTCGTACTGTCCTAATGAACATCCTCAAAAACATTTGGAAAATTTCGCAAAAAGGGGGCGCCAAAAACACAAAAAGTATACATCTCCTTATCCACTTGAGCATCTTTCTCTGCAAGTTTTTTGCCTTTTGGTCTATAACTCCCAAACCGAACATCCCACATTCAAAAACTTGACATCCACTTGTTCGGTACATTGAGCTGCATCTTTCCATCTAACATAGTATTGCGGATGTCATCCATAGGGGGCGCCAAAACGACAAAAACTTAAGAAAACGCGTGTGGGGCTATAACTCCCACACCAAACATCACACATTCAAAAACTTGACATCCACTTGTTCGGTACATTGAGCTGCATCTTTCTATATAACACAGTTTTGCGAATGTCATCCATAGGGGGCACCAAAACCACAAAAAGCAAAGAAAACACGCGTGGGGCTATAACTCCCACACCGAACATCGCACATTCAAAAACTTTACATCCCCGGATTCCATGAAGCGAGGGGCCGGCGCCGCGGACGACGACGCCCGATCCCGAGTCGCGTGGGAGGCTTGGCCCCCGTTCACAACTGCTTGCAGTTCTAGTTTTTATTGTCCTCCTCTAGAAGATGGGTTTCTTGTAAAAATACAACTTTGGAGTCTATATCCTTTAATCTATTCATGACTTGTTTCACTTTTTTAAGCTTTTGCAGACCTCTGCAGTTCCAAGAAACAAAATTAAGTTTTACTCCTTGAGACATTTACAAAAAAAAAGATTACCTTGCAATATAAAAAGAATATATAGAGAAGCATAACAAACCTGGACGTTAGAACCCACATCCAATACACTGAACATGAACAATTCCCCTTTACCCACTCTCGTGGAAGCCCCCCCAAAAAATATTCTGACTTCTGCTATCGCTGACGACCACTCCACACCAAGTGAGGATCAGTCAGACCATTGTTTTATTTTCACTTACCAAACCATCTCTGCTTCTGTATATTTTGACCTCAATAAACACTCATCTGCAACGTGTGAAATAGGCTTGCTCTAATTATTAACTTTAGCAGTTTAAATAGCCTAATTTTTTTTTTTTTGTTGTGCCTTTTATATTTTTCCATTGAACTCAATGTGTATAATGCGTAGGTTTTGCATGTGTATGCATGTCGGCCACATTACACGGTGTGTATGCGTGCAAGTGTGATTTAGCCCCCACCATTGTCCATCTAAATCTTCTTTATGAACTCTTGTACCTCGGCAGGGGTGTTGAAAGTGTAGGTTCGTTCTCTATGTGTGACCAGCATCTTCGCAGGATGAATCACTCGATGTCGGATCCCTAGATTGCGCAGCTCCTGTCGGACCGGGTCGAATTTTTTCCTTAGTTGGTGTATTCCGGTAGCCAAGTCCGGGTAGAACCGTAGTTGCTGGTCCTCGTACCGAATGTCTTTTTTTGCCCGTGCAGCAGCAACAACTGCCTGTTTGCCTTTGTAGCTGAGGAACTTCATGATCAGTGTTCTCGGCGGCATCTTGGCGTCCCTCGCCGGTCCGACTCGGTGCGCCCTCTCAATGACCACTGATGACTGTAGCGCCGCATCACCAAGCACCTCCGGTATCCATTTTTCCAAAAAGAGGCACGCATCCCGTCCTTCAGCCCCCTCCGGTAGGTTAACTAGTTGCAGGTTGTTTAGTCGAGATGGTCTCCAAATCCAAGAGCTTGTCCTCCAGCGTTTTATTTTGTGACTCCAGCGTGTGTATTTTAGCTTGCAAGTCAACGACGTCATCCTCAGCACTTGATATACGCAGCTCAGTCTGCGACACCCGTTCGGTGCCGTCACTTATCTCCTTCCTCATATTTTCTATCGCCTTCAAAACTGCATCAAATTTTGACGGAAACTCATTTTTCATAGAGCTTAAAGCAGTCAGTACTGCGCCTTCATTTTCTCTCACAAGTTCACCTTCTCCGCTGGCCTCCTCCGCTGCCACCGCCGCCATGTTGTCTTCGTTAGCTTGCTTTGCTTCGCTACGAACACGGTAGTCCGTTAACTTCGGCTGTGTAGGAGACGCTTGGCCCTTGTTTTTGCCACCCCTCGGCATCGCAGAATCCACTCCAACGCCATTCGATAAAATTTTGTTGCAAATAGAGTAGTTTCAGTAGAAATTATAGTAGCATAAGCAGAGCTCAGTGAAACACGTCTTCCCACGTGGCTGCCATAACCGAAAGTCCCGGTGGTATTCTTAATGTATTTTTAATTTGAATTTTTTCAAGAATCATATGGACCTGTGGACACACATTCACCTGGGAGATCCACTAGTCCACCTCTTCTGTCGCAATCTTACACTACTCCAGTCCCTTCAATCACACAACCCCAGGCTGTTCTGACTTGTTGGATCCACTCATTCAGGGTTCCATGGGAGAAGATGCCCAATTCCCTGTCCCAAGCCATCTCAATGGGGAAGAGGGCTGACCCCGCGGACAGGAGGCACATGGTGAGAGTTGTTGGGGCGGCTGTGGCGAAGTGGGTAGGGAGCTCGCCTCTGGTGTGCAGGGTCGGAGGTTCGATCCCCCGTCTCCCCGCCACATGTCGAAGTGTCCCTGGGCAAGACACTGAACCCCGAATTGCTCCCGATAGTTAGCTTAGTTAGCTTAGCACCCTAGTGCTAAGCCTACCCTGCGTGGTAGCTGCTGCTATCGGTGTATGAATGTGTGTGTGACTGGGTGAATGTGTACAAAAACAATGTAAAGCGCTTTGAGTCTGTGACAAACGGAGATATAGCGCTATACAAGTCCATTTACCACAGTTGTTGTAGAGGCCATGCAAGCCCACTGCCCCATCCCCAATCGAGCTGCATGTGCTGAAATAGCCAAAGGAATGGTGGCAAAGAATCCAAAGACTTTTTGAGACGTAACAGAGGAAGGTGAACGGCTGGGGAGCGGCTACCATGCTCTGCTCAACCAGATTAAAACAAGTCGAGCATGTTAACAGCGACAACAACCGCATCCGCCAGCCCAAGAGAAGGGCAAATGATGAAAGCGACGCAAACAGGAGAGTGCGGTCGAAAGGGGACAGCTATGGCTGCATAAATTGGCAACCGAAGGATATGCCAGAAGGAGAGACAACGGATTCCTTAGAAACAAAGAGAGTGTCCCTGGCAGACCTATACAAAACTTCAGGCCCAAGAGCAGTCAAACTGCCGAGGTGGATGGGATGACGACACAAACATACATATACCAGCGGCACATGATCAATTCTGGTCTCCCGCCCACCATGTCTGTCCTCGAGGAACACTGGCCTTTTCTGTTCACGAAAAGAGGCCTGTGCAACCACTTCCTCACACTGACTGAAATAAATATTGATGAGCGCCTTGGGGAAGCCCTTGCCACCAAGGGAAGGAGGATTGTCAACTTTTTCCAAGGCCAGAAAATTAAGTGGGGCAGTGAGGTCCAAGATTTACTTCAGGAGTTGGAAAGTGCCACCTCCTCAGCGAGAAACCAGGACCTGACTGCCATAGCATCTATTCTCCTAGCGAAGCACCACTTCCAACGAGAAGGAGGACTCAATCTTTATATTGGCAGATGTAAGTATAAGCTTACTGTATACAGAGTAAAGGTTGTTTTTTTACTCACAGCAAGTTGTACACAAGCAGTGTTTCCCCCAGCGCTTTATGGCTAAGGCGGAAGCCTTAGCAACACCAGCCCCCCGTTTTGACTGACTGACCAAAAAAAAAAAAAAAAAATATATAATATATATATATATATATATATATATATATTATTATATTATTATATAGCAAGCGCAATGCCAATGTGTGCTTGTGCATGGTCATAAATGCACGAAAGGACGCGATTTGCGGTAAATAATGTGTGCGCCAGTCTCTCTCTGCTCAGACTAGCATGATGACTATGGTGATGTGCAGTGTTAGTTTTCCTGATGTCTCAACTGAATATGCTGTGTCCCCAGCATGGTTTGTGGCAAGGGTTGGAGTTAGGTGCACTGGTCAGATGAGACCAAAATTGAAGTTTTATGTGTGGTGGAAAACTCACACGGCACATCACCCTGAACACACTATCCCTTCCGTGAAACATGGTAGTGGCAGCATTATGCTGTGGGGGTCCTTTTCTTCAGCAGGGAAGGGGAAGCTGGTAAGAGTTGATGGGAAGATGGATGGAGCCAAATACAGGGCACACAACCCGTTACAGTCTGCAACAGACTTGAGAGTGGGGTGGAGGTTCACCTTCAAGCAGGACAACTACCCAAAACATACAGCCAGATCTACTATGGAATGGTTTAGATCAAAGCATATGCATGTGTTAGAATTAGGGGTGTGAACGTTTACAAAAATGTCTAACCTTGTTCATGATGGAATTTTTTTCGTGTACACGATTAACCGCCCACCGTCTTGTAGGCGCGCGCGCACACACATACGCGTTCGTTCACCTGTAAACACACAGTTGACATGAACTACGCTTGTTTACACAACTCTTATAATAGGTCCATGGTACACACACACATCACACGTTCGCCGTCATTATCGCCTTATAATCCTGATTAATATAGCCTATCGCTTTCTACATGTCCACGTGTATGCATGTTGAACAGGTGTTATAAAGTTGTTTCCTGTAGAAACATGCAAGCCACTGTATATCCAAACCACATTCAAATCGTTGCAACGTCTATTGCAACGTCTACTCATGCTGATATTGTCAACATTTAAATTACATTGCATTCTAACCATGGGATTAATATTCTACCCTCCTCCTGATATAACAGATCTCCTTTGGTGGTGATGGCAGCATTTTAAAGTCTTCCTGCGAGTGCCCGGTGGGAGACTTTAAATGTAGTCATGCAGCAGCTCTGGCAATCTTTGCCATGCGAGAGGTCAGCGTTACTGACGTGGAATGCAGGTGGAAGAAACCAGCTTCCACTAAAGTTACCATGCCAGTGTCAGAGCTGTATCCCCCGCGTAAGACCTATAATGCTCTGGCCAGAGACGTCACTGAGGAGGACATGGAGTGGTTCCGTATGGAACTTCGTGGGACGCAGTGCGGGACATCATGGCTGCTGTCACCAGAACTACAGCTCCAGCATCACCCTCTCCCCACTGTGCCTCAGCTGGTGAGTGAGCACAGAGGTCGGGGGAAAGAGGCAGTCCTGGCTTCCATTGCACTTACAGAAGACCAACGCCTGGCCATCCAGACAGCCACCGTGGGACAACGGGCAAATCCCTAGTGGCATCAGCACAGGCAGGGGCGGTTGACTGCCAGTAATTTTGGTGCTGTGCTTTCACGCCGTTCTTCTGCTCCCTGCCCGTCCCTCATGAAGAGGATCCTTGGGGGACAGCATTTAGATGGAGTGCTGGCAGTTAACTGGGGCGTCATGAATGAGGCAGAGGGGGTGAAAGCCTTTAAACAAGCCTATCAGGTGGAGGTGCTTGATTGTGGACTCTTTCTGAGTGAATCAGGTATCCTGGGAGCGTCACCCGATGGACTGGTTGGACCGTCGGCCCTGCTTGAGGTAAAGTGCCCTTACAGCCAGCGAAACTCCACCATCGCTGAGGCTGTCGAGAGTCCATCCTTTTGTCTCCGTGTGGAGGGAAAGGGGTATGCCCTGAAGGAGACCCATGCATACTGGCACCAGGTCCAGGGTCAGCTGTACATGACAGGTCGGGACATGTGTTTCTTTGTTGTGTGGACCACAAAAGAGCCGGTTATCATCCCCATCCCCAAAGACCCAGCATGGACAAAACAACTTGACATGCTAGAGCATTTCTACTGGCAGCACATTCTCCCTGTCTTAATCAGTAGAGAGGACTAAATATGAAAATATGTATATAGTTTTTTTGAATCCAATCAGTTCTTTTGTTCATGTTCAATTTTATAGGACACACTGGAAAGAGTTATTTACCGCCACATTACAGTAAGTTAGGTGTGTTAAGTTAGACAGATTCAGTTTTTTGGTCACAAATTTGAAAACAAAATACTCATTTATTAAAAGGACAACATAGCAGGGGAACAAGCAGGGGAAAATTAGGACAAATGCAAAAACTGAAACATAAAATCTTTCTGATGAATTAAAAAAATTAACATTGACACCAGACAGTAAACATTTATACAATGAAAAAAGTTAATGAAAAAAAAAAATTAGTTTCCATCAAGGGTGCTGCCTACCTCTTTGATAAGAGGCTGCTGAAGGTTGACCAAGGCACAGCTCAGCTGCACTAGCACAGTGGCCATGCTCCTTAGCTGGTAAGGGATCAGGTGGAGGATTCGATATTCCTTCAGCCGTGCTTTGGCCCTCTCCACATGTATCCTGTTTCGTGCTACATCTCTTGTGGCCCTGACTTCACTCTCTGTGAACTTTCCATGGTTGAGGAATGGAGGAATGTTCACGCTGACGCCTTGGGGAACAATGTCGGAGATGAGGAAGCCCTTGTCGGCTAGGACCATATCTCCAGGCACAAGCTGGTCCAGCAAGCCAGAGTCCTTCGTAATGGCTTTGTCTGACACAGCCCCAGGAAAAAGTTCACTACAAAAGGTGATCACTCCGTTGGGCGCAACACCAATCAAAACCTTGAAGGAGTGCATTCCACGGTAGGCAGAGTACACTATCTTGGCCACATCCATTTTTTGGGGGGCTGCCACTTTTATATCTGTGCAGTCAATAATGATGCGGCAGTTCCTGGCAGAGGGCAGAAAGGTCTCCGGCATGCTCTTCTGATTTTTATGCCGACTGGGCACAGTCACCATGATGTTTTTGAATAGCAATGTGTGTAGCACATGACAGATGGTCTGGACCACATTAGACACTGTTGCAATGCTGCAACAAAAGAGTTGGGTCAGGTGCAGATGTGTGTAATTCTGCCGCACTTTCATCAGGGCCATGAAAACCTGGGACTCCAAAGTCATCCCTTTTACCTTCCAGCCAGCTGCATAGTTGATGGATGTCTCAAACCGCTCGACCAGCCCCACCACCCTTCTAAACATGGCCAAATCGGTAAGGCCCGTCTCCATTCTTATTATGTCATCACTGAGGCCTCCTGGAGCGTACATGGGATCTATCATGCTTCTCTGTGGCATGGGACATGAAACCTCTTCTTCCGGCATCTCAGCTGCAAGCTCGGCTGGCACCTCCAGTTCCTGTACTGTGACTTTCTGATAATTGTGGTCATGGTTGATGTGGTTGGGGTTTGCTGCTGCTGCTGTTGGACGTCCACGTTGATTGAATTTTCTTCTGCTTTCTCAGGAATCTGGCTTTTCTGGCGATGTCAGCATTTTTCTTTGTCAGGTGTTCATTCAGATACACATCCGAGCCTTTCAGTCGTCTTCCCTGTTTCAGCAGATCAGTTTTGTATTTCCTGTTGGCAAACCGAATTATTATGGCTGGTTTATCCGTCTTGATTCTCCGTGGGAGCGGGTGACAGGCCTCGATGTTGCTACTGTCCAACTCAATCCCCTTTGAGTGGAGGAACGCCATCACCTGTTGCTCCACCGATGTGGCGTCCTGCTTGCTCGTCTCCCCTCCGTTCCACGGTGATAATGCCCGCGCATAAGATCGGGGTTTGGTCTCCAGCCCAGTGACAATGATGTCGTTCAGTGTACTGCTCCAAATCACCCACCCTGTTCTCCAGCGATATAATCCGCTTGTCCTTCTCGGAGTTTTGTAGCCTCAGTTCCCTAACTTCCTCCACCAAGCGCATGATGCAGTCCTGCTGTTTTCGAACTGCAGAAACCTCCACCGTCAACATGTCGAGTGATACTTTAATGTCATCGACCTCATCCGCATATGCAGGATTTTTTTTCGGTGCCATTGCAAAGAGAGAAGAGAGTCCGGGCTGTTAAAAGAAGTGTTCCCGCTCTGGGCGAGCAGTCCCAGGCAGCTATCCTCCGTTGTTAGCCCATGTCCGAGTAGCAGCTTGTGGCTAGGTATCGGCTAGCCGCTAATCACCGGCAGGGCTCTGTGTTCCTTTCCCTCCACAGTTTAAGACGGGCCACGCCGGGGAGAGAGTCTTGCTGAACGGCAAAACTCACCCGAGATGTGACCAGAGGGTTCGGGCTCTTAGTAAAAGAGTGTTCCCGCTCTGAGGCGGCAGTCCAGGGCAACAATCTCCTGCTGTTATCCTGGCTCCTAGCTTGGCGGAGCTAGGATAGTTAGCCCCAGTTATGCCTCGTTTCCACCGAGTAGAGCGGGTCGGATCGGAGCGGTTCGGTCCAGGTAGTTTGGCTTTTCATTTGCCAAAAGTTGGGTAGGGTACGGTTTAAGCGCACCTAACCGCTCTGAGCCGCTCCCGATCTCAGTACTCCTCCGTAGGGGTACTAGCGGCCTGAAAGCGGGCCGAAAATGCATGAGAAGGCGGAGCTACACAATGCCGTCATTTGATTGGTCGAAAGAATCATTTCCGCCATGTGTAGATCTCGGCAAGCGTGAAGAGTCTTGTGTTTTGGCGAAAATGTGAGCACAGCTCTGTTTATTGTGTGGTGTTTTTCCTCGTCAATAAATTAATCAGTTGGTTACACTGTGTCCCATAGTCACGTAGCTGCCGCAGCCAGCACTGTTTGTTCGCTCACTGTCGTTGCGCCGAGCGGTCTCTGTGTGTTTACGCCATAGATAGTAGTAAAATACACACTCACAACAACACGGGGGGAATAAATAAAGAAGCGGCTGGTTTGAATCATTTCCGCCGTTTGTAGTCACCTCGGCTAGAGTGAAGAGAGTTTTGGCGAAAATGTGAGCGCGGCACTGTTTATTGTGTGGTGTTTTTCCTCGTCATTAAATGAATCAGTTGGCTACACTGTGTCCCACTGCTACGATGTCACGTAGCTGCCGCAGCCAGTGCTGTTCGCTCACTGTCTCTATCATTTGCACCGAGCCGTCTCTGTGCTCACAACACGGGGGGAATAAGAAGCGGCTGGTTTGACCAAGCAAAAACAAGAGACCGCTGGCTTGACCACAGTTGTTCCCACAGCCCGATAGTTTGACCCACATTCTGGCGGCTGTTATCGCAGTCCAGCCTAAACCCCGCCCTACCAGTAAGGGTAGGGTCGGCGGTGGAAACAACACCGAGATTCTTAAAAGTGAGCTGACCCGCTCTAAGCCGCTCCGACCCGCTCTACTCGGTGGAAACGAGGCATAAGATAGTTAGGTTGTGGAGGCAGAGGAAACAAGCAGAGGAGGTACACCTGCAGCAGCCAGAAGAAGACCAGGCCCTTCAAGAGGCAGCCGAGGCAGAAGCATCAGGGGCCGTGGTGTGACACGGGGTGGAGAGGACTGTGATGATGAGAGACCAGGAACCAGCAGAGATGTTCCTAGCAGAGCAAGAGGTCACCGGGGACGTGGACCTGTTTTCTTTAGTCAAGATGATATACTCAGAGTTCAGCAATTTCAGCAATTTCAGCAGTAGAGGGTTGCCGCTGAGCAGGTAAAGCAGCACCATATTATTATTTTATTATTGTCTTTGGATTAGATGTCCAGCAGCCTATTTCTATTTGTTTTAAAAATCATGATCTTTGCAACATGTATTGACATGGAAATATCTACTATTTCAGGCTAGAATTCAAGCACTAGACCTCACACAGTCTCATGAGCTGCTTCTGACCTGCCTGCAAAGGAACCCAAGCATGCTGTTTGACCTGACGGCACACTCACACGTGCAAATTATTCAAACACCCGGGCAACCAGAGTGGTGTGTCTGTGGCAGATGCAGGCATATGGTCAGAGACATTGAGAAGGTGTGCTGCCGACAAACGCTGGAAAATTGCATCTCTGTCCTGCCTCACATGCATGCCTTCATTTTGCAGCCGGGGGTCCTCCGCCTGGCTAGACGGATCTGGAATGACTCCCGAGCATCAGAAGATGCACAAACACCGGGGGACAGCCACAGGCAGTTCCGCTTTGCTGCATATAGACAGTATGTCATTTGGCAGTATGGTCAACATTGGACAAGGTACCAGAGTTATCATACCAAGTTGCTGTGTTTGGAGAATACGCGAGGAATACCCAGACCCCAATGGGATCTACAAAGGTTTTATCCCTATAGACTAGCAGGAGGGGCCCTCAGATTTCCAGGTACCCCTACCCGAGGTAGAACAAACCTCAACAATGATTTTTTAAATCTTTAGAATGTCCCGTTCATGAAATTGATTCTTGAGCACTTTTATCTTTGGGCGAAATGTGTTTTTTTGGTTATTCTTTAGAACTTCCCCAGTCCCTCAAAAAGAGCCAAATTAGGCCATTCCGAATAGGGGATATGTGACAAAAAAGCCCATAACTTGGGAATGCTCACTCTTTTCTTCATCAGATTTGCTGAGGTACTAACCAGGTGTCTGTCCCACATCACCAAAAAGTTAGAATGTAATTTACCAAAACATTTATTGAAATAGAGTCCTGTATACATAGCTTTAGTTTAGGCGGAAATGGTACTTGTGTGGTGATAGGAAAAGAGGGTTCCTTTACTTTTCTCTCAAATATCACCAAAACATAAATCCCTGCCAAATATACCATTTATGTATTATCTAGGATGCTATTGAACAATAACCAGTGGTTGTATGAAGATATATATTACAGTTCAATTTCTAATGAGATTTTTCTAGAAGTACTCCTCCACTGAAATAGCCATATTAGGACATTCCGAATAGCCTATAGTCCAGCAGATATGTGAATGCATTGTGCTTTTTATGATACAAACATGAGCTTTGGCACACTGTTAGAGCATGCCCTAAGGAAGATTTTTAGCTATAGGGCCATCGCCAATTTTTCCTATGGCCCCCACGGCGGCCATTTTTAAAAATGTACTTATAGTACCAGTAGCTTGGGTTGTAGAGCACCTAGGATCTTGATTATGGTGTCTAATCCTACATTTTCAAGGATGGACAAGGCAGTGGTGCTATTTAAAACATGCTAGAAAGTACCCAACTTCATATATCTGGCATTCAGGGAACAAAATTGTGGTAAAACCTTCAAATATTAGCGGAGTTATGCATATTTTCATGAATTACAGAATCAGTTCATCAGTTGTATGCTGACCTTATATTGTAAGCATATAAGGTCAGCATACAACTAAAGTAAATATCTTTTTCAAAGCCTGAACAATACATCAGTTTAGCCTGTTTGATAGGTTGCTATTTTATCCGTGTAACCCTCTCTGAGTAAGTCAACATTGCTCTAGGTTCCGAAGGAGCTAAGTGATATAAACAGTTACCACAATGAAAGTACCAGGCAAGGTAAGTTGCAAGCAGTAACTTTTACTCACATAAAGTTGTAGGTCACACCCAAAACACATATGCATATAAATTATTTGAACATACAAAATTGGCCTAATTCTACTTGTACAAAAATGAGGAATGCAGTGGTACTATTTACAACATGCTAAACTACATACACACATATCTGGCATTCAGGGAATTAATTAAATTAAATAACAATAAAACCATCAACACATTTATAATTATTTCTGAAAACACAGTCCACCACAGGGGCAAAGTGCATGGAAGTGCTGCCTTGACACATTTGTAATGTCCACTGCACCCCTTTTTGCATCCACAGCGGAGGAGTTTACAACAGGCCTATATCGATCCTGGTAGTGCGGCCCAGTGGAATTCCCATCTGCCTGTGGCCTTCCACTTCCACCCCCATTGGTGATGGGAGTTGAGGGGCTGAAACCATCATCTGTCCTGTCCCCAACAGTGAACAGCTTGGTAGGCAGCCCTCTTTGTGTGTTGCATCAGTGCTGCTTGTGTTGGAAGTCCCTCAATTGATGTCCCTTTCTGGGTGAAGAGCTGCTTTCTTGCCTGTTAGACAGATTCCTGGCTGCTGGTGCGGTCATATAGCAATACAACAAATCGCTCCAGAGGCTCCATCCAGTTGTCTATGGAGTCAGGTGTGGCAGCAAAGGCACAGAAGGCTTTTTTATCTTCAAAGCTCCTCCATGTATCCCACGCATTTTTCTTACCCCTGCCACCAAAAGATGACACTGTGTCACATCCAGTAAAGGCATGGAACCCCGGCAAGGCGATACATCGTTCTGGACCTAGTGCCGTTGCCATCTTGTGTGCTGCTACATGCCGAAAACTCTTTCCAGCTCCAAAGGCAACCCACAGCTCAATGATGTTGAGAGAGTGGGCTGCAGACACTGCCAGTACTAACACATCTGTGTTATACCCTTCCTTCACAGCATCTCCAATGTGCAGTAGTATGCGGGTATCAGCCTTCTCATGTGTGCATAGTGCAAGAACTTCTACATCTCGAGGCTGAGTGCAGAGGAGTTCAGCATGATGGGTGCTAATCACTTGTTTTTCAGTGTTGAGGTCTGTCAGGCCCTTCAGGGAGTTCGTAGAAGAGTTGAGCCGTCGAGTGCAATTCCTCGAAAATGGCCAGAGTTTTTGCGCATTGACGATAACTGTTCTCCTTCCTGGCATCTATCTTGCTGCGTGTTTCCGCCTTTAAACTGTCAGGAAAATATTGATCCCATACAACATCCACTCTGCTGACATGCTCCAGCTTAGACAGGATGTATGGTGAGAACACCTTCTGTGCATATTTAGAAAAGGTCTCAGCAGCACCAGGGTGTAGCATGTTTACGAGCCCCATCAAGTATGTTGACCTGTACAATGGGGTTGGATTTGTTCTCTTGTGATGAAATCAGGTTTGCCAAACAGCCCACCAAGTCTGACTTGGTTCCAGTTCTTAGCTTGCCCATTTGTGACAATGCCAGTGGACATGCCTGGTTTTTCGAGCGAAAAGAAACTCACCCAGACTTCCATCACGTATCTGGGATACAATAT
The DNA here is from genome assembly GCA_026122265.1 of Ammodytes dubius. Lineage (NCBI taxonomy): Eukaryota > Metazoa > Chordata > Actinopteri > Uranoscopiformes > Ammodytidae > Ammodytes > Ammodytes dubius. The sequence goes on along the minus strand of CM047512.1, from coordinate 823,470 downwards.
AAAGCCTAGAGAACAGGGAGCAGTCACTCTTCAGGGATGAGAGCTGTTGTTGGGACCTGGACTTTTCTCGGACTGGAGGCCGGCTGAATAAAGGGAGGCTGTTCCTTTTGATGTGTTCTTTGATTGGCTTTGTCTGGTTGACCAGGCGTTCATTGACATAGGCGTCATACTGGTACCAAGTTTCTCAACCTGGTTAACAGTGTCAATGACTGCTTCATCTGCAACGTCCGTAATATCTAATACAAGAAGATCTACAGTGCTCTTTTCACAGAATGGATTGCCCATGTCTTGTACACTCAGCGACCACTTTATGAGGTACACCTATTCAATTGCTTATAAAAACAAAAAGCTAATCTTCCAATCACATGGCCGCAACTCAAGGCATTTAGGCACATAGACGTGGTCAAGACAAAATGCTGAAGTTAAAACTGAGCATCAGAATGGGGAAAAAGGGGGTTTAAGCGACTTTTAACGTGGCATAGTTGATGGAGCAAGGCAGGATGGATCCATGCTTTCATGTTGTTTACCCCAAATTCTGACCCTACCATCTGACTTTCGCAACCAAATCAAGAATCATCAGACCAGGCATGATTTTTCTAATCTTTTATTGTCCTGTCTTCTGCTGCTGTAGCCCATCTGCTTCAAGGTTGGTCGCGTTTTGCGTCCAGAGATGGTATTCTGCATACCCTGGTTGTAACAAGTGGTTATTTGAGTTACTGTTGCCTTTCTATCATCTTGAACCAGTATGCCCATCCTCCTCTGACCTCTGACATCAACAAGGCATTTTCATCCACATAAATGCCGCTCACCAGATATTTTTTCTTTTTTGGGCCATTCTCTGTAAACTCTAGAGATGGTTGTGCATGAAAATCCCAGTAGATCAGCAGTTTCTGAAATACCCAGACCAGCACTTTTGGCACTATCAACATTAACATGTTCAAAGTCACTTAAACCTCCTTTCTTCCCCATTCTGATGCTCGGTTTTAACTTTAATAAGTTGTCCTGTTCAGGTCATAAATGCATTGAGTTGCTGCTATGTGATTGTCTGATTAGTTTTATGTGTTAACAAGAAAACCGATGTACCTAATACAGTGGCCAGTGAGTGTATAGCTCTAGTTAGTTCTTTAACTTCTCTTGCAAATGCCAATTGTGCATGTTTGGTCTACTCGACATCAGGATGTGTGTCCTACAAGTGGACTGGTATCCCTCTGGCATAGTGGGTGTGATCCAAAGCAAAGAACCAAAGCACGATCTTGGTCAGTGCATCTATATAGAGTAGGAAGTTGGCCTCTGTTATTGATCGCACATAGATCATTTACTCTATTTCTAGCTGCAGGACAATGGACCAGAAGTGGAACTGGGGACATGACAAAGCTCTTTCACTCCACCAGTCGTCTAAGGACAGAGGATTATTACCCTCCTTCAGGTCATTTATGTAATCAGTGAAAGCCCTCAGCAGGAGAAGATACAGGCTGCTGGCTGTGACCTGATGAGCATGGCAGGGGCGTCACGTGACAGGATTTCATAAAGGAATCTGCTGTCCCTGTTGAAGCAACTCCAGCTTGCACAAGTGCTCCTGTCCACACGCTACCTTCCAAGATGACGCCAAGTACCTTGACTGCATCCATCCCAATGTGGAACCCACCAAACATCACAATAAAGTTATCTTCACCATGAGCTGCTGGCCAAGTCCACTGGATTTGTTTTGCCACTGCATACAGAGGTTGATCCAGAGTGATGATTGGTACCTGAGCAGGATTCAGAATATCCACTGCCTTCTTCACCACATTCATAGAATGGTGAATCATGGCGGACGGTTTTGGCTTGGTCATAGAAAAAGGGAAGTACACGCTACATTGTGTAATTCTTGGTGTTAACAATGTTGTTACGCTTCAGTATGATTATTGTATAACATTTACACATAGTGAGATCCACTGTGAAGATCCCTCTCCATTCATGGCGAGCCTCCCAGTGTGATCCTTCCAGGACGAGGAACCGACCCATGAAATACTCCACATGTGGTAGGGCCGCACCAGTCGCCAGGATTCACACATCCATTGGACTGCTACACACATCCTTTCTAAGAACTGTCACAGGACCAGTAAAAGACAGTTTAACAGAGAACCACTGACAGTGATTGATTAACCGGAAGTGATCACAAAACATACAGACTAAAAGGACTATTGACAACACTTGTTTATTTTAAATGGCCCATGTTTTTATTTTCAAATAATGAACAGTATATGCATATGTGTTTTGGGTGTGACCTACAACTTTATGTGAGTAAAAGTTACTGCTTGTAACTTACCTTGCCTGGTACTTTCATTGTGGTAACTGTTTATATCACTTAGCTCCTTCGGAACCTAGAGCAATGTTGACTTACTCAGAGAGGGTTACACGGATAAAATAGCAACCTATCAAACAGGCTAAACTGATGTATTGTTCAGGCTTTGAAAAATATATTTACTTTAGTTGTATGCTGACCTTATATGCTTACAATATAAGGTCATCATACAACTCATGAACTGATTCTGTAATTCATGAAAATATGCATAACTCCGCTAATATTTGAAGGTTTTACCACAATTTTGTTCCCTGAATGCCAGATATATGAAGTTGGGTACTTTCTAGCATGTTTTAAATAGCACCACTGCCTTGTCCATCCTTGAAAATGTAGGATTAGACACCATAATCAAGATCCCAGGTGCTCTACAACCCAAGCTACTGGTACTATAAGTACATTTTTAAAAATGGCCGCCGTGGGGGCTATAGGAAAAACTGGCGATGGCCCTATAGCTAAAAATCTTCCTTAGGGCATGCTCTAACAGTGTGCCAAAGCTCATGTTTGTATCATAAAAAGCACAATGCATTCACATATCTGCTGGACTATAGGCTATTCGGAATGTCCTAATATGGCTATTTCAGTGGAGGAGTACTTCTAGAAAAATCTCATTAGAAATTGAACTGTAATAGATATCTTCATACAACCACTGGTTATTGTTCGATAGCATCCTAGACAATACATAAATGGTATATTTGGCAGGGATTTATGTTTTGGTGATATTTGAGAGAAAAGTAAAGGAACCCCCTTTTCCTATCACCACAAAAGTACCATTTCCGCCTAAACTAAAGCTCTGTATACAGGATCTATTTCAATAAATGTTTTGGTAAATTACATTCTAACTTTTTGGTGATGTGGGACAGACACCTGGTTAGTACCTCAGCAAATCTGATGAAGAAAAGAGTGAGCATTCCCAAGTTATGGGCTTTTTTGTCACATTTTCCCTAATCGGAATGGCCTAATTTGGCTCTTTTTGAGGGACTGGGGTAGTTCTAAAGAATAACCAAAAAAACACATTTCGCCCAAAGATAAAAGTGCTCAAGAATCAATTTCATGAACAGGACATTCTAAAGATTTAAAAAATCATTGTTGAGGTTTGTTCTACCTCGGGTAGGGGTATCTCGAAAACTAAAGCCTTTTTTGAGCACTTGCTGCTAGACTACTAGCCGACATGGTACTGATGAGGACTAGACTCCTGCCCTGTGAATTATGTACATAGTACTGTGTTATTGCTGTAAATTTTGGTCATTGTTAGTGAACCATATTTTTTAATTAATACATATTTGTTTACTCTGTTGTGTTGATTTACATCTTCGAAATTTAATTTATAGTCAATTTTCCAGTCAATACAGTTTAAAAATGTCAAACTGCCATTTTCTTTACTTGCATCATATGTTTTTATTATGCTTTGTGTTATGATAGCACACAGGTCGGACCCAAAAGCAGAACAGACTCCAGGTAGTCAGTAAAGAACAATGTTTATTTAAGCAGGCAGGCCGGCAGGCAGGACACTGGACGGCTGAATGGCGTGGCGAGCAGAGGCAAGTGGATATCCGGAAAACCCGCAGGCAGGCGAGCAGGTAAGGTGAACAGCGGAGGTAACTGGCACGGAAGAAAAACAGGAACAGAGTTGGGACAAAACTCAAACTGAAGCGAGAAAGAAAACAATAAACAAAGCTATCCGGATCTTGGATCATACCGCTCTGGAACGTAGTATACTCTTGCGCTGAATGACTGGAGTCCACAGGCTTAAGTAGAGAGATCCTGATTAGCCAACGATCTACACCTGGAGCAGTCTGCCCAGGAGTGCTGCCACGCCCACATGCCAACAGAGACAGACAATGGAAAAACACAGAGGAGGAGGGGAGACTGCCTAGTAGTGAGTCATGACACTTTGGTTACACTATACAGAAAATCACACACGACTTATTGCTGCTCCTGCGCTTCGTTCCCACCATTACATCTGATGTGCAAAAAATCTTATTATAATATTTTCCCTTGATGCCAGCACAGGAAGTGTATTCTTTGAATATCAACTGAATGCTTACAGATTGCCTCCAGGGCTCAACGCTAAGGTTTTTTTTACACGGGCCCAATCGGGCCAGTGGGTCTGAATTCTACTGGCCCGAAGTCAATTTTCACTGGCCCCAAATACGAATAGTTTTTTTATTAGTGGTTATCAAATAACGACAAAGACTGAAGTATATTGTTTTATTTGATCTTTATTTACATTGTTTAAATGCATCTTACATTGTTGGAACATTTGTATTTTTTAGGTTTTATATCATATTTTAAACTTTGGCACTCGTAATAGATTTTTATATCTAAAAACAAAAACTAATCATTTCCTACCCGACGTGCTGACAGCCATCGTCCTACAACACGTTCCGCATTGAATTTGGCAAGTGCTGGCCCCTCGATGCTAATGTATAGCAGTTTCCACAGCATATCAACTGAAAGGCTGCTACGCCAGTCAGTTTTTATGCGTTTCATTGCACTGAAGCCACGCTCACAGGCAGCAGTGGAGAGTGGGAGCATGAGGATTAGCAGGTTGGGGAAGCTGTGTAGCCTGTCAGGATCTTTAATAACAATAAAAAACCGTGTTCGTTTATTCGGATATATGGAAGAAAAAATATGACAGGAAAAAAGTTTCAAAGTTCTCAAGAGTGATGTTTAATGAAGTGATATCACAAAACAGGTGATGCAAGCAATTTTGACAGGACAAAAAAGTGAAAGAAAGTGAAGTTCTCTCTCTACAACAGAGTCTTATATTATATCTAACATCATGAAAATGTCTACTGATTGGTTGAATCTCGTTGTCAGGCAGTTTACGAAGTCCATCCTTCATGACCTCGTCGTCTTTTCCTGAAAAGTGAAACTATGCTCCTAACCTTGGCTTTTTACTTCTTATCTATAATAATTGGGATGAGTCAGGTCTGTACCATACACCAAACTTTCTTCTAAGGCCTGAGACTTTCCTCCTTTCTCCACTCCCTGCTCTGTCTGAAATGAGAACATTTAGCTCTAACATTATAATTGTATTTGATTATTAGTTGAGTATATAAGAATAATGTAATATTATGTGGTTGGCTATAACATGAATGATATTTGAAATATAAATGCTGACAAATTCAAATCAAATGTGAAGAATATATCAATTGTTTAAATGATTATATATTGGTAAATGCCAATTAATGGGGGGGGCATAATATCATTAAAATTAGAGTTATTTTTTCTAACATCTTTAAAAAAAAGTCTGCCCATACCTTGGTTTGGTGTGCCTGGGGCAGCGCTTTTATGACCACTTTTGCACTGGGCCACTCTTTGTGCCTTGCCTGACTCCTGTCACAGCCCGCTCTATCCAGTATCTCTGCAAAGTGTTCTGTGATCACATGTAGATGGTCCGCTCCAAAGCTGGCCAGCTCTGCCACCTCTGTGGGCCATTCCCTTTGGTCCACCAACCTTGCAGCCGCCTGAAGAATTTTGTCGGACTCCAAGCTCTTGAACCGGCTCTTCAGGCTTTGGAGGACCTCGTCAAGGAGTTGGCTCTTCAATCTAACCACACAAGATGTATTTTGTTTTATAGGCAGAGACACTGTTCAAATAAAACATTTAACACAGTAAACACAACTAAATGAGCCCTTTTATGAACAACAGGCTAATTGAACTGTTCTTATTTCCTCTTTTAATTTACTACCTGTTAAATCTATCCCTGCTCTCCTGGCTAAAGTTCTGTAGCTGAACTGCATGGAACTGGCCCTCTGCTGACTCCTGAAGAAAGGTTTCAAGGCTCTCTCCAGCTGTTGTGTGCATTCTTGTAAGCATGAGCAGTGTCGTCTCAAAGGCCTGTAAGGCCGTGGGGAGTGTAACACCGTCCTCCTGAAGCTTCAGACTTAAACTGTAATGGATTACAATGTCACCTATTTCATAAGACTTACTAATACTACACTTTACTAATCACTCAAAACTATACAGATGAAAATGTAAGAAGTAAACTGACCAGCTCAAAACATGCAGGATATCCTGAACCAGGACCACAAACAGGAGGCGGCTGTAGTCCTTCAGGATCTGTACACACTGTTTGGCTCTCCCGATCATGTCTGCGCTGGCAGATCTGCAATAAGCACAAACAGCGTATTGTTGTTTAGTGAGAATATAACGCAGTAATGATAATACAAATTTAAGGAAAATGTTGCTTCAGAAAAACAACTTGCCTCGTCTCAATTGTGTTCTCCATATGTGCCAACACAACAGGATAGTCCTTCATGAGGGTCTTTAGAGCTTTTTCAATATGTGGGAGCCACCTTGTTCCCCCCAGATTGGTCGGCTTCCAGATCTTCTGCTGGAGGACCTCACTCAGTGCTTTAAGCTCCCTCCAGGCTTTGGGGGAATAATGATACTACTTGTAGAGGCCTTTGAGGAGATCAGTCACCTGTATGAAGAGGAAAAAATTACTATAGGCAATAAAACATTACTGGGTTAACCGACACATTAATTTCAATTCAATTAATTCAGTGCTGTGACTCTTACTTTCTTCATTCTCTCATCCCCGTTTATGGCGTCCATGGCTGCCAGTTCTAGTCCATGGGCAAAGCACTGGATGTTGATGAGGTGGGGGACTTCTTCCCGGAGTAGAGTAGAGAACCCCCCTTCCCCTGCCGACCATCACTGGGGCTCCATCCGATCCGAAGCCGACTAACCGCTCCTTCCACTCTGGGAGGCCAACTTTCTGAAATACTGTAGAGAGTGAAAAGTTAATGATGTATTTTTTTAAAACTACCATTTCAGATATTGACATCTATTTATGCTTATGAACAAAGGTTAATTCCAATGAGTTTCAGTTTACCTGCATTAAGAGCTGCAAGGTGCCCAACTCGAGTAGCATGCTCAAGTTCCTCTTCTGCCAAAAAAATGTTTTTGGGCTCCCCATTTTGCAGCATCCTTACGTACACCCCCTCGAGGTCACGGGTGCTCACATCAGTGGCAGCGTCTGCCAGGACACTGAAGAACTTTTTGGCCTTTAGGAGGCTCAAAAATGGTTCCCAAAGGTCATCAAATATGACCATGGCAAACCTTAAGAGAGACAAAATGGATAGCTTTCATGAATCTTACTACAAAATTTGGTGTCTGTCAATCACAACATTTAATCCAAATTCATTCAGCCACATGTTTTAAAAATCACAGCCCCACACACACCTTGAACCAAAGGACCATAACAGAGCTCTAATCACAAAATTACACAACTAGTATAGCCATATAGAAAAAACTGTCTGCACTTTTCTGAAGCTCCGGATTTTCAAAATAAAACGGCTGTAGCTTTGCATTTCATAACACGGTAGCTTCTCGCAGTTTATTTTTGCTACGAGTTTGACTGACTTATGACAATAGTGCAACTGTACATAAGGCTGATACATGAACTACTTACCGTCGACAAGCCACGTCAGTGTGGTACTGTGTACCCAGCCCAACCCCGTTTTCCTGTTGAAGAGCAATCACACTGGGGTACACAGTAAATGGTTGTCCGGTCTTCGTGACGTGATACGCCGTGGTCATCAGCTTCGCGATGACCTGATTTGCCTCAACGTTCTGTTTACTAAAAAGAACCGGCAAGGCACCGAAGGACGGGTTGTCAGCAGCCCGCTTAGCTGCCATGCTAGCAAGATGCTGCTTGCTCTTATTATGACACTCAAGCATCTGCTTTCTAAAAGACGACGTTCCTTTAAAAAACGAACCGCTTTTATCCGCCGTTGAAGGGAACTTAAGGCAAACCTCGCAAAACATTGTTGGTGTTTCCTCCACATCCTTGAGGATAATCCAGGGGAACTCCTTCTTCCAGGACACTTGAAAAGTTTGTTTACGCTTTAGCTCGTACGCAGCCATTTTCTAGTTCTGAATCTTCATCAACTGACTGATAGCTGCTTGCGTACCTGCTGGCAGTGTCGCAATCTCGATTTTGATTGGCCGAAGCCACATTCACATAAAATCAAATAATACACCAAGCATTATCCGACTTGGACAAGGGGAGGGGAAATATATCGATTGATGATCGTAAAAAAATGTTTTAATTTTTTTTTTTTTTTTTTTTGCTACGAGTCCTCCACTTGAAAAATGTTGTAATTCTTTTTTTTTTTTTTTTTGCTACGAGTCCTCCACTTGCCCGACCGGGCACGCGGGTTGTCATAGTTACTTGCCCGACGTGGTGTTTTACTTGCCCTGGGACGTCGGGAAATCCTTATTGTCGAGCCCTGGCCTCTTAGTTTAATTTCTCCACATATTCTGTATGAACTTTAGAATCAATTTGATTTTATGAATAAAAAGTTTTAATGTTTTATTATGTTACACAGGGAATTCAGTGATCCCAAAAACACATATCTAACATTATGGAAACCAATGACATAAGGCAAAACTTGAAACTTGAAAATATTTCTTCAGATCCGGAGTTCTCCGGTTATCGTTCCAGACAAGACGGCAGGTTTGATTTCAGGACTTGCCCTGGTTGGTGCAGGTTGTCTTCTATTGCGGGAGTGGTTCACCTTGACAGAGAGTAATAAAAATCAAAATGTAACATTGGACAAAATTGCAAAGTTAGGTATTACTAGCCAGCTAAAAAGATTTAACTTTATCTTCAACCGAGTATGCATTTATGGACACTTATAATCTAACAGGTTACATAAAAGGAGAAGTTATGCTCCTTCTTCAATGAGAGATGTTATTACAAAAACAGTAGGTGTCACAATCACATGTCAAATCACCACAACCTCTGCTGCGTTGAGTCTCCAAAATGTGTTCCGTTGATGGTGCAGGGACACCACTGAGAGTCCCAAGTCGTCGGGGGTCATCTGGTCTCATTGTTCTTTTCCGAGGCATGCCTTTCCCTGCCGCCAACTGGTCCTAACTTGAAGCGTAGGATGGCACACTGGAGGTCTTTTATGTACCCATAACCCTTCTTGACCTTCTTTATGTACATACAGAAGCCACTGCTTTTTTTGTTGTACATTTTGTGGTAGCTGACAGAGGACAAAAAAAGTACAGTTACTAACAAATACAAATGTGGTAAGTTGATATTAGAGGTGTTTCACTTTATAAGGAGAATAAACAAAAGATATATAGACTATCAAGGAACAATATAGTTAATTCCTCAAATAATAAATGTTCAAACAGACTTCAGACTTAAACTCAGTATTACGTAATTATAAATTTGGATGAGTGAATAAAGTGCCTGTTCACTTTAAAAATATGTTATTTTTAAACATTTGACAAGTAAAACCTATGTACCACTGTACCTTGCTTGTATTGTGTGAAGTGAGGTCTCAACAAAGCAGCTGTCCAAACCCTCCACTCCATGAACTGAGAAATCCTCCTCTACAGATGTATACATGAAAAAAATGGGCCTTTTTCACAACATTAGATAAGTTGCTGTTGTTACCACACAGCACATGTGTAGAGATGATTTATATTGTTCTGGAAACATCAGTTACATTTCTCATGTTCTGATGGGGGTAGGGAAACTGTTCAGCATAAGCTCTAGGTTTGATTTCACACCAATAACGTATCACTTTTAACAATGTACTTGTTCACGCCATCGTTGCAAAACAAAAAAGCATGTGTGATCCACGTTGATGGGCAAACGATAACATTAACAAACAAGGCTTACCGTTCTGAAAAAGATTCGACAATGGTGGACAATGGTGGCGGATGAGGCCTCTTGAAAACACGTTTTAGTGGCGTAGACGTTGTTTTTCCGTAACTAAAACAAACATGCACACACAAATATTAACGTGAGTGGGCGGGTTGTAACAGCAGAAAGTTAAATTATGATAAACTGTACTGAACAGGGAAACAGCGACAAACACGGATATGATATTACTTAGCCTACTATGTTTTACACACATGGACAGTTAGCACCCTGCTAACTGCTGCCTTCGGTGTATGAATGTGTGTGTGTGAATGAGCCAAAACAATTTAAAGCACACTAGGACTGTGTAAAACGGTGAGGAAGACTATAAGTGGAGAATATGGTTGCGTTCCGAATCGCATACTCTTTCTTTTTTCTATTCTACATACTACATCCGATGATAAAAAGAATCTAGTTAGGATGCAGTAGGCATACTATTGGGACATACTTTTCTCTCTTATTTCATCATAACATTGCGCCTTGATCTTGCCTCTTGCTTTTATATCCGTCGCATCCCCGATTGTTTTCATATGGAGGCTTCGTCGATGTTACGTCACTTCACGTGCACACTGGATTGTGGGTCAGAATCACCCAAATAGGATGCACTTTTCAACACTAACAATCTTGGCCGCAGGAAGTAGGACATCCGGGTACTTCTAACCATCCTAAATCTGGCCACAAGAATCGGGACATCCTAAATCTTTTTTCTACATACTATATAGTAGAAAGTATGCGATTCGAAACGCAACCAATTTTTTATTTCCCGAGCAAACGGCCTAATTAGCTGGAGCTAACGGTAGGTCCGTTAGCATTATGCTAAACGTGATTCCGGTAAGTGTCTGGAACAAATAGTCAATCGTAAGGTTACATGATCTTGTAGGTTAGGTTATGCAAAAGGTTAGGTTATAAAAATACCTTTCCAGCAGAAACTCCGCGACCATTTCATACGTTTTTAGCTCGGGCTCCAGCTTCATCAGTTCCCTCCATTGCTCAAAAGCAGAGCCGATGTTTACTCTAGTTTTTGCTCTTGCAGCATCGAGCTCTTTTTTTCTGGTGGCCTTTGCTGCTAAACTTGTGTTTTTTCCCTTCGGAGCCGCTTTGTCAGTACGCCGTGACCCACTTTGGTCTGCCATCATCAGTCGCTACTCGCTACTGTCTGCCATCATCAGTCGCTACTCGCTACTGTCTGCCGTGGAATCAAAACAAACCCTCTAGTTGAGGACGCGCCTTGATGACGCGCGCCGAATGCGCCATACAGAAGCGGACGGCAAACAGACAGGTCTGTCGGCCAATCAAATCGTTCGGTCCGAATAATTGTATTGGTTGAATTTTTCACAAAATATTATGAGATTGAAATCATTGTTTGTTTTTATTCCTGGTGGGTCTGTCTTGCATTTTAGTGTGTCATTACCTTATTAATACCATTTTAACCTAATCCAAAAAATTTGTAAAAATGCAAGAAAGGTGAGAGTCCCTTTAATGTCTAATCTTGAATCTTGTATTTTCTTTGTTTTTACTATCTCTTAAATGCCATTTCTAATGTCAAATCTTGATGTATGTTATGCCACAGTAGAGCACTTTGAATGGCCTTGTGTCTGAACTGTGTTATGTAAATAAACTTGCCTTCCCTATATTTATAAAGTAAGTATAACTTATATAACCAGCGTCTTTTTGTGAGATTGCTGCTAGTGACTTTATTAATGTTAAAAATAAAAATTTATTTTTTTAAGCCAAGGTGTGCACCAGTAAAATCAGTAACATCCTGTTTACATATAGCTGGTTGAAGGTTTTGCCCCCTACTTCTTATCCTCTTGTGCCAATGTCATATTTTTATAAAGATGAAGCCAAACTTTTACAATGAGACAGCAGTAATAAATCTCAATTACTCGCCCAAAAAATATGTTGGCAGAGGATACACCAACTTAGACGAATCATTCTCATGGAATGTATGCTCAAAAACCTGGCAGCCCAAAAAGTCATTTCATTTATGCAATATAACCAGTCTGCGCCTTCAGTTGACAGGCTGTTCCGTTTCATGCTCAAATGGTTACCTAACCTTGTTTTATTTATATAATGTTGGTTCTTTGCTTGATTGCCAAAGTTTGCAGGGGTCTAAAAGCAGATAGATGACTTCCGTCCTTATAACCCTTGACCCATTACCGTTTAACACTAACGTAGGGTGATTTTTACCCACACAATTCACACAGTTTTCATGATTTTCATTGTGTTGCTGCTGTCTATCGCTCAATGACGTCATCAAAGGGAGGCTTGTTTCCCTGTTCCCATCCCTGTTTTTACACCCAGGCACGTGTTTGGGTATTTTACATTATTTTACATTTGGATTTTCGTCGACATTCGTGTTTGTGTGTTAGATCTGGTGATCTTATACATTTTACTCAAATGTCCCCCCATGATACCTTTTTGTCCGTAAGGCTTTGTATAGGGAGGGAGAAATAAAAGAAGATTAATTCAATTTGTCAAGTATAGTTTTATTTTAACCCTTAAAGACCTAGAACACATTCCGGCCCGCCTGACTGTCCTGTATTTGTTTGGATTTTCTAACATATTCTAGCAGTCATCATCAAGTGCCATACATCATTTTATTCAGGAGAACCTGTAGTTTCACTGTTTCATTTAAAGTCTCACATTTTTATTTCCTTTGCGTGATAATGCCTGAATTTACCTGAATTTTAAACGCCAGGAATATTTATTAATGTTTCACTGTTAACCAAGATAGAAATCACATGAAGTTGTTTTTTTTATTTAGAAATGTGTATTTAGGTGTTTTACACTTCCAAATCAATTTGTGTCTACATCTTACCTTCTTTGAGCAAGTTACAGCCATTTATCATAATAAAATCCCAGGCGTTTTTCAGTGAAAAAACAGGTGTATTCCCTTATTTAAATAACTGACCATGTAGTTCTTTCAAAACAAGTTTAGAGATTAAACAACAAGGTTAATTATAATATAACAGATGACAATGCAACAAATCTAACTTCTTTCAGAGAACTGTATTATCATTTGAACATTCAAAAAAAATACAAATGGAAAGTGCAAGTGATCCTAACAAACTAGCCACAATGAGAACAAATTATCCCATGTGAAAATGAAAATAAACTATAAACAACATATTAAATATTCATAGTACAAATGAACAAAGTGCAATTGATTTTCACAATTATTTAAGTATTCACATTATATAAAAATCATAGATGTCAGTTGGGACATTCCAACTGGTAGTTCTGATGGACACAGTTGGCTATCGTAAAAGTAGCTGAATGTATAGCTAGATGACATGTTCAACTATACTCTGTTTTTCTGAATGAGGCATAATGAAAATAAAAAGCTCATTTGGGTAGTTTACAAATATAGACTAGGACTTTTGTAGATACAAACTTTTATATATATATATACACATACATACATACATACATACATACATACAGTATATATAGCTAGACGTGACAGACTAAGTGATTAAGGCAGATTTTGACATGTCATAAGCTGTTATCCATCCGTCCGTTCAATGTTCGCTACGTCACAGCCAAATGTGTCAAAAACCATCTCAAGCGAGCATAAACACTTAAACAGTGAGTGAGACAGCTCAGCTGTATGATCTGTCTGTGTGTGTGTGTAGCCTATCAGCTCTTATCTCCTCAAAAAGTGCGGAGAACAGTCACGCTTATAGGGTTTGGGCTTTGATTAAACTGACTCGACTCACAACCTCTGTAAAAACCTTGTTTAGTTCGGGCTGAGCTGCCTTGACGCCATTAAACTGGATAAACATGTAGTGAATATAGACATGTATTTCATTCATTGACCCTCCTATTGTACTGGGGTCAATTTTACCCCACAAGACATTTCTTTTTGCGTGAAAATATGTTTTTCATTCACCAAATGGTCTGAAAATGATAGGGGTTGTTCAATATGCTTTTGATGATTCATATACATTTGAAGTGTTTTGATCAAATTATGGGCGTTTTATTTAATTTAATAACACCTGTTGTCCTCTGGGGTCAAAATGACCCCGCAGCACACAATGGTGCAATGGGGCAAAATGTCACACTATACTGCTTCTAACAGATGAAATACCCCTTCTTCAAACGACATCCACACACATACACACCCACACATGCACATACCTGTACATGAGCACACACCCACGAGCACACACACACACATGAGCACTTCCCCCCCAAAAAAAAACACACAGATACACACAGACAGACTCAAAAATGTGCCTTTGATGTGTGGGGTCAAGCAATGGTTAGGAAAACAAAACACATAAACAGATTGTTTCTCGCAGACTCTGCACCATTTCAAATCTTAGTCTGAGACAGGCAGCGTGATCAGTAGGCAGCAGGCTTTACCTTAGAGCAGTGGTTTTCAAACTGTGGGGCGCGGATGAATAAGTGAAAAAAAAAAGTAAGTTATCATACAAAAAGGAATAGGGGAGAGTGGCCTAAGTTGTGCATTTTGGAAGTTGTTCCACCCCTTGTTTCTAGAAAACCGTGGAAGAAATTGGAAATCTGACCATATTTAAGAAGAGCCATCCATTTGACTCATCCTGTAAAGAAGGGAGACACAAGGAATAAGCTATAAGCACATTTAAGCTCAAAAAACTGTGTTTTGCCTTTCAAAGTAAAATTTCCATGATCAAGGTTTTTTGATTATTGTGTCTGAACAATTATAGACAAGTTTGAAAACATTTGACACATGTTTTAGTGCTTTGGTATGCTACATTTTGAGTCTATACAGTTAGCACGATGTCAGCCCTAAACTGCTGCATCATGCTTATTATCCAAAATTCTGGGGATGGGGTGATTTGTGCCAAAGGGCCTGAGTGAGTTATAAGTAAGTAAGTAAGTAAAATGTATTTATAAAAGCACATTTATGACAGTTTGCACTGTCCAAAGTGCTGTACATATTGCATTCAGTAGGTAAACAATGAAGGTAAAATAACAATAACCAAAATAAAAGATGTAAAGCCCATACATCCACATAAACACAGATAGTAGTGCAGAGGTAAGATAGTTAATGGGGAGGAAACACCAGGGTGTACATATGGGTTTTGAGCCTTGATTTAAAGGCAGAAATGTAGGGGAATCACATTTGTCAGGTGGCAGTTGGTTCCACAAGCACGGAGCAACTAGTGCAAAGTACATTTCTGAGAGTTGTGCCAGTGGCATGGCTGTATACGCTGGTCACCAAAAGAAAGTGATTGTCTACAGTAGCTCAGAAGAGAGTGACATCTCAATTCCACTTAACGACACCACTGATGAGAGTTCAGATGGCCAGAAAGATGATGATGGTGACTTTGTCATTGTGAGCTTTGCAGGTAAAACCATTAGATCTGCTAGGCCTTGTTTAAGAAAATTGTCCTTCAATCTTTGTCAACTATTACTTTATTTACTTTAAATAAACCTTAAATAAGTAAGAGATATATAGCAATGGCACAATTCACCCCATGGTATTCTCTCCAACCGCACAACTTACACCACACCGGGGGCAAGTTGTGCATCAAGACAACTTTTTTTCCGAAAGCTATATTTCTTCAACAGTTTATTCCAGATCCAAAGTTTGTATTGCCAGGGATGCACAACACCCTGAAATATATGTACATATTTGAGTTGGAGACTTTACTGTCAAGGCCTTACTTTAAAGTCACTTTGAGTGAAAAGTTGCACAACTTAGGCCACTCTCCCCTACAATGTTTTAGTCTAGATTGTTAATAGCCTAATAATTGAATCAGATCATCTGGGAGATAATCTGAGGTTAACTCATCACGTGATGTCACGTTCACGTCCTAGCACAGTGTGTATTGAGTTTATTTAAAAACATTTGAAAATGGGGCTGACTTCAGTTTCCCATGCACTGTTAGTCTATAGCCTATTTCAGCCTCGTCTGTGGAAATAAAGATAACTGGACAAGAGTTATTCTGCTTCGTTCCTCACTGCATTTAAATGCATTCACTATATTACAGAGAACTATGTCTTGTTAAAGAAAAAGAGCACCAAGCCCAACCCAGAGGACCCTGTATAATATTTTATTTTAAATTAATATTTTTATGGAAAATTCATGTGTCTTTCTTCAATAGCTTCTAATTCATCCGACCCAGTGTCTCCAAATTATTTGTTCAC